>OV651817.1:75759885-76334885 GCA_927349885.1 Psylliodes chrysocephalus
AATGCGTATCTAGAATCTTTGGTTAATTTGCAAAAATTATTTAATAAAATTACGAGGAAATGACTTAGACAGAAGGGATAACAATTGGTGAAAAAATATATTCAGTGACCACAGTCTTTAATAACTTACACTTAACCTGTGGCTTATGGAACTGGCAGACAGAATGGCTTCACCCGAGCATTTACCATCGGGGTAGTAGAATCCCACCAAATGGCCACTTCTAACAGTACCACTCTGTATTAGATGTTTTACAGTCTAACATATACGGAATGTTTTTTTTTTATTTTATAAAAATTAATATTTTTCTTTCATATTGTTTCTGTATTACCACTTTGTTCATTACTGCTGAGATCAATCTGCACCAGTCCTTTTATTAAAAAAAAAAATTTAATTCAAAAACAGAACAAAAACCGCAAAAGAAACATCAATAAGTTGATGAACATAATATGGTGTTCAAAAGAATTAGCTTTTTTCTTATCCAATATTATGTCAAGATATTATAAGTTGGTTTAATATCTGTTATAAATTTTCTTTTCATACAGACGACTGGCTTTTACTTTCTTTTTTATAGTTGAAAACAATAATTAACATTCTGCATAGAACACGAACATATTTTATGCTAGGATACTACTTTCTTATGGAGAAATTGTCCATTGCATATCAAGTTTGACCGCAGAGTTATGCCAGTATGCCACTTCGAGAAATACTAATTTTATTCCTAGATGCGGATTATGGGGGGAAACGAAGCAACAACAATGAACTATATTAGAAATATTCCGTTTAATTTGTGTGGTGTGCATTATTTTTAAATATTTTAAAACATAAAGAAAGGCAACTAAAATTTAGGACATTGTAAAAATTCGTAATTAGTAATACTAGTGGGAATAATTATGGTAATTAATTACTAAGTAGAGTTTGAACGGCAGTTATAATCCTGCAAATAATAGTTACAGATCCTAATAGGTTTGAAATTAGTTCAAAATAAATTCCATAATATTTTAGGGGGAATTTGTTTGTTTATTCCTAAAATTTCCAAAAATTCAGAAAAAAATTACTGATCTCTTTAACTACGACTATTTGTCCGCATTTACACCCTTCCGACTTATAAAACACAAGTCGTCCCTGTCGGATACCAAGAATTTAACGAAGCAACCATTTTCAAATGCCTCGCAGATTCGCAACAACAACATAGAGCAAAAACTGAAAAAAAAAAACATCTATTAAACAATGTGATAACAGAAAAAAATCTGATGTGTCCAACACATGACTTTCCTATCTAGTTATTATAGGCTTTTTCAGGTTATTTTGTACAACCTATTGCAGCACCTCTATAAATGTTTAGAGGATAAACTAAATATATACATTTTCCACATCTACCTCGAAACATTTTTCTGTAGATATTCATTGAAAACGAATATACTAAAAAATTTAAATTTATCACTTTTCCTCCAATTTTTCCATTACGGTCCATTTTAGAAAAATCATGTATAAACAAAAATTATAGAGATCGATATTGCAAACAACTTTTATTTTAACAATTTTCTTAAAAATTAGAATTTTGCACATTTTGTCAAATTTCTCGAATACGGATCAGCCATAAAGTACCCCCCCAGATGTTCCGCCCAAAATCCAATCAGTTTATTGGACCCCATAATAAAGCTTAAGTTTAAAATTTGTTGTTTTTTTTGTATCGGTTCATGAGTTATGGTGGATACAAAAAAAAACACACACACACACACACACACACATCATCGCGAAAATAGTCGAAACAGATTCAGGGGACCCCAAAACGTAAAAATCCGTCGAAAACTGGAGGTCGAAAAAATAATGATTCCTATACTTTTCTTTATATCTGTATAAAGATAGGAAAGTAAAAAGAAATAGTACAATCTTTTATCTCCCTCTTAACAGAATGTCTTTCGCTTACACGCAGTGCAAGAACATAATTTTAACAAGTTCATTTTTAAAAAACAGTTAAAAAATCTAACCAATGGAATTTAAATTTCAAGCGTCTCTCTAATAATCAACGCGATGCTCTAAATAGAAGGGAAGCAGCGATTAGACATAAATACGCATTACTTGTCTTACATCAATACCATATGCTTCACATATCTCTTGCAGAAAGCCGATATTTACATATAAATAAGTACTAACCTTATTAGATCATGAAGAAGTAGCCAAAACTAGCCGGAACTACCACAACTTTATTGAAGAATAGGTGGCCGAAGCGGTGGGCGTAATGCAAGATGGTATGAGCAAAAGAACCAGGCATCCAAAATGTATCAAATTCCATGGAGTACTCTTACTAATGGATTCCTTGGTATGTATACAAAACCCAGAGGTAATCCAACCATCCTGAGCCCAGAGGAAGAAGCCGTCATTACAAGAACCCTTGGCGTCGTTGCAGATTTGGGGCTTTCCCTTACTAAAGTTGATATCAAGCAAATAGTAAAAAAAAAAAATTTGGGCAAAAAAGTGTTTTTATTCCTGTCCTAAAAGTCAATCTCTCCGTAGCGTCATTTATCCAGAGGAACAAGATGTCTGTGAGGATATAATCCAACATAAAAAGATCCCGCGTTTCTCTTGATCAAGCTGACGTTAATAACTTCTTCGAAAACATAATACCAGCCATATTGTTTAACTGATAGCCCTCCTCCCTGTTTGATGGCTTGTTTTACTTGCTCCAATAGGAGAAACTCGTAGAACTTACTTAAGGTGTTTGGTAGATAGATTGGCCTTCACTTTGTGCTTTCCTGTGGATAAATGTTTCCCTTTGGAATAAGCTCTAGTTTCGAAATATTCCGATGGTTCGGGAATGCATGGGATGTTAGTAGATAGTGCATAATATCAAGCATACATTTGGGATCTATCACATTTGCCTCTGATGGCACCCGTTGATGCCTGGAGCTTTGCCAGTCTTGACTCTCGTCAAGGCTTTTTCGAGTTCTTTGGTCATGAAACATCTAACTTCCTTTCCCATCATTCTTTTGTATTTGTGGGATGGTCGTTTAGGGAACTAGGGAATAGTTCTTCCACGATTGCTTTTTTCCTCTGTTATGTCGTATGGTGTGTAGGCCTTAAGGTTCCTCATAACGATCTTGTATCCTTGACTCCATATATCTTTATCCCTAGATAGCAGCTGCCACTTTTCTTTCTTGGAATTACAGATTAGATTGCCCAGAGCTTTTTTAAGTACCCTATGTAGTTATATTGCCCTCTCCAGTTCTCTATCTTGTAGCCTGTATCTATTTCTTTTCAATCTCGTAGCTGTTCTTCTGGCCGATAGGCACTCCTTTCTTTGTCTCTATCAGTAGACAATTCTGATGTTCCTGTTTTCTTTTCTTTTTCCAGTCCTATATGATGCAGTGGTTGGGTCGATTACTTCTTCAATCGTGTTGTGCTCTCTTGTTGTGTGGCTCTCGAACTCCTTTAAGGTCGTATTTGACTACAGGTAGCAGCATATCAGGGTCATCTTTTTTTGATACACTTCCATGAATCCCCCTTTAGCGACTATATTTTCCACCTTTAATGTTCTATTTGTAAAATATACGGCTGCTATTCGGATGGTATCTGCGAACCAGCCTTGGTTCTCAGTAATTTTTCTATTTGGTTCTGCTACGACCATAATATCTGTTTTTATCTTGAGAGCTGTGGCCATACCTGCCTCGTGCGCCAGTTTTTTGGTGGAAAGGTTGATATGTAATATCGGTGATGGTTTGAACACTTACAGACATTTAACATTTTATACTAACCCATTTATATTTTGTACATTTCTTAGTAATAACTACTACTGCCTTATATAGAGCTATGCGAAACTTGGGACATTTGCTAGTGTCGG
The DNA here is from genome assembly GCA_927349885.1 of Psylliodes chrysocephalus. Taxonomy (NCBI): domain Eukaryota; kingdom Metazoa; phylum Arthropoda; class Insecta; order Coleoptera; family Chrysomelidae; genus Psylliodes; species Psylliodes chrysocephalus. The sequence goes on from OV651817.1 coordinate 75,763,724, forward strand.
TTTTGAGGCCTGACTCCACATAAAGGAGGCAGTATTTTTCTCTTTGACACTCTTTTGATCTGTGATCTAAAAGTTAGCTGCTACGTGGCCTGCCTCTCAGCATTTCCAACATCTCTTGACATCTAATCTTTCCTCTATGCTGCATCGGACCCATCCGATTTTAATTAGGCCTCCCAGCCTTTTTAATTTTCCAGCCGATATTTCGATGGCTGCTAGGGTCGCAGTTTGGCTATCCTCGTATGCTGGTCTCATATCTAGTATGGCTATGTTTCTCTTCCCCTACTATTTTCTTCACCGCCTCCAGTACACCGCGTCTATTCCTCTTATGTGGAAAATTACTTTCGCTACTCTCCTGTCCTTCACCTTGGCTCTGGTATTTCCAATTTTTTACCGAGCCATCCGTGGTCATGAGGAGGTCGCTGTTTTTTGTATTTTTGTTGCTTTTAATTGTGACATCTATTCCTATTCATGTCGACCTTCTCTGTTAGCTCCCTGAGCAAATCTGCATACGAGGTCCCTTCCGGCTAGGTCAGTATGGCATCTTTAGGTATGCCTACTTTTTTTGGCTTTTGAACCAGTGTCGTCCTCTCGTAGCATTGGCTTTATATTAGTTGCAGATGCAGGAACGTCTCTATGCCTAACTGCTCTGGGATAGGTATCGCAATTCCTGTGCATTCATTCTGGATCGTGGCGTCTCTAAGTCTAGTGAGCGCCGTAAATGATGGTCTCTTTGTGTCCTCATCTGGCATTGTATCGACGACCGCTTTGAAGATGTATTTTTTCTTTTCTTTTTGCCTTCCCGCCGATGGTGTCTTTTGAGGTCTGTGTCAAGTTAATGAAGGCGATTATCCTTAGTTCCTCTGGATATACTTCATCCAGGTCCGGATAACTGTGTTTGAAGAATTACTATCCCGCTCTTCATATCAAGGTCTGTACAGATCTCCTACGCTTGTCACATCCTTTTCGCATGCCTCATATGTACTGTCCTTAGAACTCATGGCCCAGATCATTCCTATGTGCCGATTTTTCTGCCTCTGTTTTACAATTATTTCATTATTTTCAACCGTTTGTGTTTCCATCTCCCTTAGGCTTCTCTTTCTCAATCTTAAGATTGTCTGCCTTCACTCTGGCGCTTTATATAGCTCTCTTAAGTGCCTTCATTATCTCTGTTATTTCCTTTTTGTTATCGGGTTCTGCCCTACCAATTTTATCAACTCTTTGTCCAGATATCCAGATTTTAATTATACTGCATGGTTCAAACCCCCTTCGAAGAAAAATTATTCCTCAACGAATGCTTGTTGGTGAGCCAAGAAAAGTTGCGCTCTTAGCCAATAGATCTACATACTCATTATGCTTGAGCTCTGTGTTTTAACCCAAATTAATTAAACTGTTTTAGATGTAAAATAGATTTCAAATAGCATCTTTTTAATCAGAAAAATAAATACATTTGATGTGTTGAATTGTAGCTTTAAGCTCTGAGTTGCAAGCAATACAGATAGAAAATCAGATAATATAATTGTAGAAATATTTCCAGATATTTTAAAGTATTTTAATTATTCATATAGCAATTTCTTTTGCACTAAGGTTTGAAAAATGTTGAAAAATCGCAAACGTTTGTTTTAGAAGTGAAAGGGACCTAGAAAGCACATCCTGTGCCAGATGAAGTTTTGGAAGTATCTGTGGCAGAATCAGGCCAGTTTTTTAGTTGTAAGTTTAAAATATTATTGGTCGATATTTAGTTTCCATGTCAATTTCTTTCGTTGTCGATAAAAAATGCTGACAATAGATTTACTGGGAAAATTAACAAATTCTTTACTTATAAACCAATTTTTATGAGTTTTTTTTAGAGATTGTAGACTGGCGTCGTATTTTATAGACTCAGTATATAAATCTACAAAAACCATCAGCGTATTACAATGTTTTAAAGACTAGTTTTGAAGAGTGATAAATACTCATAAGAACAGTTATGCCTCTCATGCTGAGTAAGATATTGACATTATCTAGGATTTTATCATCAACAAGTCAGGTAAGTGACTTGACATTGACACTTCCGGTTCCGGACATAAAGAGAACAGGATTATATACGTCCGTAGTCCTGGAAATTTATTTACAACGTCTGAACTAGTTTATAAAAAAAATTATTCCGTTTAGAAAAAATCCGACGATTAATTTCAATGTTACAGGATATCTAAAAATAAAATGGAAATAATAGAAGACAATAAGATGCAAACTCAAAATTAACAATTCAATAATTCTCAAGTCGCAAGTGGGAGTAGCAGGATAGAAGGATGAAAATGAACTGAAAATTCTACCGGAAACTATTAGTCACCGTTCACCATTTTGGTACTGTTTGCGTAGTTACGGTGAAGTGTAAAAATTTTATTTAATTACTTAATTTATTATCGTTAAATATTTATAAGCTGTCATGTTATTTTTTTTTACGATCATATTGTAATTGCAACTCGAAGAATAGTAACCTGATTGAAATAGGTAAAAAAGAGATTTAATATCTTTCAAAATGATTGTATGACACTAAAATTTTGGAAACCATATTCTCAACAAGCCTACCTTTATTCTATATGGTATTATAGAATTGAGAATAAAAATTTAGGTGACTAAGACAACATTTACCGATATTTTTCTAAAAAACATATTTTTTTGTTATTTAAGCATTACTTAAATCATCGGCCATCAGATTCACCTTCTTCAACGGACCGGACGAAATGTATTTTTCGTAAGAGATGTTAAATGTTTGGATCAAAGCAGTACTTCTTTCGCACAGTTCTATTTTCATTTTACGTACTTTTCCTTTGAGATCAATGAAGTTGGGACCAAAAGTCCACTACTTAAGATCCACGCAAAGGAAAGAAATAGCTTTTTCTTTTCCATTTGTAAGAAGAATGTCAAAGAGTTCTGTTTCTCGCTGTGTAAAGAGTATCTCCAGAGGACTCTCATACTTAAACGATTTTGTTTCTACTTTCTTAAGGGCATCAGCCTTTGATGGGCGCTGTAAGTTTTTAACTCACAGTTTTGGCATCACTAACATATGAATCAAAGCCCAACCAGAAATTCTACAGAAGTAGCCTTCTTTAACATTTCAATTGTAACATTTGCTTTAAAATACTGACATCATAAATAACAGCTTTCTCAGTCTTGAATATCTCATTCCAATTCCGACTATAGATAAAGGCTACAAACAAGCTTACTTTAGTGAGTCTCCTATAGATATAAGCTTAAATAGCCTCTGCATTCCAACTTGCGTTGTGTAAAGCATTTGGAACTAGGTACTTTTTATCCTTGGTTTGTATCTCCAAGAAAGACATTCCATAACTACAAGAACTCTATGTATTCATCTAGAGGCAGCTTTGACTTATGTGAGTCCTCTAAAATAGCCAACTATTTTTTCTCTAAGCTTTTTCGTTTGGTCATTGGAGTCATATAGATCATTTTTACCTTGAGGATATATTTCTTGTCAATCTGAGGCTATTGTTTTTTAAAACTTTTAAATGTAGCAACATCCGGATCAACACTAACTTCAAAAGCTGTGCTGAAAATAGACGAGAGTGCAATTTCAAGTACATGTTGCCTAAATACAATACACACACACACTCACGCACACGCACACACACACACACACACACACACACACACACACACACACACACACACACACACACACACACACACACACACACACACACACACACACACACACACACACACACACACACACACACACACACACACACACACACACACACACACACACACACACACACACACACACACACACACACACACACACACACACACACACACACACACACACACACACACACACACACACACACACACACACACACACACACACACACACACACACACACACACACACACACACACACACACACACACACACACACACACACACACACACACACACACACACACACACACACACACACACACACACACACACACACACACACACACACACACACACACACACACACACCACACACACACACACACACACACACACACACACACACACACACACAGACATCATCGCGAAAATAGTCAAAACGGATTCAGGGGACCTCAAAACGTAAAAATCCGTCGAAAACTCGAGGTCGAAAAAAATCATGATTCCTATACTTTCCTTATATCTGTATACAGATAGGAAAGTAAAAATAGATAAGCAACCTACTTTCATCTAGTAATATTCACAAATACCCATTTAATTTGCCAATATAGTATTTCTGCGACACTGGAAGAGTGCATTTTGATATGATAACGATACATTTTGCAGTTTTAAGGCGCACCTTCTTTAATATTTTGTTCTAGTATAATACCTCATTTAATTTTCCAATAGTATTTCTACGCCACTGGCATAATATTTACATATTTTAACAATAAACAAAACAAAATTATAAACATATATGATTATTACTACAAAAATACATAACCAACCTACTTTCATATAATATTATTTACTATTACTGCATTTAATTTGCCAATAGTTTTTATACGCCACTGGCGTAATTCATTTTGGCAATAGACATGTATTTATGACTAATTGGTACGTGATACCGATAACTTCTGCAGAGCGTGATTCCATTCATTATGATCTGGTATAGTATTATTTTTGTACGTGAACAGGGAGGAATCACCTTCTTCAATATTTTGTCCGAGTATTTCTATTATTTTGAGATAAAAAAATTCCAACTAAAAAAAGTGTTGAAAGGTGCCTCCCCTTCCCTACAGGTGCCATTTGGTAAAGTACAATGTTTTTACATGCTTTTGGGGTATATTTCATTTCGTTATCAGATGACGGTAAAAATGTGCAGTAGGCTCTGGACTATTTTACACCAAGGGCTTCAATTAAAATTAATCTGTCACTTAACGTCGTCAACAAAATATCTTAGGTTTCGAAATTTAAAGGTCATGAACAAGAATGTTCCATATCCATATACGATAACAGACGATAAATACAAAACGCAGGATATTTGATGGAAGAGATCTGACAGCATAGCGTACTGTCAGAAAGATGTGGCGGACAAATTCAATGTTGTAACGGTTGGAACCGTTTTCGTTATTTTGACACAAACATCTCTACTCAAATGTCATTTGTCGTTTATGCCTTGTGTCAAAAGTTCATATTTCACTTGATTCGAATATATCAACCAGATCAGATTCATTTCAAAATATCTGGGTCATCCGATGTACTAAATAATTTTTATCTATCGTATATTCCGTCTGATTTTATAAGGTAAGCTTTAATACCGATATATTGTTAAAATATATATTTTGTACAAGAATTTCTTAAATGAAATGTAAAATTTTAAACAACCTCAAAATCAACTTTGAATAACACAGGTACGTTTTATATAATTTTATATATTATTTTGTTTGGAGTAAGATATTATGCTTTTCTATGTTTAAATATGTTAAATAATATTTTTCTTTTTCATATTCATTTTAATCTCTCTGAAATTATTCAGTTAATAGTTTTAAATTGTTTAATTATTAGTTAAAGCCATTTTATCTGGGTCCTGTGCAAATTCCCTATTTCCCTTCTTAACATTTTTACCTTTTCCTTTTAGCTTGGCTATATCTAGACGGTTTATTTGGAGTTATATCTAAAAGTGTTTATGGAGATTTAAGTTTATGGAGGTTTATACCTAAGAGTTTGGTGCCATCAGAAGACCGAAGTTTGGTTCACCTATAGAAGATCGTTCAAGTCCAGAATTAACAATAAGAATCCCTTTGAAGAAGGCCTAGAATTCCATATATCACTCCTTATAGACTACCTCCTGTTACAACAAATAAGTTTTCTTTAAATAAATCATCTAAATTTGAATTAAGTAAATCTCTGTGAATTAGAATTTGTTACTACCTTATCTAAAACTTTGTTTAAATATAATATCTTAGTGGTTAGTGATTTTCTATATTTTTATCATTAATCTATAGTCAAGTATAGTAAGTTTTAAATATAGTGGTGCCCAACTTCTTTTTCAAGGTAATACGAGTTATTTAATAACCTGACCCACTCCCAAAATCAATTGAGCTTAAAACCCTATAACAAATAGATAAAATAACAAGTATAACGTTACAATGTAAACAAAGCGTATCTATTATTCGATATCTTTGGTCTATCTCTACGGTAAGTGTTAAAATCGTAACTAAAAACAATCAATGTATTCCTTAATTATTATTATTATAAAATGATAAATATTTAACAATGATTAATACAAATTTCCCTCAACATATGTCTAAATAAACCGAACATCTGCCTTTATTTATTATAAACGATTATCTAATATTAGCGACAATCTAAAACATCAGTGAAGACGATGCCATTACTTTTATTTTTAGAACGCGGTTGGAATATTGCTAAAGTTTGTTAACCTCATCCGAATGTTTTGAATTTGGTAAATATTTGTCTTGCCACATACTTACCGGGGTTACGAAATAATAAGTCTCCGCTGAAGCCACAAAAATTCATTAGCAAATGTAGCAAGTCATGATTTATTTTTATGTCATACCTAACAGTGCCAATAATACTCAGATAGTTATTTATTGCTTAGTTTCAAAATAGGTAAAAATGTACTTTTTTATGTCAGTAAATACCCATACATTGTAATATCATAGACATAAACTAATATTAGCATTACCTGTAGTAAAATGTCATTTCATTACAAAATCAGGTCACCACATTTTTCCAGGACAAGGTGTCAATAAATCAGAATTCCCGAAATTAGGAATATAAACAACAGACTCTCTCAGTAAATTAAAATAGATCTAAAACCAAATCTTTTAATTTATTCTTCCATAAGTTTACAAACAACAACTTGCTGAAAAGCACCAAAAAAACATAAGAAACTAATCAGTCAAATTCTTCCAATGCGAACATAAGAATGAGAATGAGCTAAAGATACCAATAAAAAAAGTGGACGTTTTTGAAAAATACGAGCGGCACTCCGTAACTTGAAATATGAGAAAGGCAAGAGATCTTTTCTCTATCCCGACTTCTTTTGACGTTTTTCTACTCTGTAACACTCTTCGACTACTTACGATTGAACCGAACATGTACGATTGTCACTGGGAAAAAGATCGCTAAGACCTCGTCGCTTAAGAATATGTTTCGCTTTAATGTATGGAAGGGGTATAACTCTTTCTTTGTTTATATTGATTTGGCAGTTTTGTTTTGGCATTTTAAGTTTACTTTATTTTTATGTGGATTGTCAGGTTGTTATTAATCACAATATTAATAAAAATAAAGAAAAAATATTTATAAACATGAGTGGAAGAGTTCCCAGAACACACTCTTCCCAATGGTCCAGTCTCGTGGATGTCTGGAAAACCAGCCTTTTGCATGAACATCATTTTTAGGTGGTTTTTTGTAATTTATGTTCTTGGAAATTGAATCCATTCATTAGAAAGTAAAGCAATCATTACCTCTGCCACTTCCTGCAAACATCTACTTACAGTCTGTTGGCTTACAGACAGTAAGTATTCTTTATCCACTCCTCTTTGGTTTGCACCAGAAGCAAAAACCCTTAAAGCAATTAGGATACGGATTTGCTTTGCAATTTTTGTTACTCGTACTGCTTCCTGCATATTTGGTACCAATTGAATAAACAAATTCTGAACTAAATCTTTATTTAGTCTAAATAATTCTTTGAATCTAACATCAGGAAGGCCGAATGGATCACTTGCATCCCTCATTACCCTTTTAGCAATGCATAGTTCATATTTTTGTTGATAATTTTGGGCTTCTTGCATCACATGTCTTATGACAGGATTCATCTTAAAGTTAAAATATAACTATTATACACAAATTACATAAATTATAAACTTGTTTTCATTAAATAAAAAGTCAAATTACTGGTATAATCTGAAATCACTTTTATTTTCTCTACTTACCTTTGAACACAGGGTCTGCTTTGAACTAGCGGTAAATAAAAATATTAAAAAGCAGTCGAAAATGAACTTTGATCCAGAATAATCAATGGAGTAATATTATTTTAAGAAATTCCACGCAAATTTATGTAAAAAATTGGGTTAGATAAAATTCTTTCATTTTTTATTTAATGTGTCAAATAGAAGTCAAGCCAACAGTTTTTGAACGAGTAGTTCGTTATTTTAGAAATTTCTCTTCGCGACGGAAACTCCCGATTCACTCCGAATTAAATAGAGAAATTGCTACAGAGTACAAATTTCGATACGGAAAAAAAGAGAGGAGATTTTTTCTCTTCCCTTTCTCTTTCATTCTCTTCATTGCAATTTGATACGGAGTGCCACTCCTGCTGGTGAAGATGTTACAATTTAGCCATTCATAGAAAATGACAAATAAAAGAGGAAAAGGTCATAATATTACAAAAAACAAACATCAACCTGACAAATACGATCACGTTACAACGAAATCAGCGAAAAATAAATAATAAGAGATTGTAAAAAGTGTTTCACCAAAAAACATAGAATCAGACCCGATCTTGGATCAGACTATGATTAGGACTCATACGACTAGTGTACTAGTGTACTACACAATATTTATTTGATATACTTGGCATATCGTGTGAGTACTTGTACTATTATTATTTGTCACTTGTGTCTGTAAAAATAATATCAAAAGGATTATAATTATTATTTAGCAAGTCTATACGTATTCGCTCCATGCGCGACAGCAGCGCCAATTCGATTTGATACTAATGGACTATTTCTGCGTATACTGACAAATACAATTTTTAATAGAATTCGTAATTAAAAAGTATATATGCTAGTTTTAATAAAAGTATATGGATTTGTAAAACAAGTAAAATATTAATTTATTATTATTATATATTTTTATCGCTTAAATTAAAGAAAATTATGTATAATCAATAAAAATCAATAATAAAATATAGGCAGGCAATAGTATTTACTAAAAAAAATTATGAAAAGTTGCCTACGTCTAATAAGTTGTCATTGAAGAATAAGCCTTTTCTGTCAAAATAAAAAAGTACAATTTAATAATAGCGTTAAGTTAAAATGTATAAAAAAAAGATCGTTGTTTATATTTTCATTTTGGTTCTAAAGAAAACATAGAATGAATGATTAAAACTGGTTTCCCATCAGTAAGTCACAAAATTGCATTCCAGCCACATGTAATAATTAAAGGCAGAAATCTTGAAATCTAAGCCTTGCTGAATGAACATTTAAGAATAAAGGGATATTAAAGAACATCGTAAAATGATAATTTATTGTTTATTTAAAACCTTTCAAGTTTCTGATGTCTACTATTTCCAGCATTACTGTTATAATTACAAAAATAAAGGTAATTTTTCTTCTTATTGTACACCTATTCATTAATTTTTTTTATTTAATTTCCACTTTGTTACTGAAATTTTTTATATAAGTGTCACTGTTTTTTTGCTAGTATTTGTACAATTTTCAACACAGCAACTCCGGTTGCTTATTGTATTGTTTCTACCTACGTCACGGACGTCACGTATAATATTTTATCCATCGATAGTTTGCGACGTTGCGATCCAGTAAATTGTTGCATTTTGGGTGTTTTTGTTAATCTTTAGACTTTTTTGGAAAAATTTTCATGTACTACCTTATTATTAATCAAAATATATACTTACCTTTACATTAAAAGTTCTGAATACTCTGTTACAGCTCTGATTCCAGTATCAGTATTTTTGACAGCTCTAGTAAGAAACCAGAAGATAATTTATCTATGCCGCACACATTTATGGATGATAATAAGTAAGTTAGTTTACTGCCTAGTTTTACAAGTTAAAAACTATCAATGGATAGGTTTATTGTTGTACAGTTCTACGTGTTTTCGGATTTTACAAAATTCTTATTACCAGATCCGCTATAAGAAGCGTTCCATTTAAAATCCCCACCTTGCATATAAGTATGGTAAATTTATTGATTGAATACCTTTTATAAATTTAGTAGTGTTAAAAATCTAAATTTTGATTTAAAAATCTCTCATTTACCAATTTGTAAAACTGTTCAAATTTTAACCCCAAAATTGAATTCGTAAATTTGTTTAAAATAAATCTTGTTTTTATTTTATTTATTTTATTTTATTTAACATCTTTATATGTAATAAATGTAATATTCTTGGAAAAAAGTAGTGTTTTTAAGCTTTTTACCTACATTCCACTGAACTTCATACCCTTATACCAAATCCAATCGGTTTTAAAGTTTAAACCATTATAAAGTTAAGTGCACACCATATCGGTTAGTATTTCATTATTTTTTTATAATTAGTTATGATTTTATCTTTAATAAGATACGCCACTGGTATTAACAGACTTTTAGTTGCGTACAACAGCAGCGTTGCCAGACGAGATTTTCGATTATAGTCTGTCTTCTTTCGATCCGCATAAAATATCTTCTTTCTCTTTTCCGATGATTGCTGGGACCAAACAAAACATACTTTATGAATGAAAAGCATCATCTGTTGTTTCTTTTATCTAAATAATTAATCATTTCAGGTAACATTACAACCATTTGCTGGCATATTTAAAAAAATATTGATATAAAATAATTTTGGTTATATCCTCCAATCAAAACAATTCCAATTCAAACTGGGTTCAAACCTATAAATTTAATGAAAGTTAAAAAAAAATAAATAGCAAATTATAACAATAAACAACTTGTTATAATTCTTCATGTTCTCATTCTTGTATGTTTTCTACCTCCTTATCCTTTGTTTCTTTTATTCTGTCATGGTTGTACATTTTTGATTCTTTCTTTTCCATTATTAGTTCTAAAATATCATCTTTTATACCATCAATTTTCTTTATTATCTGTTGTCTGTCTTCGTCCATTTCTTGCAACATCATCATTATTGGATAACTTGCCACTTTTCTTATATGCAGTGTAATCTCTTTCTTCCATTATTGTTTAGATCTCCTGTGCTATTTCTTTAGTAACTATATTGTTTACACTTAGATCCTCTAGTACATTCCTATCTACTTGTCCAATCATTTTCTCATGTTCTTCTTTCAAACTAGTCTTCTTTTCTCCTCTTAAATCTATGTAACTCTTTATTAAGAAGTGTTAATAGTAATGTTAATTTCACTGAAATATATGTTTGTTGATTTTTTTTTTATAAATCTTTTAAGTCATATTTTAATTTTTCAAGCTTAGTTTGTACTTATTAGGGATTACAATACTTGCATAAAAAGAGACTATCAAAACTTTCTTATCTGAAGTTCCTTAATTTCTACATTGGGATGGCAAGTTACTTACAGATATTGCTAGGGGGTCTCTGAAAAGGTGGACAGATTGACGATACATTTCACTGAAGATGGGATCGAGAAATTACTAGGAATTCTAAGGATTATTCGTTAAAATATGCTTCAAGAGTAGTGCCATGTTCTTAAACAAAATTGAAGACTAGTCGTGTGTGTGTGTGTGTGTGTGTGTATGTGTGTGTGTGTGTGTGTGTGTATGTGTGTGTGTGTGTGTGTGTGTGTGTGTGTGTGTGTGTGTGTGTGTGTGTGTGTGTGTGTGTGTGTGTGTGTGTGTGTGTGTGTGTGTGTGTGTGTGTGTGTGTGTGTGTGTGTGTGTGTGTGTGTGTGTGTGTGTGTGTGTGTGTGTGTGTGTGTGTGTGTGTGTGTGTGTGTGTGTGTGTGTGTGTGTGTGTGTGTGTGTGTGTGTGTGTGTGTGTGTGTGTGTGTGTGTGTGTGTGTGTGTGTGTGTGTGTGTGTGTGTGTGTGTGTGTGTGTGTGTGTGTGTGTGTGTGTGTGTGTGTGTGTGTGTGTGTGTGTGTGTGTGTGTGTGTGTGTGTGTGTGTGTGTGTGTGTGTGTGTGTGTGTGTGTGTGTGTGTGTGTGTGTGTGTGTGTGTGTGTGTGTGTGTGTGTGTGTGTGTGTGTGTGTGTGTGTGTGTGTGTGTGTATGTATTACATTAACTGTGGCGCACTGTGTGAGAATAGGACTCAATTGTGGCGGTATACTTAAATTGTGACGCATTTTGCAGGCCGCCACAATTTTTTATTGCATTTTCGGTCTGCTTGTCTTATGACGAATCGAACCGTACCTACTTTAACTACTTTTGAAAAAATGCGCCACAGTGTATGTTCAAATCAGGTTGTGTATTTTTTCTTATTCTACATTAACTGTGGCGTTAAACAAAAACACTGATAAAAGCGCCCTCTGGTGTGAATGTTATTTGTTTAGGTATTACATTAGCAGTGACGTCTTGTGTTTTCGAAATGTTTTCAATTAACTGTGGCATTCTAAGTGTGTAAAAATATGTGTGAAACGATTTTGTGAAATTATTCAGTTATAATGACTTGTACGAGCAACTCACAGCCGAAATGGCTTAACGTAGAAGCACAAAATTTTTACAAAAGAGACACCAAATAAAATTCAAATTAGATGATTTTTAAATTGTTGCTTTAGTTTGTCTACAGATAATAAATAAATTTTATCAGTAAGCTTATAAACGGAATAATTATTAAATAAATTATTTTTATAGAAATGCAAATTCTTGAAAAAAAAATTAATTTTATCTGTTAATCCTTGACAGAGACGCTTTACCTTTATTTGAAACAATAGAAGTTAATTGGTCGATATTAACCTTGGTACTATAGATATTAAAATTCTTGTAAAAATTTGATATAATCTGTAAAGCATTTGCATTAAGCCACATTTAGACTATGCAACATGTTTTCTAAACTTTTGTTAAGTAAACATGTTGCCTAAACTTTTGTTTAGTAAACATGTTGCCTAAAACCTAAACATCGAACTTTTGTTTTTAAACAACATTTGTTGTACATCATTACTAACTGTCGGCTTCCTAAAATTTCAGTTGACATGATGGCTTTAATTGACGACGCAATAGTGACTGCTGCTATGTGGTAATAATTTGACAGTTCACGTTTAACAATGAATGACTAAGCACGTTTTATCTTTGCACTTGTTTTATTTTTCGTTTTGTACAGTTTGTACCGGGCGAACAACTAAGAAAGGACGTCGGCCTTATTTGAGTTTTTATTAAAAAAAACTAAAATATATTATATACAAAAGTTGTCCGAAGGTTAAACCTACGTACTCTAAAATTAGTTCTATAAATACAAGGTGTACCATATAACTACAAACAAAGCCAGCATACCTTTTTTTGATAATTAAAACACGTTTTTTGCATTTTTGAATTCTTCCAGAAACACTGATTTCAACGAACTATTATATGTAGGAGGTAAATTTAGAAGTTAAGGAGATATAGGGTGTTGAAAATGTAATTTTTTGAAGTTTAAGTGGTTATCTAAACAAAATCGTAAAGAAACGGGTAAATCGGCTGACATGTCCCTATCCTAACTTTTTTTACACTATTATTGATGATATTTAGTGTGGAACATGTATGGAATAAATTCATTTTTAGCGTTATTATGAATTTTCGGAAAAAAGCCTGAAATAGGTCGATTTTTATTCTTAATTCTTAACATTCCGTATAATGTTTATTCTTACATCAATAGATAGAGTAAAAAAAGTTAGGATAGGGATATGTAAGCCGATTTACTGCAGCTTTCTCATTTTCTTCTTACTTTCCCCATTCTCGACAGAAAATATAGTTAATCTATCTCAGACCAAGCGCGTCGTGCCGTTTATTTCTGTTTTTAAAATAGTCCATGAGTGGATCCCAGGGAAGTTTTCTTTCTTTGTATGTCCCTATTAGCTTTAAAACGTTGGCGCCAGCCCCTCCATCATACCACCAAAAACAAAAAAGTACGCAGTATCTATCACAAACCAAGTATCTATGATTATTTGATGACGACAGGTGAAAACGCACTGACCATGTAGATTTGATTAGCAGTTTTTGTGAACAAGTTGCCGATACTTATAGGTTTTCAACAAGTTGATAAACAAAAGTTTATAAAACACATATTTTCCTTTGATCTTACCGACTTGTGCAGAGAAGACTGCAACTTGTTCCATAAAACACGATATTTGGTTGTACAACACGCTTGTTTTATAACTTTTTCAATTGCATTTTTAAACTTGTTGAAAACTTTGTTGTAAAACACAAGTTTATAAAACATGTTGCATAGTCTAAATGCGGCTTAAGGCATACCAATGTCGAAGCTATTATGTGCATATCTTGAATGTGTCTGGTCATAGTAAAATTATGAAAATTTGTTAGATTATTTACCAATTTTAAATTCTGAAAAAAATTACATTTCCACTGATACAATTGCAACTCATAAAGTGAAAATATTGATTAATTCTGCACCATAGGTAGGTAGGTAGGTAGGTAGGTAGGTAGTTATACTACATTTAACTATCACTGTCATAGTTTATAATAATATACCCTCTTCCTTCAAACTAATGTCACTCTCAAGTTTTAAGCGTCATTTTAAATTACATCTTTTGAGCCAACAACACATTCATTAAGTAATATTTTTTTTTTCTTAATAATTGTGTTAGCGACATTGCTTTTAAATTTTTGATTTTTTTTTTCAAAGTGAAATTATATTTTATTACTTTTTGAAATATTAAACCTCTACTTTTTTTTTGGACCCACTTTTTATTTCATTAATATTTATGTAATTGTTTTAAGGCTGAAACTAAGACCAGCTGGCCTATTGTATAGGTCAAAGCTGTTTTCAGCCTTTTTTGTGTAATTTTTTTTTAAGTTATTGTAATGTATATGCAAATTATTACACAAATAAATTATTATTATTATTATAATTATAAAGTTTTAGCTTCCAATTAGAGTGAAAATCAAAGATGCACTTAGCCCTTTATTTTACCAGCAAAAATTCTAATATTATGACATTTTTCAAAGTAATTCTAATTTATGTATACCCAATTGTGACGTCTTGGGTTTATGAGTGGTCAATCAGACAAATTCTTAAAAGATAAAAAAGAGCAAAACGTCCTAAACACATCTATCATACCTAACCCCAACTTGTGACGTACCAAACGCATTTCATCCTGAGCACGTGTTTCACTGTCTTATTTTTTATGTTATTCTTTTCTAACGCGATCACAAAAGCCGTAAAAAGGAACGGCCGATCTTAGGGCAAATCAGTGCATGTTTATCAGTGTTAAAGTGTTCATCATGGGCTCACGTACAAAAAAAAATGTTGCAATTGTTGGATGAACTCCATCAACCGAAATACGAAAGCACGAAAACAACCACAAGAGAAGAAAAATCAAAATTATTGACAAGTAAGTATCTTATAAAATTGAACCGTTATGGTGAGACTTCCTTAACTTCCTTAAATTCCGTTTACATCTAAAAAACGCTATTTTGCAAATAATCAAAAGTTAACGTTACATTTGGCGAAAATATTGTAATATTCATTGAAATTCTTTCAGTGCTTGAAGCAGAACAGTGCAACTATAATACATCAAATTTAGCAAACGATACCAAGCGTGCCAGCTACAATACATCAAATTATTGAGAATATAACAGATATTTATGTGAACTATTGAAAGGTATTAATGTTGTACAGGTTTATTCATTATAAATTACCCAACCCTTATTATCATTATTATTGCCTATAGAAAAAAAAAAGCTTCAAATACAAGTTATGTGGTAATAACTGAATTTTGTTAAAATGCTATCAACTATACAGTGGCGTGTGGATTTAAAGGGATACAAAAATATAATATATTTTTTTAATAGGACACCCTGTATATTATTTCATTTTTTAAATTGTTATTTTTTTCTGATTTCAAAAATATATAATATATTACCCCTACCTTATACCGTTTTTGATTTATCATACGTCGAAGATCTTGTGTAACTAGTTACTGCAAATATGTTATGTTATGTTATGTTGATAATGGGGTGTTAATACACTGCGACCTAAAAGATCTATTGTGCCCCCTTCTGTCGCCACTGCACTAAGGAAATGTCTCAATGCCTATAGCGACCCTTCCAATCCTATTTTCTCAAGGAAGTGTAGGATTTGAAGTGGCTTCAAGTTAGGTAAGTCTCCCTCTTCTATTTGATATCCTCCTAGATATAGTGCCCTTGGATTCTGGAGTGCTACACATTCAGTTAGGATGTGAATGGAGGTTTCGTCCTCCTCCTCACAGAATCTGCACTCACTATCCTCTACTACTCTCAGTTTACTTAGGTGTCCTTTTAGTCGGCAGTGCCCGGTAAGGATCCCTGTTACAATACGTAGCCTGTTCTTGCTCAGGCAGATGCAGGCTTCCGATCTTTTTTGGTTATGAAAATATGAAAAAGTTCTTATTATATTAAAGTAGGCTATGAAAATGACTACTATTATGTTTGAAATAATCAAAATGGTTTACAGTGAGGAAGAAAAAGTCCAAATATTTACTTGTTATATGCAAAATACCAAAAATAAACGTGCAAGAAAAAGAGCATATTATTGTATCCAAATCTTCCAACACCATCAGAAAATACGTTCAAAAATATTTATCTAAAGGTGAATCACACCTCCAGTTTTAGTAGAAAAAAGCGTGTAGTTCAAGCAAACCAGGAAGAGCAGCTAGATATACTGCTTCACTTTCATAGCCTACTTTAATAATGATAACTTTTTCATATTTGCAGTAACAAGTTACCTAAGATATTCGACATATGATATATTTTTGAAATCAGAAAAAAATGACAAATCCAAAAATGTAATAATATACAGGGTGTCCCATTAAAAAAAGTATATTATATTTTTGTATCCCTTTAAATCCGCACGCCACTATACATCTGATAGCATTTTAACAAAATTCAGTTATTACCACATAACTTGTATTTGAAGCTTTTTTTTTTCTATAGGCAATAATAACGATAATAAGGGGTGGGTAATTTATAATGAATAAACCTGTACAACATTAATACCTTTCAATAGTTCACATAAATATCTGTTATATTCTTAATAATTTTCATAACCGTTTCACATTTAAAAATTGATTTTCTTTTTAATTGGAAATAAATCTTTATTGTAACAACTATTAAATCCTTAGGTACATTATTTTAATTTAATCAATTTTTTGTAGTAAACTGATCATTTCGGATCTTATTTTGCCAACCACTAGTGCTTTTTCAGACTTAAGTTATTATCAATACATTTTCTTCTAATTCAGAGCAATTTTTATTACTTTACTATTATTTATTAGTCTTGGGATTTTTTTCAGAAAATGTTTATTTTGTTGCAGTTATTTACTTTGACCGAAAAGTTCTGCTTTGTTTCTCTAAATAATACATTCTCATAGTCAAAATGTTTAATTAAAATTCTGGCAAAGATCGCTCGAATTTGTTTTATGAATAATAGATTGACAATATTTAATTTGTAAATTTTTCGCGAATTATATAATGCCTTTTTGGGCTTATTACTTTTCAAGACATTTTTAGTGGCACTAAAATTTATTAGATGCAGGGTAATTAACAACCGAGCATTCTGGTGTTCTCTTATTTATTAACTATACCTACAAATAAAATAACTGATTTCATTAAAATGATGGGCTCTCGGATTATCTATTTTTCTTTTTATAATATTCACAACTTTTCTAATATTTTAGATCTTCCTGAATTACCAGAATGCAATGAAGATGAGGTCTTAGAAAGTACTTCTCCAGTAGTGGAAAGTACTTCTCCAGTAGCACAAAGTAATTTTGTTGAAAACGAAATAAAAATGAATAAGAAAAACATAAGACCAAAAAAACCGGAGAAACCAGGAAGAAAAGAAAAAGCAGGAAGAAGAGTTAAATGGACTTTAGATGAAAAAAAAGTTGTTTTAAAGTTTTTTAAAAATGAAATTAAAAACAAAGTGGTACCAGGACAAGAAAGATGTTTGGAATGTAAAGATAAACACGACGTTCTTGCAAAAAGATCTTGGCAAGATATTAAATATTGCATCTATAACTATAATAAAACAATAAAATAATAATTGTATGATGCTTACGTAGGCGTTGCGACCGCAGGGCAAGAGAGGACAAGGCCTCTCGGATTTTAAACTATTTTACGTTATAGAATAATTTTATTTTTTAATTACATTTTTTAAACATTTTTTTTGTTTTGCATTATAGAATTTTGTTTTGGTTACATTTCCTATTAATTTTAGTCAGCGCCCAATTCTTCAGCTGGCGACTTTTTATGCTTATACTGTTTTACATATAAATAAACATTAAAAAAATAACTAGATAATTATTTAATCCTTTCATTTAAAACAATTAATATTCGGAGACACCAAGATGCCTCCCGAAATGTATGGCACTCATCCGCTGGACTTGTACCGTCTCCTAGATGGAACCAGGGTCACAGGATGGGTGGACTAAATATGAGAGAAGAGTACAATAAGCCAATAGGCTGCAGTGCTCCCGGCATGTGGACGGCTCCTCAAAATTAAAAAAAAAAACCTTTGATTGCTTATACAGGGTGTCCCACCGTATACGAGACGGTCCATAACTCAATAACGGTCCATTTTATGAAAATTTTGCGAGAGTACTTTTTTGTGTATATTCAAAAAAGCCATCTCCTAAAATTACCTTCAATTATACAGGTTGTCCCAAAAAAGAGTTACATATCAAAGTTATGTTTTTTTAAATGGAACACCCTATATATTTTTGCAAATTTGAAATCTTCTCGACGAGCTGATTTCAATGATATACTTATCACACTTGATGTTTATTATGGATCTGCAGCCACCTAAAAATCACATTTTTCTGATTTTGGATTGCTGCCGTAGCCAAACGGTTGAGAAACGAGAAAAACGGCTTACATGGCCCTATCCTAACTTTTTGAGATGTATATACAGTGGCATATAAAAATATTTGATATAGGGCGATGAATAATTTCTTATTTTTGATCACATTATATCAAATATTTTTATATCCCACTGTATACATCTCAAAAAGTTAGGACCGGGACATGTAAGCCGTTTTTCTCGATTCTTTACCGTTTGGCTACTGCAGCAATCCAAAATCAGAAAAATGTGGTTTTTAGGTAGCTGTAGATCCATAATAAACATCAAGTGTGCTACATCTTTGGAATCAGCTCGTTGAGAAGATTTCAAAAATGCAAAAATATACAGGGTGTTCAATTTAAAAAAACATAACTTTGAAATGTAACTCTTTTTTGAGACAATCTGTATAATTGAAACTAATTTTAAGAGATGGCTTTTTGAATATACACAAAAAAGTACTCTTGCAAAATTTTCATAAAATGGACCGTTATTGAGTTATGGACCGTCTCGTATACGGTGGGGACACCCTGTATATAAATTCCATTTAATACAACTTACTGTAGATTAACTCTATCAAAGATATATTTAGTCGATAGTAGCCAATTCATATTCAGCTCCCAATGGAAATGTTGATAAACGCCAAAAAGCGTGTTAATATAATTATTTTTCAAGTAGTACGTAGATACCAAATTTGAAGAGTTCCTCACTTTTAAAGAACTACTCCACAATATTTTAACCGTAATTATGACGCATTCATATATTGCATTAACTGTGGCGTATTGTGTAATTACGGTGCATTTTACATTAACTATGACGCACTGTGTAATGTCCTCCCTAATTGTGACACACGGAGTGTAAGTTTTCCGTTACTGCATTAACTGTGGCGGCTTAAAAGATTTGCTAATAATTTACTTATATTGAAGTGTAAATGAAAACTGAAGATACCTACCTTTACCTAATTTTCAGCTTCATCCACATCTGCTAAAATATCGAAGAGAGTCACAATTTGGTCTGGAGGTCGGTCCGCCACAGTTAATACGAGTACGTGTATGTGTGTGTGTGTGTGTGTGTGTGTGTGTGTGTGTGTGTGTGTGTGTGTGTGTGTGTGTGTGTGTGTGTGTGTGTGTGTGTGTGTGTGTGTGTGTGTGTGTGTGTGTGTGTGTGTGTGTGTGTGTGTGTGTGTGTGTGTGTGTGTGTGTGTGTGTGTGTGTGTGTGTGTGTGTGTGTGTGTGTGTGTGTGTATGTGTGTGTGTGTGTGTGTGTGTGTGTGTGGGTGTGTGTGTGTGTGTGTGTGTGTGTGTGTGTGTGTGTGTGTGTGTGTGTGTGTGTGTGTGTGTGTGTCTGTGTGTGTGTGTGTGTGTCTGTATAACGCATAACTCATGAACCGATACACGGAAAAACACCAAATTTCAAACTTAAGCTTTGTTTCAGCGTCTAATGAGCTGATTAGATTTTGGGCAGAGTCGGAACATCTGGGGGGGTACTTTATAGGTGGTCATTTTTATATTTTATGGAATATATCTGTTATTTACGTTTGGGGAAGAAAATTCTTCAAATGAAAGTTACTTCTTATTTTATTATCTATAATTTTTGTTATATACAAAATTTTCCTAAAATGGTCCGTATTCGCGAAATTTGACAAAATGTAAAAAAATATTTTTTTTTTATAAAAATTGTTCAAACAAAAGTTGTTTGTAATATAATTCTCTATAATTTTTATCCTATAAATAATTTCTCTAAAATGGACCGTATTCGAGATATTTGAGAAAATGTGTAAATTTCGAAATTTGAAGAAAACTCAAAAACGGATAAAGAAAAAAACATTAAATTTTAAACTTAAGTTTTATTTCGGCCTGACGTGAAATGATTAGATTTTGGACAAAGTCGGAACATCTGGGGGGGGTACTTTATGGGAGGCCGTTTTTATATTTTATGGAATATATCTGTTATTTATGTTTGGAGAAAAAAACTGTTCAAATAAAAGTTACTTCTAATATTATTATCTATAATTTTTGTTTTATGTAAAAATTTCCTGAAATGGTCCGTATTCGAAAAATTTGACAAAATGTGCAAAATTCTGATTTTTATGAAAATTGTTGAAATAAAAGTTGTTTGCGATATCGATCTCTATAATATTTGTTCATACATGATTTTTTTAAAATGGACCGTAATGGAAAAATTGTAGGAAAAGTGCTAAATTTAAATTTTTCATTATTTTCATTTTCAATGAATATCTATAGAAAAATGTTTCGCGGTAGATGTATGTGGACAATGTATATATTTAGTTTATCCTCTAAACATTTATAGAGATGCTGTAATAGGTTGTACAAAATAACCGTAAAAAGCCTGTAATAACTAGATAGGAAAGTCATGTGTTGGACACATCAGATTTTTGTTATATATGTTTATAATTGTATTTTGTTTATTATAAAAATATGTAAATTAGGCTTGGTATCACTTACTTGAATTCTAAATCTATGAAGTTTCATAATCCATTGATTCTGCAGAACTATCACTGGAATCGTCTTTGCGTCGGAACTTAAAGTTATGACTAAAGGTTCAATTACCGTTTCGATCGTACCGTCCAAGGGCCACATATTATTTTCTTCCTTAATTACATGGGAAATAGCATTCTGCCAATCTTCAGGTTTTATACGTTCTATACCGGTTTTTAATAAACTTTGAACGTCGGCTATTTTAAAAGTTTTTTATATAAATTATTCAAATAAAAGTTGTTTGTAATATAATTCTCTATAATTTTTATCCCATACATAATTTCTCTAAAATGGACCGTATTCGAGATATTTGAGAAAATGTGTAAATTCCGAATTTTGAAAAAACTCAAAAACGGATAAAGAAAAAACATTAAATTTTAAACATAAGTTTTATTTCGGCCTGACGTAAAATGATTAGATTTTGGACAAAGTCAGAACATCTGGGGGGTACTTTATGGGAGGCCGTTTTTATATTTTATGGAATATATCTCTTATTTATGTTTGGAGACGAAAATTAATTAAATAAAATTTACTTCTAATATTAATAATCTATAATTTTTGTTCAAATTTTCCTGAAATGGTCCGTATTCGAGAAATTTGACAAAATGTGCAAAATTCTGATTTTTAAGAAAATTGTTAAACTAAAAGTTGTTTGCGATATAGATGTCTATAATTTTTGTTTATACATGATTTTTCTAAAATGGACCGTAATGGAAAAATTGGAGAAAAAGTGCTAAATTTAAATTTTTTAATGAATATCTATAGAAAAATGTTTCGAGGTAGACGTATGTGGAAAATGTATATATTTAGTTTATCCTCCAAACATTTATAGAGGAGCTGCAATAGGTTGTACAAAATAACCGAAAAAAGCCTATAATAATTAGATAGGAAATTCATATGTTGGACACATCAGATTTTTGTAGTTTGTTAGCAAATCTTCAATATTCGATCGCTTGTACCTGTAACCAGGGCACTTTCACGCGGTGAAGGTAAGCAACAGAACCCTCTGGGATTGACCCTGGGTTAACGGCATGTATGTCGTCATGATAGATACAAGTGATGAGTGCTTTACGGTACAGGGATTCGAAAACCCAGTATCGGCTTCTGATCAGGGTGAGCAAGCAGACTCGCCGGCGTCGTTATCAAGTGATTGCAGCTCTTCAATAGTAGGTAATTTGGCTGCTGAAGGCTATACTATCACAAGAAGTATCTCTCATAAATGAAAGTCCAGATTTGTTTTATTACGTTTGTGGAGAATTTAAGTCGGCAAAAAATCGAAGGACGTTATCTGACAAATTAAAAAAAAATATGAAGAATGTTTTGGTATCCTAATTATTAATTTAGATATGACCTGGGTTTTACATTCGATTTGTAATCGATGTAACCTTATGTTAACATGATGGGAAAAAACAAGAAGCAAGAAAACCTAAAATTCACAATACCAATGATATGATCTTACCAAACAAGTCTACAAAATTGGTATTTTTGTACTAATGTTGCCGGTTTTACCTCAATTATCAGCTTTTAAGCCACAAAGAATAGAAGTCGTAGACGAAATTGAAGCTGTTGAAGAGATGGAACTGGAATAAGAGGAAACACAAGTTGAAGAAATTTCTTAAAATGAATATATTGAGGATGAAGACTACTTGCTAAGAAGCAAAACAACAGTCCCTGAAACATTTAGCCGACAAGCACTCAATGATCTTACAAGAGATTTGGGATTACCTAATAGGGAAGAGGAATTCAGGCAATTTTTCAATAACGATGATGAAAAATCGGTGGTATACTATTCGAATGCTAAAGGATTGGTTGATGAATTAAAACCAAACACGTAAAAGGATGATGAGTGTAGACTTTTTATTGATTCATTAAAAAGAAGTTTTTGCTCTATGACGGAAACACTTTTGCACCAATTTCAATAGCTCATTCGGCCAAATTAAATTAGACGTACGAACATTTTTTGGACAAAATAAAATATTCAGAACATCAATGAAAAGTTTGCGAAGATCTGAAAATTGCAATACTTTTAGGTCAACAATCAGGATTTACAAAATATCCTTGCTTTTTATGTATGTGGGATATAAGGCACAGAAAAAATCACTATATTAAGAAAGAATGGCCAACAAAAGAAAAATAAAATCCATATTCTCACAATATTATTCGGAAATTATTGATTGATCCCTCTAAATAATTGCTACCATCACTGCATATTAAATTGGGTCTTATAAAACAATTCGTCAAAGTTCTTGACAAAGATGGTGATTGTTTCCAGCGATAAGTGATGCAAAGTTCAAAGAGGGAATTTTTGATGGTCCTCAAATTAGGCCTTTATTTAATGACGCCAATTTTGTGGTAAAAATGAGCGACATGGAGAGAGCAGCTTGGGTAAGTTTTAAAAATATTTCACAGAATTTTTTGGGAAATAGTAAAAGTGAGAATTCCAAGACTTTAATTGGGTTGCTTGATGAATCTCAAATTACACTACCTGCATTCTCATCTGGACCACTTTCCTGAAAATCTTGAAGACTACAACGAAGAACAAGGACAACGATTTCATCAAGATATAAGTGTAATGGAGAGTAGGTATCAAGAAAATTGGCAGATTTTTGCTGGATGCTGAAAAGAAAAATACCAGAAGAAAACAGAAAACGTAAGAGGAACCCGTATGTTATTTGAAGGTAAAAGAATTCAATACAAACGAAGAACAGTTTGAAATTAAAAAAAAAAAATCCTGCCTTCTGTTTTTATGCTATTTCTTATATACTTTAAAATTCTGTCTAGTTTCAGATTTTAAGATCATATTCCATCCATGAAAATACACCCAAATCATTACCAATCGTGTTTAATAGATTTTTTTTCATATATTTATGACTGTAATTTTCCCAATTTTCTTGGTTTTTTGAGATTTTTTTTAATTATGAAATGTTAATGGGCCAAATACATTTCAGATTTTCAGATTCAGTAGAACAAGATACATAAAAAATATACTTTTTTCCACCTCCATAACTTCGGTTTTTCATGATTTTTTGCGGTTTTTGGCAAATTTTTCAAATTTTGACGGCTTAACGGGCTAATTAACCTTCAGATTTAGATTCAGCGGATTGAAAAACATAAAAATCATACTTTATCCGGGTCCATAAAAATTATTTCATCGCTGTAATTGCAGTTTTTTTGCAATTTTTTTTTGGGTTTTTTTGCATTTTTCAAATCCAGATCGTTAGTTATCTATTATACACTTGTTCATTTTGTTTATCTGAGGGTATCAACTATTAACCCTTTTGGAGATTTCCCTCTACTAATATAAATATTTGTATGCATGTATTTTTAAATTTTAACACCTATTGGTCCTTTAACTTAAATACAAAAAATGTATTTGGGGTTATGATAAGTTATTACCAATATATTTGAATTTTTAAAGGTAAAGATGTTCTTCTTATCAACAGTCTTACTGTATTATTTCTTTCCATGATAAAGCTGTTATTATTAATAATAATATTAATAATACTATCTCTGATTTTTCCACTTAGGTATTAAATATTACTCAAATACTTCATAAACCGAATTTTATTGAGACTCAAACTTTTATATTATTTAAGATAGAAAAAAAAACTAAACGAATTTTTTTTTCTAAGACCCTTTCAATATTTACTCGTACCTACATTACGAAGCAAAAAAAATAGTTTACAACCTTTCACGCTCTTAAAAACCCTTGAATAACAAAAATTGTGCAATTCTAAATCTTTTAGGGTTACTACGTCGTAAAAGAATAAAAATATTAAAGAAAGTCTTAAGTAAATTTTTGAATGTTTTATCACGGGATTTTTGAACCATTACTCTCTATTCTTTGTCGGTATATTGACCGTCGGTCAGGTACATGATACAACCATAATCTTTTTTATGCTCCGGTCTTTACTGATTTGAATTTTACTACCAGGAAATAGTCCTCCGCTTTGGTATTTTGCAAATGTATAACAAAGCGTTTAGCATATAGAACTGGCTCGTTTTTGGCAGAAATTGAACTATTTGTGATCTTTTTTATGGGCATTGTAAAGTTAATGCCTATGAAATCATTAAAAGGTATGAAGCTATTGGTAGTTAAGTAAAAAAGTTACCCATGAAACGAAAAAGGTACTAATCATTGTGACTGTAAAATAGGTTGTAAAAATGTTGGTATTTGAATAAATTCGGAAAATTTTTAAAAATACCTTAAATTTAAATTTAAGTTCTATTTATTAACTCGAAGACTGCGGACATTATGACCTAAACCCTGGAAAACCAGCAATTCTATTTATTATTATACCCTTTTGGTAATAAATAAATTATATGGATTTCGTCAGTATTATAATAATTTAAAAATGTTTACTTTATCAAAAGAAATAATATACAAAAAAAATTAGGTAATACAATTAGCAAATAAACATAAATAGTTACTGAAACATTAAAGATACTTGTATGTGATGTTTAAAATATACATATAAAACCTTAAAATGTTTTTAAAATGTTTAAATATAAAATATTTTTTTTATGGCATACTGGCAGTTTAAAGTAAAATAAATTAATATTATAAAATTAAAATGTAATTAGGACTTTATTAAGTTCAACTTCATTTTCTAAATCATAGAACTGAATAGTTTTAATCTCAAAATCACGAATATACTGATCCATTATGTGTTATTAAAAAATTTAAAAAAAATTAGATATAGAACTTAACGCTATGGCTATAAATAAAACTTAAAACTTCATGAGATAGCAAATCAACGTTAAAGACTAAAAAATTTAAAATGTAAATCAACATTAAAACCTAAGGACATTTAAAATCAATTTTAAAAATAATTTGATATTTATATATAAGTAGGTTATTTTTTGGTTTTACTTAATTTTGTAATTGGAGCCACATCTAGTTTTCTTTCTGTAGGCTAGGTGAGTTTTGTTTTACAATCCCCATCTTTTTCGGTTTTCCTTTAGGTTTCTGAATTACTATTTGATTTTGAGTTGTCCGAGTTTCTTCTTTTCGCGTTCTTCGTCACTTTCTTCAACAAATTCTTTATAAGAAGGAGTGGGGGGCTTGCTATGTACTGGCCTAATTGATATATTATCAAATAACTGAGCATCAGTAATGGTTTCTTCTATATCACTTGCAGTGTATTCAACTCCTTCTATTATTTTATTTCCTCTAAGTTTTGCGTTTTGACTAATATTTCTAGCTTCTTTTAGTGCAACTACTAGTACTTTTCTCTCTTTTATCTCAATTTTGGTAAGATCTTCACTAATAATTATATTTGTTCCTTTAAGATTTTTTGCATTAATTAATATTTCGGTTTTTATTAATTTTGTTGTAAGTGATAAAAGCAGTGGTCTAGTTTTTTGAGATTTTCGACCTATTCTATAAATATTATTATTATGCCTTTGATTCAGGAGTACGCCTATTTGGTTGTTAATTACTGTTAATACCTGTTGTGCTAAAATTTACTCATTTTCAATATTCTTTTCTGGAATTCCGTAAAATATCAAGTTATTTTCCTTAAATTTTCTTTCCTGTCTTTCCAACTTGGCTTTGCTTTTAGGATGTTGTTTTCTTTCAAGTTTTGATTTTCTATTTGAATTACAGTTTTAAGAGACTGTGATGTGATTTATAGGTTTTCTATACGTTCCGTTAGATTCTGCTTTACGTTTTTCAATAAAATGTATACGTCTTTACGTGTTATGTTTTCTTCGGGCATTTTGACTGAATCATTTAATATATTAATTGCACTAACCTGGTATATCACACTGGTAAATAAACTATGAAAAGTATTGGTTCTAATACCGAGCCTTGAGGGCCACTACATATAACTGTTTTGTCTTTACTAATTTGTTGATTTAATTTTCTGTTTTCCAATGATTGAATAACTTTTAAACAGAATATGTGCAGTGCTTTTTACGCCCATATCTTCTAACGGGGTAAAAAAAGTGTATGATCAACGGTGTCGAATGCATTGGTTAAATCAACGAACACTCTTATCGACGGCCTTCCCTTTTCTATTTCAAAATATACGGGATAGTTGCTAAATATTTAATAGCATCTTGTGTAAACGTTTTTTGTATAAATCCAAATTGAAATTTATATAATATTTTATGTTTATTTAGACAATTGGTCTAGTTTTTATTAGTTTTTTCAAAAATTTTCAAATCAAAGAAATCAATTATTAATGTAAATTTCCTCTCCTTTTTTATAAACAGGTGCAACGACAGATACTTTGAAGGCAGAATGTAATATTTCATTAAGAAGCATTTTATTAGCTATGAATGTTAAATAATCTGCAATATATTCTGATATAGATTTTAATATTTCTGATTTTAGGCCATCTTCTCTTAATGATTTTTAATTTTTTAATTATGTACTAAGTAATTTTATTTTGCGTGGATCTGTAGGTAAGAAAAATATTGAATGATTACCTATATATCTAGATTCCTAATAATTTTTGTTTAGTTATATTTTTGAGCTAATTTAATTTTTATTGAAAACTCTTTTGCGTATCTATAACATAAATTGAAATATCGATCAATTACGCACTAATGGGACACCCTGTATACGGTAATTGTAAAGCCACACTACTCGTTTAAAGCCTCTAGTCATGTTTTTCATGTTTCAAGCAATAAAGCTCTTAATACCCATACATTAATAACTTTATCACATCCAGTTTATCCTTTAGCAAACTTTTATGTATCAAAATTACAAAGTAAAACAGGTTGTCAAATAATAATTGTAGTTTTGCCGCGATTAATGTTTGTTTCATTGTAATTTGATGATGTCGGGTCAAACCAAATCGAGAAAATACCAATCATGTCCAAGAACGAATTACCATTGGATATTTTTGTTTTGTTTTAAACAGGTTGATAGGTAGGTAGGTGAACGTTTGTCTAGAAGTTATTCGAAAGAAAGTGAAATGGTATTTCAAAGAAAATATGTATTAGGCGTTAAATGAAAGAGAAAGTGTATTTTTCTTCTAGATGTATGGAATCCGATAAAAAGTAATATGAGGTACAAAAATAAATTTTACTGGTAAATGAAGAGTGATACACAATAATAGTCGTTTGTGCAATAAGAGTGGATATGATTGGTCATATTGCACGAAAACGAAGTGCGATTTGGAAAATACACTCACACTACTTTGTGTTATCAGAATTATCAAATAAGGAAATGTACGTCATTTCTTAGTTGTATAATATAACATAAAACACAATCTGAATACTTACAATAAATAAGGGCTTAATTCTAACTGAATGAATTAGTCTATTAATTTTTCTTCGTTGGTAAAAATCTAATAACAAAATTAATAAATAACAATATTATTTATGCCTAAACTACATCAATCGCGCTATATTTTCGGTGTCACTTCCAATCTTAAAATTAAAGTGTCTCTTTGAGTCGATATCATATAATATTTCCTTTTAACAGGGTGTAAACCCTAATTTCCTTTAATTTTTAATTGCAATAAGCAGAATCATATTTTATAAACACCTATTTTCCTATTTTAGTCTAGTTAACAAGTGCTTTTTGAGTCAAACTTTTTTCTGCACCTCCGAAAAATATGAGCAAGGTGTCATTCGATTCGGAATAGCGCGTAGATAATTTTTGAAAAAATTCAAGATCCGCTTGCAAAAATTGCAGAAGTTATAAGCAATTAACTCAAAAAAAAAATAGGGTTTGGTTTGCAAATATCTCAAAAAATATTTGACATTTTCCAAATTTGAGACAAGATTTAAAAGGAGGAGGAAATTTCCCATCAAAGAGTCCTACCTCCGGAACTGTACGACCAATATTTATAATTTTCCCAGAGGGTTGAAAATATGGCCGAAAATGGAGAGTCTGGATTGCGTAAGCTTCGCCTACTGTGGACCTTCAAAGAATACATATTATTTAAACTTATTAAATATGAAAATTACGAATTAAAAAAATTCAGACATATACTGAATAGATAAATGAACGATAATCCGCGGGAAAAAACTTTTATCGGGATTTTTCTATTAATTATGCATTAGTTAATTAAGTACTTGTTAACTAGACTCTTTTAAGTCATTAAGAGATTAACGTCAATATTAATTTATTATTATTTTGTTTCCCTAGTATTATTCTTATGCTGGCTCCACACATTGGAGCCAACAACGTTCGTCCAATGTGTGTATTGACAAAATTGACGTTGGAGTCAATGGGTGTACCAATGTTGCACCACGTTGAAATGTTTACGTTGGTTTTCGGTTTTTGTGACGCAGATCAAAGGGAATGGGGCCAATATTTGTGTTGCCGATTACACAGTTGCGCATTTATTCAGTCTATTTGCAAGGTGTGCGGGTGAATTGATGAAGATAATTGTTTTTTTTACAAAATATCGTCTGAGACGGTATGGAAAAATGAGAAAGTGTTAGAGTTCTTGGAGCTATATCAAGCAGAATCACTATTATGGAACCCAATGGCCAAGCAGCATAAAAACCGGAATACCATTGTTGATGCATAGCAATGTTTACAAGCTAGTTTTAGCATGGGATGCTCAGTTGCTGATTTAAAAGACAAATTTCTGCATCAGACATGTTAACGTTGGCTATGACGGAAACGGACTAACATTGTGCAAATTCTTCCCCAATTCCACACATTGGGCTAGGTTAGGTTAGGTTGAAAATGAGTGGGATGATCTCATCGCCTTCCACTGCGACCCAGATGGGTCTATTGTGGCTCATGACTAACTTATAGTTCACCGTACAAGCCACACCTTTTGATTAAAGTCATGGTTGAATTGGGTGAGACTTCTTTAAAGTCGGTAGGCTCCAGTCGGGTAAATCCGAAGATCTGGAACCTGGTTCTTTCCAGAGCGGAGAAGGTACATAAAATGTGCTCTGCAGACTCTTCTTCCACGCTGCAGAATCGATAGTCCGATGTTTGTTGCAGACCTATCCTTCTCATGTGGTTGCCCAGACGACAGTGTCCTGTCATCAGTCCGGTGAAAATGCGTAGATCTCTCCTACTCCATTCTCGGATCTGAGCAGTGGCGTTCATGGAAGGGTTGGTTATAAACGCCTTCGAATGGGTTAGCCCTGGGGTATCTCTCCAGTTCGTGAGTGTTGCACCCTCCGTCCATTTTGAGATAATTCCTTTGGCAGTGCTTTTTGCAATGTCCAGGAATGGTTCTGGTCCTATGAACACAGATTCGGTCTCCTTTTAGCAAGTGCGTCGGCTTTTTCGTTGCCCTCCACATCACTGTGTCCCGGAACCCAGATCAAAGTAAAACGAAATAAAACTTAGGCCATATAGAAACTTAAGATACTAACGAGAAATACTGTCATACAAAAATAAATGGTAAAAAATACTGATTTTAGTAGTACATACACCAAATTATAAAATAAACAAAAATAGAAACATAACATTAAAGAGAAAAGAACATAAAAGAATATTTCCTTCGCAAAAATATAACATAATTTTATGTTATGTATTATATTCAGAAACTAATCAATTTCAACCTTCCAAAAGTTGGCATTAAATATTGTCGTTACATTCTGGTAGATACTTCTTTAAATATTCAATTGTATTTATCATTTCTTTTGTGAGTGTATTGGGTAAACACAAAATATCATTTATGTTTCTAAAATTGTGAGATAGTAAGTCACAATTGCGTGATAATAAGTCACAATTGCGTGATAATAAGTCGCAATTTCGAGATAGTAAGTCACAATTGCGTGATAACAAGTCACAATTGCGTGACAATAAATCGCAATTTCGAGATAGTAAGTCACTATTGCGTGATAACAAGTCACAATTGCGTGATAATAAATCGCAATTTCGAGATAGTAAGTCACAATTGCGTGACAATAAATCACAATTGCGTGATAGTAAGTCGCAATTGCGAGACAGTAAGTCACAATTGCGTGATAATAAGTCACAATTGCTTGATAATAAGTCGCAATTGCGAGATAGTAAGTTACAATTGCGTAATAGTAAGTCACAATTGCGTGAAAATAAGTAGCAATTACGAGATAGTACGTCACAATTGCATGATAATAAGTAACAGTTGCGTGATAATAAATTACAATTGCGAGATAATATGTAGCAATTGTGAGATAATAAGTCACAATTGCGAGATAATAATATTTTTTTTTATAAAAAAAAGTGGCCCCAGGAAGCTTTCGTAGGCTGGCGCCAATGTTGGCTCAAAAAATATATTAGAATGTAGGTTTTGCAGCGCTCTGGAACATTGTCATCACAGCATTCCGACGTTTCCTGCCAATTTGACAATTGACATTCGTTTTTCACATATCGGGCTTAGTTAACCGTCACTTAAGTTGATTTTTGTGTATTGATCATTGTATTATCTTAGTGTCATTTTATTTAATTTGTTATTTGTTAAATTTACTTTTAATTTAACAACAATTTTGATTCTTTGTGTTCCCAATAATTTAGATACATTTTTTTTCACCCATTTGTATTATCAAAGTTTTCATTTTTGCATATTATTCTTTATTACAATTTATTAATAATCGATCTATATTTTTACAATAAGTAATATAATCTATTTTAAGATTTTCATTGTCTTCTAAGAAATTTTAAAAAGTGTGTCTAATCGGTTTCTACAGTATTTAATTTGATCATTGTTTAAGTAGCTCCTGTTTTTTAAATGTAAAATATTTTAATAAATTTTTTTATTAAATTAACAAATAAAATTATCGATAAAATTACTCTTTCTATTAACAACCCATTGATCTGTCTCATAGACATGTTCAAAAGTTTAATACGAAAATATATTTTAAAACCCCTTCCAAAGAGCAGCTAAAAAGAATATTTTAAAAATTTCAAAATTAGTAAACTTTCGATTTATATTTTTTTTTCAAATTTTTTTGTTTGTGACGGTAGAATTTTGTGCTCCAAAAAAGAAAAAACTTTTCAAATTTTTAGCTCAAAATATTAATTTTTAAAGGTCGCTCATAATTTTTTTATATACAAAATTATTGCTTTCATGTTTTCGAGCGACCTTTAAATCTTAATATTGAGAAATAATACACAACGAAAAAGTAGGCCATTTTGTTTTACTGAACGAATATATTTATCCGTTCTATTAAAAACACTGTACTGTACTATTTTTTTTTTATTTTAAATGAGTGACAATTCTGTTAAACTAATTATCAGTATATTTTTTAGTTATTGAGAAAAAATATAATTACAAATGAGTCGTTCTTGTAAAGAATCGATAAATAATGATATTCTATATTCTACATTTTCAAATAAATCTAAAATCAGTTTATGATTAAAAAAAAATGGTACAAAAGCAGAAGATTTGTTGCTTCACTTTTATGTTTGCCTTAACTATTTCATAATCTCATTGACTGTCTAAAATTTATTTTAATGTTCCACCATTTTGTTTAACTAGGCATTCCAACGACCTATCAAAATGCTGCCAGTGAGAATTAACAGTTTAGATGTGGCTACCCTGTGGGCTTGTTGTCATTGACAGGGTCAATGATACATATAGTTATATAGATTGCTCAAAGCGGGTCGCTTGCGAGCGGTCATATTGACATATTCATTTGAATTGGTTTAGCAAAAATGTGTTTTAAAACCAATTTCCAGCCTTCGAATATATTATAAAAAAATATTACTTACATTTTTACTTCAAAGCATAAGCTTATCTTTATTTTTAAAAACATGGATGATCAATCTATATAACTATCTATATCATTGACTATATCAAATCACATTATAACCTATGATGTGCCTGTCAGTGGCTTGTCATTTCAAATGGATAGCCATTTTGTTTGGAATGCCTATTTAGATATTTTATAAAAGCAAATACAGAATAATTATTGTCCTTTTAAAATCATCTAATAACAATTTAAATAACACTAGTAATTCATGTGATCTCTTAAGTTTACTAGTCATTTTGTAGAGTTACATTTTGTAATTAGTGATTGTACATTGATAATGTAGTTTTATGATATTTTTTATATTATTCGACATTTGATCTAGGACTTACTCTCCTCTTTTTTATATAATAATACAAGGTAAGTTTAAAAACCTTTTTTTAAAAAGTTATTGCTTATATACTCTCCATCATGTTATCTACTATGTAACTACAATGTTAGACCTATCTATCTATCTATCTGAATTAGGGCGTGGTTCAAAGCCCACTTGTACTGAAGCTCTAGGCTTATTATACCCCTCACAGTTTCTATCCCATCAGATTGATTTTCTTGATGAATTCAAGAATATGTCTGATGGGCGCTTTCGCGATTTCTTCAGGTTCTGGATATTGTACCCCGAAGTACCATTCTCGTTCCCATTTAAGGTTCTGACAGTGGCATAGTATGTGAATAGGAGTTTTGTCCTCCTCTTTACATATTCTACAAAGGGAGTCATCAGGTATCCCTAAGAGATTTAGGTGTCTTCTAAGGCCGCATTGTCCCGTAAGGAGTCCTATTACGGCCTTGAGTTCGCTTCTGCTAAGGTTTAGCAGTTGATGTTGTCTGCTCGTGGATGGCCCCTCTATGAATCTTTTGGACTGTAAGTCCAGGAAGTTCCATCCAGCGCCTATGGTGTTCTCTTTTTATTTGTTCCTTTAACACCCATTTAACATGTTGGTATGAGATAACACACGTGGTTTCTGGTCCAATAAGAGTTTTTTCCGCTCCCTTTCTTGCTAGGAGGTTTGCTTTCTCGTTTCCAAACACTCCCTCATGTCCCGGCACCCATTCAAGGGTGACCTTGTTATGCTCTGCCAGGGCCTGGACCTGATGTTAGACCTGATGCTGGCCCATAGAGGCCGAAACTAGTAGCCAATTAAAAATAAAATTTTGTGGTAAATGACTTTTCTTATAAAGGATTGCCACATTAGTGAAATTTAATTATTTACTATACCTATATAAATATACAAAATTTGCATCTTAGATAAAATACCTGAGAACTCGAACTTTAAAGACTTTGAGCCATTTTTACTATAAATGATACAGAGACAGAAGGATGTCGCCAACTGAAAGTTATTTAATGTTATAAATTCTAGCTGAGCAGAGGACTTCGAAGTCACCCAAATAAAATAGCAATCAAGGTTTCATGTAAGAAACTTTAATTTTTTTAACCGTTTTTCCGATAGATTGTACATTTTGGTGTAATAATTGAATATTCGATATGCAACTAATGTTGGCCAGGTTGGCGGATCATAAATTTGATTTTTGTATTTATATTTTATCGCATGAAATATTTATTTTGATTTTATTTAGTTGAAAGCTTCATAACAGTATAATCTTTATCTTTAAATATTATTTCTCTTTTTTTTTAGTTCTGTATCTTAGTTGTAATAACATGCCTCTTAATAAAGTATAAGCAAAAAAAAATTTTCTTGGTACACCAAAATATTCAGATATTTCATTTTGGGCAAAAGTTATTTTAATAATTTTTCTTTTTTATGTGTCACTGGATTAAATCTATCCTAATAATTTTCATTACTATCATTTATCAAATTAATAAATTTCTCTTAAGAATCATAAAATTGGACCCGACTTATGCTACAGCTACGTATGGAATCAATTTTAATCTTAAATATTTTTAATTCACTCGCAGTTTCATCTCATGATAAAAAATAAATAAATACCATCTGTTATTTTTTTTAAATCTATTTTTCACAAATCAATAGTAAAAAACTTTGTGTTAATTATTTCATACCGGAAACAGACCAAGCAATGTTTTTATAACTATAATAGAATATCGCCAGATTCGACACACTCAGTGTCCACCAGTAGGTCCACAAATTGATTTATATTTGCAAGAAAGGCACCCCTATTGGGTAGTAATCACATGCCAGCACAAAAAATCAATATTCATAAAAAAAAATCCAAGGCCCGATATGCGATGACCGTTCTTTTCGTGGAAAACAACGGTACCATCGTAAAAAACGTGGGGTGGCTTTTTGGTTTGGATGCGGAAGAACTTTTCGAGACCTAACGGGACTTTCCTTATATTTACGAATGGTCTTTCGCCCTAGCCAAAGTCATTATTAGTCAAGGGCGGCTGTTCGATGTCATAAAAATATGGCAAAACACCGGTTAACCCTTCATTATGCAATTTAATTGCATTATTAGGGGGTCGAAGACGCTCCGGTCTGAATATCGTATGTTGCCGCTGTCTGAGATACCAGAAATCTCTTGCGGTGCAGATGGTGCTGTGTTTTAAAATTTATTTATCGTTTTTTGAGATTTACAAAAACAAATTACTGCGAGTTATAAATTCAAAAACGGAACTTTTATTTTTAAAAATTTTATTAAGTAAAAATACATTTAAATAGATATTTTAGACAACTCTGGACTAAAGCCTACACTAATGCTACCTCAAATAACAATAATAATAAGGTCTTACTTATATTTATAAACTAAAAATGATTATTAAGCAAATTATAACCAGGGGCGGCTCGTGACCAAAATTTTGGGGGTTCACAGTAGCAGAATATAGATCCCGGTACAGATATAGGTAAAAAATTGTCAGTGTTTTAGAAACGTATATTATAAACTTTCTAAAACACTGAAAGTTTTTTCATACATCTGTACTGATACCTATATTCTGTCACTGTGAACCACCCCAGGAGCCGCCACTGATTATAACATAAAAGAGTCTATCAATTTATGTTCACAATATATAACTACTACTTTGTTTTTAAATATTGTTTACAATTTTGTGGAAAAATCCTCAATTTTTTTATTCCATCCATGTTTTTATTTTTGCATTAAAATATATTTTAACATATTTGTAGTTCAACTGGGATCTGTTTTAACCCGTTTGGGTGATACGTTTTTTTGTTTTGTTTTGTTTTGTTTTATGTCATGGTTATGTTCTAGACGTCTTGTTTTTATTTTTTTGATAGTACAATTTCTAGACACAATCATAAAATTATCTATTTTATAATGCTTATTCCTGGAAAACAGTATATATATTTTTAAATTATTATGTTCACAATATATAACTCCTCCCTCATT
This sequence comes from Psylliodes chrysocephalus, assembly GCA_927349885.1. NCBI lineage: Eukaryota > Metazoa > Arthropoda > Insecta > Coleoptera > Chrysomelidae > Psylliodes > Psylliodes chrysocephalus. The sequence goes on from OV651817.1 coordinate 75,799,870, forward strand.
AAGTTTTGAAAAACATGGAGTCATTTTTCAAAACATCTTCTGTAAGATTTCTAATTCAATTTCTTCGTTTTCTTTCTTTTTTCTTCTATATTTTCTTAAAAGTTGTCTTCTGTATTTATTTAGTAATAAAATAATTATGCAAATGAAAATTACAGAAATTTTTCCAAAAGTGCTTGAATAAATAAAATTATTTTGAATTTATTTAATTGGCTTTAATTGCTTAGAAATTTGATTAATATCATATAAATAATTAAAATCTAATTTAATTATATTAAAAGTTTGATAAGATTTTGAAGTATAAATTTTCTTCATGTCGATCTTCGGTAGAATGAATGGCTTTCCTCTGCTCAGTTGAATGTTGTTTATATATATTCTTTCATTGGTCCAAATTTCGCATGATTTTGGTATCTTGATTAATACAGGTGTCTATAAACTGGTTACTGTTATATTTTGAAAGAATTTGTTCAGGTTTTGACGGGATTATTAAGACTTCATCGACTGCGATATGTTTGAATACTGATTCTTCTAAATTAACATTTAAAATATTACAATTTTTCAAAGTTATTTCTTTAAAAAGTTGGAAAGTACAATTATTTCTGAGGATAAAATTCTGTTGACAATAATAGATTTCTTCAAACGATGGTCGTTCCTCTTGTTCAAACTGTGTATCTTGATGTTTTCGTGCCAAATAGGAGAATGAAGGTGCTTACTTTTTTTGGTTTTGGATAATTGGGAATAAATAATAAAATTCAAAGATATTACTTTCAAAAATAGGAAAATGTATTTTAAAAATTAACTTAGATTCTGAAATTGCGTTTCTAAGAACTGATAATGCGTTAATAAATTTGTAAATTTCGGAATTTGATTAACATTATATACATATATTTTGTGTAAATATTTTATCATGTTTTTTTAGTCTGAGATGAAACCTATATGTGAAGTATTTCATTTTGCAAAGGTTATGGCATTTTCTAAATTATCTATAAACAAAATTTCCATTTGACAATCTAAATCAATTTGTGATATAATGGCCTGAAAGACTTTTCTATAACGAAATTTGAAGATATGTTTCAATGATAATATTTTTTTTGATTTACTTACATTTTTATACCTTTCTTAGTCATCAGAATCAAGACTTTCATATTGTTATTGTTTCCAATTGCATTTATTAGAGCTTTAATTATTAAACTTTTTCTGAAAAGTAATTATTAGATATTCTGTTCATGTTAACATATTTTGTGATAAGCCAGAGCAGCGGCAGTTAGAATAAAAGAAAGAAATGAATAAAGCAGAGTGGAAGATTTTTTTATTTTGAATTTAAATTTATATTTAGGTATTGATTTTTTTTAAATTATCGTAGCCATTGGAGCCACAAATTTTGGAATAGTTCTTCCTTATATAGGGTGGAGCATTACAATATGTATGACAGAGATATATAAATGATAATGAATGATAAACTTGAAATTTTCGATAATCTGAATATATCTATATATTATGTTTTACGTGAGGTAATACCCATTATAATTCTTATTACACATTTTTGTGATATAAATATTCTCTTGCGACTTACATAATTATTCCATTAGATTAGATTTAGTGAGGACTATAGGCAATGTAGCCTACCCCATCTAGACTTTTTTGTTCAAATCTAATGTGGATAATCTTTAATCATTGGTTAGAGTACCTGGTCTAGTTTTGTGTTTTGTAGTAGATTCCATAGACTAGTAAGTAGCGCCCTTGGCTTATCTAGTTGTCCTAGGTATTTGTTTTACTCCAAGTGCAAGGAATCTTAGTCTTAAAACGTATACTGCAGTTTCTCCCTCTCTCTGACACAATCGGTACAAGGTTTTTCTGCCAGGCCTATGTTACCTATGTTTGTTAGGCCTTGATAGTATTTTTCCTAATCTTGCTTAGTAGATACTAGGTAAGTTTTGGCCATGGTCCTTTTAAGAACTATTTGGACTGTCTATGTCCTGGTAAATTATTCCACCATTCCTAAGATTTTTTTATTGTCCACTGCGTTATGCATGTTTTGATGGCAGTTCTTGTGACACAACCGAAGGATTCTGGGCTAATAAGGGCATTTAAAGATCATTTTCGCGATAGTAAATCAGACTTTTCATTGCCATATGTCCTATATGGTCTGAAATCGAGGATAAGGTTAGATTTCTCCCATAAGATGTATGAAAGGCGAGTTTAGAATACAATGAATATCTAAGCATATCTACGTACTTCTACGATTTCAGTTGAAAATGTGTATAAGTTCCCAAAAATTTTCTATAATTCGTAAGTGAATATTATTTCTAACATTCGAGGTAAAGTGAAATGACCTGAATTTATCATTATTTACAATAATAATATTGAATTTACATTAGTTGGAAAACTAGCCTTAAAAGTTTCTCAGACTGTTGTCGGTTTCTCAGGATTTTGTGCTGAGACCACTAATATGTCATCAGAAAACAATAAGGTGGTATATCATTAATAAACAGCAGAAACAGAAGTAGTCCAAATACAGGACTGTAATGTACACCTAAGTAAGCATTATACACATCCAAGATGGCTTTATTTATGTTTTGTATGTCAAGCCCTAGCCGTATAACGAGATGGTTTTAAAAGTAATAAAGGTATTATTATTAACTATTATTCATTTATAATGAAGTTAACAATTACATTTTTTTTTGTTATAAATACTAAGCCTAAGATGGATGGTAGATCATGTATAATGATACTAACATAATTTTCTACTTCTTCATTAACAATACATACACCATTTTCAGAGCAAATATAAGTATTTTTGATACATATACCTATGCACGTTAGAGATCATTTATGACGTCACGGCCTAGCAGTGTTGTCTACTTGTCAGAATAATTGCGAAATTTAGAAAGTTTTGAAATTGTAAGATTATGTATTTGTTTGTTATGATACTAGGAACAATTAGTTTTAAATGTGTATAACTAATGGAAAATATTGAATTTCTATATGCATAAATAATAAACATCTGAACAAAAAAGCTGCAAACATATTGCAAGTCATGGAAAATAAAACGGTAAGGTAGTATATTGCAGATGAATCAAAATTGGTCCAGAATTAGCAAAGTAAATATCTTAAACTAATTTAATTTCATCAAGAAACTACATTTAACTTATAAACCACAACACCCTATAAAATTAAAGAGATAATTGAAAAAATGAAACTACAAAAGTATGTGGAGGAGTCATAATATCTATATTTAAAGAATTAAAGTTTGAAATGACTAAAATATCTGAATACAAGAAAGAAATTATTATAATATTTGAGTAGGTACTTAAGTAAATCTCACTTTTAGTAAGGGTTCTGTCCGTTCTCTCTCAAGTATTCAAGATGGCCAGAAATGCTTCAAAAATAGACTGATATCGCTTCCATTTTTCAACTTCAAAGTTATTGAAACATGTATGAACAATAGATTAATCACTCAAACATAAAAATTCTCTATCCTAACAGTTTCAAAAGACATTTGAAAAATGTTGTTCTCAGCAATATAAAACTGTGAAATATTCTACTTTTGCTATAATATTTACTCTTATATTTGTTTATTGGTAATACTAGACTTTTTCCAATCATTGCAAATATTATTAAATTGTATAACTCGAACAGCGAAACCTACGAATCTAATATATTTTTTTATATTTTGGAATAAATTAAATAAAAATACAGATATATAAGAAATATTTCAAACTATTTATTTTTTTAATAATTAGATAATAAAATATATTCTTTTCTCACAAGAAACAATTATTAGTCCAATTAGATAACGAAAAAAAGCCCCTTCGAGCTTACATTAATTTGTAATTGGATGAAACAGAGTACCTTATGTACTTTGATGTGATCTTTCCGGAAAAAAGCAAAAAAGGATGTAGCTGTTGTTCAATTTTTTTTAAATTAGGAAAAAACGGGTTTTCCTGAATTTTCCATGGTAAAATGCTAATTATCTGGGCAAGTATCATTCCCATAGTAAAAATAAAATTGTTCGGAAATTCATTGCACAGGTAGTTTTAATGGCAAATTTCTCGCCGCCAGAAGTGCTTTTACCAAAAAGTTATTTTTTCGTTTCTTTGATCAGAAATGCTTTCATTTGACATCGAAGAATTGCATTAGAAAAACTCTAACTTCCAATTTAACCTCTTCCCCCCTCCCCAAGTGACTTACAAGACAAATTATTTTCGTTTTTAGTTAACGCCTAATCTGGGCCACTTATTGCTTCAAATTTCAAATGTAAAACGACTGTGACAGACGGACAGATAGACATAAGTGTTTCTTATTGCCAAATTTGGGTACTAATGCGCAAATTACTTGAAAAATTATTTGTTTTTGTCTTACAAATTTTACCGTTTTTTCATGTTTCGTCTTTTTCAATTTTAAATTTGATATTGTTTTATCACTAGAGAAACGAGGCGAGACGAGATAAGACGAGAGAAAGGCTCTCTCGAGCGAGAGAAGCGCCTTCTCGTCGAGACGAGAGAACAGTTTTCTCTCGCCCTTTCTCGTCTCGTCTTGTCTCGCGGCATCACTAACCACTCGTTTTACGAGCAATTTTCTAAGCACAAAAAATGCGTAGTTTTCGGTTATATTTCGAATGTCATAGGTCGCATTGCAAATCTGCAATAGTTTGCGAAAACGTGGCCAAATTTTTTTTTTAAATGTGTTCCCAAAGTTTTCTCTTTCTTTGAAAGAATCGACAAGTCGTTGTTCGACTCAACTAAATTTCTCACCATTTAAAAGAACACAGTGATAGAATTTTCTTAACCCTCCATTAGGCGCGTGGATTACATATGTAATCCACGCCCCTTTGAACAGTGACCAATTAAAACGAGGCTTGTGGCTGGGATTGCCCGCTTGAGTAGCTGTCGATAATACACCCTTCTACCTCCTTAGTATAAAATAAAGGGGCAAGGAATGCGCTTGTCTAAATTAGCGGCTGTCAAAGACGACTGGATTACCGTTGTACTCCACGCGCCTAATCACGTTACATTTTTTCCTAGTGTGCGGTTTGTAATTTTGGCTGTACGAACATGGGAACTCAATTTGATGAACCATACATGCTCAGTAATTCTCCAGTTGAAATTGTTCTCCGATTGGTGCACCCTGTAGAAGGGACAAACCGTAACATAACTGCTGACAATTGGTTCACCCGTGTACCGCTTGTAAGAAAATTATTGGAGGAAAATAATCTTAAATATGTTGGCACTATGCGAAAAAATAAACGCGAAATACCCCTTGAGTTTTTGCCAAAAAAGGACAGAGAAGAAAATACTTCATTATTTGGCTTTCAGGAAAAGTACACCATGGTTTTATATTGTCAAAAAAAAGCGTTATACTTATTTCTTCAATGCACCATGATAATTCGATTGACCCAGATACAGACGACAAGAAATTGCCTGAAATAATAACCTGCTACAACAAGACGAAAATAGGCGTAGACTTAGTAGATCAGATGTTCGAAAAATACAATGTAGCGAGAACAACAAATCGATGACCCATGGTAATATTTTACAAATTACTGAAGATAAGTGGAATTAATGCTATCTGCGTTTATAAAGCTAACTACCCCAAACAAAAGTTTTAAGATCTAGTTTTATTGAAAAGTTTGCTTCGGACCTAATAAAACCCCAAATTGAACACCGATCAAATATTTCCAGCCTACCAAAAGAACTTCGGCGTCGAGTCCGGCACCTACTTAGACTCGAAGATATCTTATCCCCTCCCCCACCCGATATGTCAGCAAATTACATTCGTTGTTGCTGCATTTGCTACAGAAATCGTAATAAATCGACAAGAAAAATTTGTCAAAAATGTTTCAAGCATGCATGCAAAGACCACATGAGAGATGTGTGCACCGCATCTTTTGTAGACTAAAGAATAGTCCACATTTGACTTGTATTTTTTCGTTTAGTTTTTTAAATATTTTTTTACGGTTCAGTTTATGTAAGTATAAGTTTGTTCTTTAAAAAGAAAAAATAAATAGTTTTGTTTTTTTTTTTTTCATTAAAATTTTTATGTTTGCAACAATTTTTAATGAACCTGAAATTAAACGCCTAAAAAACACGTGTATAGCTCTTTCAAATTTCCTATCATTAAATTAAGGTAAAATGTATGTGTAAATATATTTTATGCTTATAAACTAACATAAATATACTTATACAAAAAAATATATACATATTTTTTCAAATAAAACATAGCAGGAGTCAAATAAATTGGATTACCATTGTACTCCACGCGCCTAACTGCGTGAGTTGAATCCACGCGCCTAATGGAGGGTTAATTTAGGAACGTACTTACTCAATAAATTGCTAAAGAAGTCCAAAAAACCACATGTACACAGAGCTTGCTGAATACGGTTATTAAAAATCCATGCCGATGAACACTATCAAGCGATTCAATTTGTAATAATATGAAGTTTAAACTTGTCGGAGAGCGAACGCCGAGACCATGGCTATCCTTGATGCGACGTGCGGCTAATTTTGCGGTTATTCTATATTTTGCACAAAACTCAAGAACTGTCTTACAACAAGTTAGTAAAATACAATTTAATAAATTTTAAACCTAATAAATTTAGGTATGTAAGAAATTTAAAACTGGAAATTGAAAAAAAAATCAAATTACAGAAATGCAGTGTATACACGAGTTTTGGATCTCGAGGAGCTCGTGTAATGGGTCTTTTGTCGGGAGAATTCTACAACTTAAAAGAAACATACATACTTTACACTTTGTATACACATTCAGAAGACATGAAATTTGGGTTTGCTCAATTTTCAGACCAAAAAACTGAAAAAACAGTGGTCAAAAAAATAGATAAAATATTTTTGCAGAATTTTCCGTAATGTAGTCGTATTCTAGACACAATACAGTACTCAAAAAAAAAAAATTGAGCCGTTGGGTGCATTTTTGGCATTTTCATGCCACTTCAAACTTTCGAAAAAAAATTTAGTTTTTTTTAGGGAAAAAAATTTGTTTAATTGTTTGATATCTTGGCCAATTATAGTTCGATTTCGGTGAAATTCACACAAACATAAGATTTTACATTCAAGAGTAAGCTCAGTAAGTGGCATTGAAAAAATTCAAATGGTTTGGCCGTTATGGGCAAACAATGAAATTAGGCTCGCGGTACACTTTGCCCTTCCGCCATATGCCCAATTTTGAGATTTCTCTTGCCTTCTTCTGGAAATCAATAGTCACATCCCTTAAGTTTAAAACGCATTTTTGTTTTTTCAAATATCCTAATTTTTACCATAGTTATGAAGAATTTAGTGTTTGAACATTTAACAAATTCAATTTTTCGACCTTCGCCGCCTCAAAATACTAAACAAATTTCAATCGTTCATACCGCGAGAACGGTGCATCGGATCAAAATTTCTCAGAAGACATGAAAATTAGCATTTTTCCTAAGCTTTCAAATGTCGTAAACTGCGTTTTGAACATATTGATTTATTTCCGACATCCGCCTGCGCAAATTGAAAAATTGACAAAATCCAAAATTTCGGCACTTTCGAAAAACAGCTACATTTTGTTTTGAATTTTTTCGAAAAGATCACCTCAAAATACATTTTGTTTCATACAATTACAATATAATGTAAGCTCAAAACCCGTAATTTAATTCGATTATATTTATTTACTAATCTACATAATTTATATTAAAATTAATTGTTCCTAATCCAAATCGCTGTCATTGTATATTGCATATCTTAGGATTTATTTTTATAGCTACATTTAAGAACAGGGTTCTCTCAAATTGGAAGTTTTAGTAACACCACAAAAAAAAACACTCGATCCAAACCACTTTAAGGAAATATCAGATTTAATTCACTATCTAATGTCTATCAATCCACTTCCGCCTTTGCAAGCTGTTGCGTCTCGATCCCGTTCGGTTTGATTGTGGTTTTTCGTTTTTTATATCTATCTATAATAAATTTTGACGGGGCAAGGTGCTGTTAATATTGGCACGTGCCATAGTGCCATACGGCAAGCACCCGCTCATCAATTTATTTACTTTCTACCTAGGAACCGTCTTCCGCTTTTTCTTTCATCCTTTTATCTTTATAGCATCGTTAAAAAAATCTTCCTGGATGTGAAAAAATACTCGTGTGTGTATGTTTACATGGGACAAAAGAGATTGCGTATCAGCACGTGCGGATTTTTTTAGGAAGACATCTGAACTACCTTTGATTTTTTAAAGGTTTTTTATCGAGTAATTCGATATTTTCGCATCTGGTGTATGAAATTTTTTCGCAGGTAATATTTTCTGAAAAGAATGATAGTTTTGGTAAAGAAATCGTATGCAATAAATTTTTATTTGGCGATAGGTTAAAGTTTATTCAGAAAATGCATTTATTTATTTTTAACACGGGTTTAGACGAGAGAAATTAACACAGTGATCTGAATAATCTTATTTAGTATACAATGCTTTAAATAAGGAATGAACAGGATATCCCAAAAAGTTTTAAATAAATGGAAAAAATATTCAAAATAAGTTCTGCATCACTTGGGAATCTATAATCAAATAAAATATAGGTAGTGTACAGGGAAAATAATAATGAAGAGTAAAATTTTAATATAGAAAAAAACATTTATTAAAATATCAATTAATTTATACTTTTGAGAGACCTGAAAACCTATAATTATCATCCCATCCAGAATATGTGAATAAATATAATGTTCACAAACATATATCTCGGCGTATCCATTCTATACAATATTTGTTTCAATATTAAATTTCTAGAAACTAACAACGTTTCGTAAACTACTAGAAACTAATCACCCCACATTTGCTCAAAGAATATAATTGTGAACATTTCACGCCATCTATATTCAAAAAATTAAATACAAGCATTTTTTAAAGTTGCTATGGTAACCTGTGCTTTGTTTTCGGAAATGTTATCTTGCTAGGGTACCATGGATGGTAATGCATTGGACATTTTTTGTCTGGAATGATAATCTCGGGCCAAGCTTGGTTATCAAGACTGGTCCAGATTTCATTGTTATAGTAGGGCCATACTTAAATGCTAAGACTAGGCCATGCTTGATTGCCATGACTGGCCCAAACTTCATTTTAAAGGCTAAGCCGTGCGTTATTGCCAGGTCTGGACCATTTTTGATTACCAGAAATTCGCCATGCTTGTTTGCCAGGACTGGGCTACTTGTAATGGCCCGAATTAAGTCAATAAATATATAATAAAAAAAATAATTATATCCATACCATCAGAGTCACTATCACTTCTACCGTTAGAATCACTATCATCAAAATCATTGTTCCAAGTCTGTAAATTACATGGTGTTGTACCAATGGGATAATTTACCTCATCTACACTGCTGTTAGAAGTTTCATTACTTCAACTTGGCAATTTGACTACTAAAATGCTTTCTGTATTTAAAACTTTTTTTGTATTATTTAACTCACGCCACTGTAAGGTAAGAATCAGACATAACGATATCTATCAACAAAAAGTACGATGTAAAGGTTAACAATAAAGAAACTCAACTACATTTAGAATATACTAAACTAAACTAAACTTGTTAACTAAAATATATACACTGTAACGCTAAATTATCACAGCTGAGAATCCCAGTCTTGGCCCAAAGCTGGAAAACAACAGGTAAGACCAAGGCTCGGTTATCCAGTACTGGGCCAAGGATGGGTAAGTGCAGACATGGCCAAAGCTGGGTCTCCCATTCTTGGCCCAATTCTGACTAACCAATGAATATCCAAAGCTGGGCCAAGACAGAAAAAGACTTGGCCCAGAACTGGGAAACCACAAGTAAGGCTCGGTTACCCAGTGCTGGGCCAGGGATGGCCAAACACAAGCATGGTCAAAGCTGGATCTTCAAGACTTGGCTCAATTCTAGCTAGCCAATGAATGACCGAAGCTGGGCGTTCCACTCTTGGCCCAGAACTGGGAAACCACAGGTAAGACCGAGGTTCGGTTACCCAGTCCTGGGCCAAGGATGATCAAACACAGGTATGGCCAAAGCTGGGTCTCCCAGTCTTGGCTCAAGGATGGAAAACCACAGACATGGACACGGTTGAGTATCCAATCCTGATCCAAGCATGGGCGAAGATATAGATACACTAAAGCTAGATTCCCCAGTACTGGGCCAAGCATGGCTCCTGTGTCCAATTCGGGGAACTACAGTATGGGGTAACACAGATGGAACTTTATTCGTCTTGTCTATTATTGCGTTTTCCTCTGTTTAGTGCGTTCTGAGTGTATTCTGACTATCTTCTTTTCCATATCGAAAAACAAGAACACAAAAAATATACTCAGTGAGTACTGTCAGTGCCAGTGACAAACTCTAGTCTTTCCAAACACAAATTATTAAATACTGCCAACCCAATATTATAAAATTTAAAAACTTACAACATTAATTTAAAGATATAAGTTTTAGATTCAAAAGGAAAGACTTGTATTTCGTGCAAAACTTTTTAATTAATAAATGCAAAGCGCTTTCGGCATTGTGCCATCATCAGTGCTTATCTACAAAAATTTACTACCATGCCATGAATGCTGATGTCTTTAAAGAGTGGTTCGAACAAATTATAGATCTTCTCCCTCATAACTGTATAATAGTAATGGATAATGCAAGTTATCACTCGAGACTTATAGAAAAAATGCCCACTACCAAGTGGTTAAAAAAAGATTTACAGAATTGGCTAAATTCAAAGAATATTAAGTTCCATCCCGGTTCTGTGAGAAAAGAACTGTATCATTTGTGTTCCCTTCATAAAGAGAAATTCAAAAAATATGAAATTGATGAAATTGCAAAAAATCGTGGGATGACGGTGGTTAGATCACCACCATATCATTGCGAAGTAAACCCGATTGAACTGATATGGGCACAAATAAAGGGAGAAGTTTCAAGAAAAAATAATTTTTTCTACGACCGTGTATTTTTACCCACTTTCCCGCACGCATTTTAGTTTTGAAAGTGTCTCTTTCCCGCACTAGTGCAAGAAAAAATTACTTTCCCGCACTAATGCGGGAAAGTAAAATTATGAATATTTGGCCTTACCTATTGTATAGTTTTTTTACCTCAGATGTTATAACTATTGTTATAATAGGTAATTTAGTATTTTCCTATTCCATTTAATAAAATTTACTTTTTTTCTTGATTTTTGTTATAATTCTAATTTTTTTGGAAAACTTGAATAATAGAGATATTTTTATATACCTTCTGTATATTTTTAAAAGTCAAACTTGGCTGTGACATGTATGGCTTGATATGGTTGCTATATAGTAACCAAGGCGTGTTATTGTTACAAAAACGTCAAAGTTGTTTGTTGAAGCGTCAACTGAATTAAAATAAATTAAAGAAATAATGGATTCATCGGATGAAGAGCTGCCCGAAGCCATTTTAAAAGCTGCAAATGAAGCACATATTTGGCCTTACCTATTGTATAGTTTTTTTACCTCAGATGTTATAACTATTGTTATAATAGGTAATTTAGTATTTTCCTATTCCATTTAATAAAATTTACTTTTTTTCTTGATTTTTGTTATAATTCTAATTTTTTTGGAAAACTTGAATAATAGAGATATTTTTATATACCTTCTGTATATTTTTAAAAGTCAAACTTGGCTGTGACATGTATGGCTTGATATGGTTGCTATATGGTAACCAAGGCGTGTTATTGTTACAAAAACGTCAAAGTTGTTTGTTGAAGCGTCAACTGAATTAAAATAAATTAAAGAAATAATGGATTCATCGGATGAAGAGCTGCCCGAAGCCATTTTAAAAGCTGCAAATGAAGCACATTTGGAGGTGTTACCTGCCAAATCACGAGGAAGATATGAAAAACAATACGACCATTTTGTCACATGGTGTAAACAGGAAGGGGTAAAAACCTACAAAGAAGAGGTGTTTCTGGCGTATTTTTCGCACCTAAGTAAGTTTTTGAAATCTAATACTTTATGGTCTCGCTATTCGATGGTGAAAAGTTTAGTAAAAATAAAACAAAATTTGGATATAAGCCAGTTCCATAAGTTAACGTCATTTCTAAAACAAAAAATGTTGGTTTTCGAGCACAGAAGGCGCAGGTTTTTACCAAAGAAGATATATCCAGGTTTATGTTAGCCCCTGATGAGGTATACCTTATGATTAAAGTGAGTACCATTTTTGCTTTAGCTTGTGCTCTCCGCAGAGCGGAGCTTGTAAATATCACTCTCGATGATATACAAGATAAAGGCAATCTGATAGTTGTGAAAATTTTCGATTCCAAAAATCATTCTTCAAAATCATTTGTTTTATGTGAAGAAATAAATAATGGAAACTTTCTGAAGTTGTACAGAAAGTACGCAGGTTTACGACCACCTACCACTCCGCATCGCCGCTTTTTTTATTAATTATAAGAAGGGAAAATGCTCAATTCAGTGCATTGGCGTAAACACCTTTGGTAAGATGCCAACAGAGATTGCTGCATATTTGCGTCTACCTAATCCTGAACGATATACAGGACACAGTTTTAGACGTTCTTCAGCAACATTCCTAGCAGACTCAGGTGAAGCGATAACCAATATAAAACGTCTCGGTGACTGGAACTCCACTACTATCGCTGAAGGCTATTTGGAGGACTCCGAAACACAGAAGAAAAACATTTCGAATAAAATTCTTTCAAATAGAAATTACTTGCAACCTTTGCTGCCACCGTCATTTTCACCTTCATGCGACCTGCAACCGATGTCACTCCCGTCCACGTCATCTTTTCAATCTACGAGCGTTACGACTATTAACAGCCAGTTAACACCAACTAATTCCTCTGTACCGGCAATTTTACATAATTTACAAAATGCTACAAATTGTGTATTTAACATTAATATCCATAATAATTAGTTGTTTTTATTTAAAGATTTGTATATGTTGAAATAAAATAATTTTACAAAAATAATTTTTCCTTCTTTTTTGTATATACGGTCGTAGAAAAAATAATGTTCCTAACTCATGCGTAAAGTGTCTTTCCCGCACTTGACCGCTTGCCCGAACTCCGCTTCGCGTCGTTCGGGCCAACTGCAGTCGCGTGCGGGAAAGTAACACTTTCCGCACTTGTTAGGAAAATAACTATTTTTAAAATGAGTGATGTTAAACAGTTGTTTTTGGAGGCTGTAAATAATGTGAAGCCTGAAAACTGGGAAAAGGCAGTAAATCATACGATTAAAGAAGAAGAGAAAATGTGGAAGTTGGACAATATTACTGATGAAATGATCGAGCCACTCATTGTAAATATTGGTTGCGACAGTTCATCTTCTGATTTCGATTCTGATTTGGATTTGTAGGTAAGAAGTAGTTTTTATATTAAAAATATTATTTATGAACGTAACGTTATTTAAAAGTCAAAGTTTAAACCCTTATACCTACATAACCCGTTTGACACAATGTTCTTAACATACCTTGTGGAAAAATAAAACATTTTAGAAAAAATTGCACTTTTTTAGCTTCAGCTGTTTAGAAGTTATAAGCAGGTTAATTAGGTGAAAATATAAGTGTATACTCGAGGAATAACTTCAAAAAATATTTTAACTGTCTACTAAAAGAAGTGCTACGCCTATGGATTACGAACGCTTTATTATTTTAATACTCTCTCATATATAAAAATAGACTATAGTAAATAGAAAAAAATCAGCTCAAACTGCATTTTTCCAAAAATTGATATCTGCAGATTGATAAATTTAATATTAATTTTTATTTAAAAAACTAGGCTGTAACAAAAAAATTAAAAGACTAGAGATTATTAGGCTGTTTCTTTTAAATACTTCAGCAAAAAATGAAATTATACTGATGATAAATAACTAAGATACATGGATAATGCTAAAATAATGAACCGCAAGAACAGCCTTCTAATCTTTTCAAATACCAAGCGAGGTAGGATTTTTTTAAGAACTTTTTGTTATTTCCTTTTAAATTATGCTAATTTCTAAAAATCAAATCGTTCTCAGAAATGTATCACCTCTTGAGGCATTACACTATGGCATTCAAACTACCTAGTAATTCTCCAAATCATAAAGGACCTTTAAAACTGCCGCAGTTCTTTTAATAACAATATTACCGATTTCTGAAATTATTTAATAAGAATTAAATAGATTGTTTAATGCATAAAATGCAATCTTAAATTCTAAAACCAAGTCAACCAGGAAGCAAAATCATGGTGTGCACGGACGGAAGCGGATATTCTTGGAAGATGAAGTGCATTTCAACATTTTCTATTATTGTTAAGGCTCGAACGAATACTAGGCTGCGCCGTTCTCAACACTTCATTGAAGTTTTCAATTAATTCGCTTAATTGGATGCAAGAAGGTATTGTTAAGTTGGTGTAGGTAATTATAGGTTTAGTATGCACCGATATCGTATTAGATGCGAGTGACCGATAGCCTTCAGTATTAGAAATAAGTTGTTTATTTTTGTTTTTTTTTTTACTATTTGGGAAAAGGCACTTGGCACTCGTAGGTTATTCCTATTTGTTGTCTGTTGTAAGGTGGACATGTTGGCAACTATTTAAGAAAGGGTTAAGTACTTATATTACCTAATAGAAAAAACTCATTATATAATTTGTTGGTTCGTGCTTTAAATTAACCACCAATGGGTATAAAAAACATTTATCTTCTCTATTTTTGTATCAACGGTTATTTTCCTAAAGTTAAAAAAAAATAATGATTAAAATTGCCCACTGAACATACAAATACTTGCTGTAAGTTTATTTTCGCCTTGCAATTAAAACTTATTTCTTAAGGCCAAGTTCAATTTTGTTTGACATATCATCACGATTTTTTTTAGGTTAGAAAATTGGATTATCGATTTTTTTCATTCGAAGTAATAAAAGACGTCACTTTAAATTTCTATCTCTTTATGTCAACAAATTTCTAACACGATGAATTTATAAAACGTATGTCACTAATGAATATGTGGCTGCAACTGACGGCAACACTGTCAGCTACTCCATGGCTACTAGAGTACATACAGGTCCGGTATAAGCCATGGAAAATAATAATTTATTGTTTTGATCGAGTTAGATAAAATATCAAAATTAAATGTTTATTTTTAAGTAAACGACATTTTTAAATGTATACGTCTTCAATCAAAAATAATATAGGCAAGTGTATTATACGAGTGTACTGGACAAGAGATAATTTTACCCTTTACTCCAGTTTTTTGTAATGAAACCAGCGGTAAAATAGATATTTGTGTATCAAGGCTGTGTTTTGGCCGAATTAGACATATGCGTTCAAGTCTAAGCTAGTTCTGGTTAAGTATAAGAGTAATAGGCAAGAAACGGGTGTTCAATCAAACTTGACATCGAGATAGATGTCACATAAGCAGGTGTACTGAAGATGAACTTTGCAGGACCAAGCATCAGATAGGTATAACACTTGATATTCTGAAAACTATGTGAATACTACACCGAATAAGAACGAATGGAAGTGTCAGAAGGAGGCTAAAGGCAAAAAATAGACGGAACAGAGCCTAATAGATAGATAAGTCATATTTTAGCCAGGAGAGAGTCAATGAGTGTTATAAATATAGTTATTTATGAATGTATTTTTAATGTATAATTTCAGTTTATTTTCATTTTTGGTATAAAACTATGGCTGACATAATAAAACTCTTAAAAGTATATATATTTTCAATCTTTATTACTATACATTATTTAGTATTCATTTAATCTCTCCGACCTAGGGAAAAGGTCAGAAAACCCTGGTCATAATTGTTTACAATGTTGCGTGTTCCTAATGATGCGTACTGTTTTCTATCAACTGATACCCCAAATTTATACAAGCCACGTCTTCGCACCACAATGTGACATAGCATCAAATCTGCTTAATCTCGTACCATTTTTTTAAAGTATCAAGGATATTCTTGGTGTAGCTGATCATCATGTTTCGAGTCACTGAACCTAAAAAATAAGAAATATCAATAAATAGAATTCGGAATTTATTCCAAAAATATTTTTCTTTGGGAATTATATAGGATTTCTCGTTAATATACTGACAAACTTTTAAAAGTGGTAGGTGCATCAAAATAAACATTTTTTTGCTTAATAAAATAAAAATAATTTTATTGCCCAACAAATTAATCCATTTACAGAACAAAATACATGAAATAAATGTTAAACATAATATTTCGACAGAAAATAATTTTAGCAACAGCAAGAAAAAAAAAGAAAGAATCCTAAATACATTAGCTACAAATTAGTACAACTAATGGTCAAAATAAATATCCCAATCAGAACAAAATTAATTAAAATTTGAGCACATTAGCCTTATAGGTGAATTTCTTCCCAAGTTCGTTCAAATACTTGCTGTATAAAATGTTTTATGATATCTAATGGCTGTTTGGGGAACATTAAAATTTATTTAATTTATCAAAAATAGTACATCAATAGTGTTATGTAATATTTTATAAAAAAATGTAACACTGAAAACTACCCTTCTATTTTCGAAAGAAGCAGAGATTCTTCAATACCTCGAATGGGATACAGCTCATCTATTTTAAAAGAAAGGTACTTGAGAGATCGCCGCTGAACATTTTCCAATGATCTTTTATGAATATTGTAAATAAGGTTCCAGATAAGAGATGCATATTCTAGCCTGGAACGAACTAAAGAAAAGTAAAGGATCTCCAAGCTTTAAGAGTTTGTAAAAGAACGAGTATTACGAATTAAGAACCCTAAGCTTTTCAACGCAGAAGCAACTGTATTTTCAATATAATCCGAAAAAGTAACTTTTTGGTTGAATAATATACCTTAATCTTCAATTTGTGCACAAGTCCGATAAATGTAGGCTGTTAAATAAATAATCAAACTCCACCTTGTTAATCAATCAATATATGTTTATTGTCAGAGCTACAAGAACTTATAGATATATAATACTTCTAGTATAGGAACATACTTCACATTTAGACACATTCATTCAGCTTGTTTTCATTACACCAATTTTCAACGATTCCCAAGTTGGGTCTGTAAAAAGTAACAGTCTTGAATTGATGAGATTGAGGTACATATTTTTAAGTCAGCAGCGAACAGCAGGTTAAATTTATTGCCAAGTCATTTATAAATATACCAAATAATAGTGGTCCCAGATTGGAGCTCTGTGGAACTCCAGATGTTGCTGTGAGGGGTGAAGATGAAAATCCGTTGTAAAAAACATAATAAAAACGATGATTTAGGTAAGATGAAAATAATCTCAACAGCGACTGATCAAACCCTAAGCATTCCAACTTCCTTACAAGAATATTATGATTTTTAATTATTACAAAATACATTATGTTTAACAATAACCGATGAGTATACAACAAGGTTCACAGTTTAAACTAAGTCTACATTTTAACTGCCTATTGTACAATCCGCCATATATATACAATTCAAAATTAATTGTCGAGTTAATTGTATTTCTTTAAAATGCACTTGATTCTGTTGATCAAAATCATTCGATAAAAAAATTAAATAGTATTGGTATAAAGGTGGTTTTTATATCTATGCTATAAAGCATGCATTGGGGTAGCATGTAGATTATCTAAGTATCAGGTCAGAGAGATTAAAATTAAATAACATATGTAGTGGGATTCTCATCTTTGTTCAACAGACAGCGATTTTGATGTAATGTCTCTCTCTATTCTGTATGTAATGTGTCGAGTTGGCACAAAAGAATCACTGTTCTGATCAGAAGAAATTAACCACATCAAAGGAAGAAAATTAGGTCCCCTGTTATTTTTAATTTATATTAATGATTGTTAATGTTGCAATAATTGATATGACATTTACCTGTTTGCCTATGATGTCCTTATCTATGTTTCTTGTAAGTTGTAAGGATTCAGATAACTAAGAGTTAATTGTCAATGAAACTCTGCAAAATGTTTATAAATGATGTTGCAATCATTTGTTAAAAATCAACACAAATACCTAAAACAAAATATAAGCTGATAAGTAATAACTAGATGCAGTTTGTGGACAAACAATATAGGAAATTGGAAGAAAATCTATACAGTTAGTAGAAAAATTCAAATATTTAAGGGTAATTATTCAGAAACAGATGAAATTCACAGACCATATGCAAATACTGTTATCAAAACAATTATTGCAGTTAAATTACATTTCCCATTTAGAATGTTATTAAAATAATTGGTATATTATTACATTATTTTTTACTAAATTTGAATATTGTGATATTAGCAAACTAGCCAAATAAATAAAATAAAATAAAAACCGAAAACATACCTGGATCTACAATAATATATATAAATAATATAAGTACATTGCATCTTTTAAATTATTAAAGTCCATTAAATTGAAATGACACGTCAAACCATAAACGTCAAACATTCAAAACAAACATGCTTGTGTTGTGTTCCAAACAGAAAATAGCATTTATAGAATAATTTATTTACTTGCAACCTTTCCCCGCACACCACCTCGCCCCTCATCCATAAACATGGTCAAATTGGGCTAAGCCATTTTACATTCGTCTGCATAGGGAGCGATGTTGCAATTTTTCAATTTTTAGTGTCTATTCCGTCTGTTCAGATGGCAGCATCTTATGGGCCCTACATTTTTAAATCTTATCACAAGAATCCTGAAATAATTAGGCAAAAATAAAAGAATGTATGTTGCGTTTTAACTTCTAAATACTATAAAAAATGATGGAAAGTCCATAACTTTTAAATATTTGTTAAATATCACTTATTAAAATATTATGCATTAAAAGTAAAACAAACCATAGACTTTCCATCATTTTTTACAGTTTTTTGAACCCATTTATGAAAACAGTTTTTTAAAATATTATCGTTCAGAGCTGTATTTCTTGTGATAAAAAAGTCGCCGTCACTTGTCATTGAACTTGGCCTTAAGTGCCATGGAAAATGTATTATAAGTTTTCAAATTTTGATTTTTTTAGGAGAAATTTTAGATTTTTAAATTTGAAGCGGTGAAATAAATGACTAACACATAACCTTCTCAAATGATCTCAAGAAAACCCTAAACGACGCCAGTCAAAGATATGAAAACACCATAGCTGACAGTAAAAACGATCGAAAGTTCTACAAATACATAAGATCGTCATTAGTTTCGAAAGTTTTAACCCCTTTATTGCAAAAGCCGAAACGATGTGTTAAAACAATTCAGAAACAATAGTTACAGTAATCACATTGTATGTCAATATTAAACCACTATTTTTGTATCTTTCAGGAGATAATAGCTATGCCAACAAGCCATAATTGTTGACACCATTACTAAATCTTGCAACAGATGTAGAAAGATTGT
The DNA here is from genome assembly GCA_927349885.1 of Psylliodes chrysocephalus. Lineage (NCBI taxonomy): Eukaryota > Metazoa > Arthropoda > Insecta > Coleoptera > Chrysomelidae > Psylliodes > Psylliodes chrysocephalus. Next base: position 75,819,143 of record OV651817.1, read on the forward strand.
ACAATGAGCGACACTTTAGAACAAGAAATGCAATCGAAAGGTTATTTGGTGTATTGTAGAAACGTTTTCCAATATTAGCCTATGAATGCAGATTAAAAATACATACATTTCTCACGGTTATGGTTACAACCTCAGTACTTCACAATATTGCTTCCTCAATGGAGGATCAACAACCTCCTCCTCTACCAGGCATATTCTTAATGACCTAATAACAAATGGTTACATTCCTAATATTGAAATTAAAGGAGAACTTATAGGTGCAGCTACAAGAATAACTTTTATAAATGATTATTTTGATAAGTTTTTTATTTAATTTAATATTCTTTGTTTTACATATATTCACATGTTTTTTAAATTTTAATAATCAATCATGCAACAAAATATAGTTGTAACATATTTGGACACTCTTTAATAAAAAATCTAAATTTTAACAATGGCAAATTTTAGAATTTGAAAATAACTGTTCTATAGAAATTATTTTTCATGATACTTCTGTGGTACTTTTAGTAAGCGAATCCTACTTCTGATGTTAGATTTTATTAATTATTAAGTCAAATAATTATTTAGTTACCAAGTGATTACAGATAGAACAAAATGCCAACAGCTGATCACACTATAGATATAGAGCATTCAATATAAAAACCGATGCGCGTCAGAGATGGCGTCAGTGACAATCATTGGTACCACACACACTAATAAAAATAATTAAATTTTATTTTGCAAATAAATGAATAAATTTAGACACATGGAGTTCATTTTTATAAAATTGCATATTAAAAATGTATTTTTTATTATATCACAGTAGTAAATGTACTGTAGGCAGATTATTAACGGAATACTTTCTAGTGAATTTCATAATAAAAGTTGGCATCAAATGTGTCAGCTTTTAATTTTAATACATCGTTGTCAATCGAAAAATGCCAAAACAATTAAATAGTCGCTGCAAGGAATTAGTGGCTTCTCTAATAAATTATTTTGAGAAAGAACGTGAAAACGGTGGGCCTTTGTTACCTTTAACAGCTGTAAGAGAAGTGAGTTGATTAATAATGTAATATAATAATAATAATAATAATAATAATAATAATAATAATAATAATAATAATAATAATAATAATAATAATAATAATAATAATAATAATAATAATAATAATAATAATAATAATAATAATAATAATAATAATAATAATAATAATAATAATAATAATAATAATAATAATAATAATAATAATAATAATAATAATAATAATAATAATAATAATAATAATAATAATAATAATAATAATAATAATAATAATAATAATAATAATAATAATAATAATAATAATAATAATAATAATAATAATAATAATAATAATAATAATAATAATAATAATAATAATAATAATAATAATAATAATAATAATAATAATAATAATAATAATAATAATAATAATAATAATAATAATAATAATAATAATAATAATAATAATAATAATAATAATAATAATAATAATAATAATAATAATAATAATAATAATAATAATAATAATAATAATAATAATAATAATAATAATAATAATAATAATAATAATAATAATAATAATAATAATAATAATAATAATAATAATAATATAATATAATGTAATAATGTATCACCGTCAAATTAATATGATTATTTTGTTTCAGCGTGTCGCAGAAGCACTTAATCTCAATGTTTCTACTGTTAGTTCTATTTCACAAGCTGTAAAGAACAGAGAAGTTCTAAAGTCACCACCAAAAAAGCGACCTAGGCAAAAGAAAGTTACCAACACAAGAATTCTGAATACCAGTGCTATTCGAGATGTTATTTATAGCATGTACGAGTCTAGTAAGTGTATATGTTTATAAATTATTATTGTAAGTTTATTATTGTAAGTTTAGATTCTTTGTTGGTGAAACTTAATGAGAAGGAGTTGTTCAATGGATGTCGCACATCATTGCATACCTTATTATTAGAAATATGTTTTAAATGGCAGAAAGATGAACCAAGGCGAGGTCTTATGGAACTTCCAGATATTGCCGTGAAACGGGCAGAATTTTTAAGGAAATATACCAAAGAAAAGGAAGCAAATTTGTACCAGTTTATTTTTATTGATGAGACTTGGATTTTCCAAAATGGCACCATAAACCGTTCTTGGCAAGACAGCAATAAAAGAAGTGTAAAAAGTACAAAAGTTGATGGTAAAAGGTTAATAAAAAAAACTAATGAATATATACATGTTAACTGTACATTGATCTTTTTTATAGATATATAATTCTTCATGCTGGAAACGAAAATGGATTTATTGATGGTGCCGAGGCCATATTTGCTTCAAAAAGCAATGATTATGATTATCATGGTGAGATGAATAATGAAAATTTTTTAAAATGGTTCGAAGAACAATTGCTTCGAAGACTGCATGAAGCATCTTTAATTGTAATGGACAATGCTTCATACCATAGCACATTGGCACACAAAACACCGAATAGTAATTCGACTAAGGTTCAAATTCAAGAGTGGTTGACGAATCAGAATATACCTTATTCAGTCACCATGTTTAAGGCTGAACTTTTGAACCTTGTTAGACGGTGAGTAATGGAAATATACTTTTTCTGTATTTTTTATGATTTAATTTTTTTAGTAATAAACCACCAAAAATATATGTAGCCGATATGCTGGCTGAACAGTATGGACATAAGGTGTTACGTCTTCCTCCTTACCATTGTATTTTTAATCAAATAGAACTGATTTGGGGTATTTCAAAACAATATTATAACAGGCACATTGGTTGGGATGGAAAGACACAAAGAGATTGTATAGACATGTGGTCTGAAGCACTCCGAACCATTACCCCATAAATGTGGGCAAACAGTGTAAGACACACTGAAAGAAATTTTTAAATGGTGTAAAAGAGAGCATATACTGGACCGATTGGAAATTGCTCCCATTATTATAACACCAAATAGAGATGATTCTGATTTTAGTTCTGATTATTCTGACTGATTTTAGCTTAAATATTATTGTCATGTGTTGTTAATTTTATTACCTAACTATTGTTACTTCTTTTAAATATGGATGTTTACAAACTAACTGAACATAATTATTTTTTATTGTAAATTAAATCAAGCCTAAATAAAATTTGTTTGTTTTTTCATCCTTAACCTAACGTTTTTTTGTCATTTTAAACCTGTTGTGCAAAATTTATTACTATTAAATTCAGTGTTTTTCTAAAACTTTAATTTAAACATTATCAATGACCTTCATTGGCTTTTATATAGAATTCATTATACATTTAAAATTAATTGTTCCTAATAACATAGCCAAAAAACATAACCTCATAGTTTTAAAAATTCCTACATTCTTAGACTATTTTGAAGATTGGGCAACACTGCAAGGCTATGACTTCACAACTGATTGATGACGTGTATCGGTTTTTATATTGAATGCTCTATATTTAAGGCGACTTAAACCGTTCTGCCTGGAGGAGCGCTGATGAAAGGGTCGTTACTACAGCACTCCCCGCTCTTGACTGCCGATGTTCTTTTCCATACTACAATTAACAAAAATTTGTTTAATCCTAGAGTATTTACATAATCAAAAAAGAAATCCCAAAGTTTACATCATTTATTTAGTGTAACAATCAAAAAGTGAAAAAATAATTGATCTAAACAATAAATTTAAAAAATAACAAGGGTATTTTGTGAAATAGAAAAATAAAATAAAAATAATTACATTATTCCATGGTACCTACAGAAAAACATTTATCTAACTTGAGCATAACCTTAATATCTAGATATTGTAATAGAAATGATTTAAAATTCAAAGATATTCAGTAAAATATGTATTTGTGTAAATAAAAAAATTTTTTAATAAAAGATATCATCCTGTACATAAAATTTGAATTTGAAGGGGATGTCAAATGAATTAAAAAAGTCAGAAATATCCGGAGTAATAAAAGATTAGATTTTGGAAATTTTTTGAAAAATAACTAACGGAGAACCAATTTATAATTTTTTAAAGGACTTTTAATGATCTAAATTCAAAAGTTTCTGTAAAATTGTAAATAATTATAAAAGTTTGTGAGACGATAATAATTGACACGTCAAATAGACAAGTGGTATCGGTCCGTTGTACGGTGGAGTAGTGGACTGGTTGAATTGTATGGTGACCAGAGGACAGTACAAATTGCAGCTTGATTGTAAAAGGTAGAAATACAATCAGTAGGAGATTTGTTCCAGTTAGAAAAACAGACATTTTCATGTGAGTAATAAAGGTTTTATTGATGTGAAAATAAAGGACAGTTTATTGTTTGATAGTGTATTTGCCAGAGGCTGTCTTTACTATTAGTGATACATTTATCAGACAGTAGATTAATTGTAGATATTAGAATATAATTATTTCAATTGATTATTGAAATGTCAAAATTTGATTAAATGTCACTTTAAAAGATACTAAGTTAGATTTTGAATTAAATTTTTAATTTAAATTGTCTGATAGATCATATTAATAATAATAATGATAATAATAATAATAAGTAAGTGTGAATGGTGAAGAATGGTTTAGTTTAATTAAGTTAGGAGATAAGAAAATTTTCTAATGTTCCGAAAATTTGAAATTTGTTACAATTTACTGATAATAAATTAGAAACTTTTGTATTTAGAAACTGTCTATTTATAAAAAAAAAATTTTTACAAGGTGATACAATTAACAATAATAACACATAATATTATTAATTATTATATAAATTATAATTAAGGTAGTTTACTGTTGGAATTGTTGTTGCTACTATTTAATAAATAAACTAAATAAACTAAATAAACTAAATAAACTAAATAAACTAAATAAACTAAATAAACTAAATAAACTAAATAAACTAAATAAACTAAATAAACTAAATAAACTAAATAAACTAAATAAACTAAATAAACTAAATAAACTAAATAAACTAAATAAACTAAATAAACTAAATAAACTAAATAAACTAAATAAACTAAATAAACTAAATAAACTAAATAAACTAAATAAACTAAATAAACTAAATAAACTAAATAAACTAAATAAACTAAATAAACTAAATAAACTAAATAAACTAAATAAACTAAATAAACTAAATAAACTAAATAAACTAAATAAACTAAATAAACTAAATAAACTAAATAAACTAAATAAACTAAATAAACTAAATAAACTAAATATACTAAATAAACTAAATAAACTAAATAAACTAAATAAACTAAATAAACTAAATAAACTAAATAAACTAAATAAACTAAATAAACTAAATAAACTAAATAAACTAAATAAACTAAATAAACTAAATAAACTAAATAAACTAAATAAACTAAATAAACTAAATAAACTAAATAAACTAAATAAACTAAATAAACTAAATAAACTAAATAAACTAAATAAACTAAATAAACTAAATAAACTAAATAAACTAAATAAACTAAATAAACTAAATAAACTAAATAAACTAAATAAACTAAATAAACTAAATAAACTAAATAAACTAAATAAACTAAATAAACTAAATAAACTAAATAAACTAAATAAACTAAATAAACTAAATAAACTAAATAAACTAAATAAACTAAATAAACTAAATAAACTAAATAAACTAAATAAACTAAATAAACTAAATAAACTAAATAAACTAAATAAACTAAATAAACTAAATAAACTAAATAAACTAAATAAACTAAATAAACTAAATAAACTAAATAAACTAAATAAACTAAATAAACTAAATAAACTAAATAAACTAAATAAACTAAATAAACTAAATAAACTAAATAAACTAAATAAACTAAATAAACTAAATAAACTAAATAAACTAAATAAACTAAATAAACTAAATAAACTAAATAAACTAAATAAACTAAATAAACTAAATAAACTAAATAAACTAAATAAACTAAATAAACTAAATAAACTAAATAAACTAAATAAACTAAATAAACTAAATAAACTAAATAAACTAAATAAACTAAATAAACTAAATAAACTAAATAAACTAAATAAACTAAATAAACTAAATAAACTAAATAAACTAAATAAACTAAATAAACTAAATAAACTAAATAAACTAAATAAACTAAATAAACTAAATAAACTAAATAAAATAAATAAACTAAATAAACTAAATAAACTAAATAAACTAAATAAACTAAACTAAATAAACTAAATAAACTAAATAAACTAAATAAACTAAATAAACTAAATAAACTAAATAAACTAAATAAACTAAATAAACTAAATAAACTAAATAAACTAAATAAACTAAATAAACTAAATAAACTAAATAAACTAAATAAACTAAATAAACTAAATAAACTAAATAAACTAAATAAACTAAATAAACTAAATAAACTAAATAAACTAAATAAACTAAATAAACTAAATAAACTAAATAAACTAAATAAACTAAATAAACTAAATAAACTAAATAAACTAAATAAACTAAATAAACTAAATAAACTAAATAAACTAAATAAACTAAATAAACTAAATAAACTAAATAAACTAAATAAACTAAATAAACTAAATAAACTAAATAAACTAAATAAACTAAATAAACTAAATAAACTAAATAAACTAAATAAACTAAATAAACTAAATAAACTAAATAAACTAAATAAACTAAATAAATTAAATAAATTAAATAAATTAAATAAACTAAATAAATTAAATAAACTAAATAAACTAAATAAATTAAATAAATTAAATAAACTAAATAAATTAAATAAATTAAAGAAACTAAACTAAATAAAATAAATAAATAAGTAAATATTTTATTTTCTTGAACTGACACCACTGTGATAGAGTCTGCTCTACAAAAGTGTAAAATAAAATATATATAAAAAAAAACTAGCCAAGGTAAGTCAAGTTAGTGTGTATATTTTATTTTTTTTAATTGTGAGGTTATGAAATAGATAGTGAATATCATAACAATATTTATTTGTTTATCACTTTCACTGCCCAGCTCTCTAAGCCTGCACATGTGCAGTGCCCACCATACTTATGTTTTTAAAAATACAGATGTTTAACTTTATTTTATAGAATTTAGTAAATGTAAGAATAAAACAAAAACGCGGGAAACACGTGAAAGCCATCCAGCTATTAAAATATCCAATAATTTTTTGCAAAATTATAATTTTATCCAATATATCCAGAACGTAGTAAAGCCGCATTGTGAATGTTGAAAGTATTAAGACCTTCATATACATCTAACTTACAAAATAACAGACACAAATAAAATATTAAACCCTTTTTAAAGCAGCTACCTGGGCTTCTTTATTTTTAATATCTAGACATAAAGCTTTTTTCTTCAACTCTTGTTCTTCTTGCTCACGGAATTCCCTCAATTTTCTTTGTTTCCTTTCATATTCTCTCTTGTTGTCCAAATCTACTTTACATGCAGTCAATATGCTTAAACTGCATATTAAAAAACAAACTGATTTTTTTTATATCTGCCACTTCTTCATATTTTAAAGCCACATTTTTTCCTGTGACTCACGATTGCGCTTTCTATCAATAATTCCACTTTTAATACTAATCACTGCCCTTCCTGCTGTTGATGAACTAGCCACTGTAGATAATAGTGATGAAGAACCAACCACTGTCCCTCCTGATGATGATGGTGTACATATTAATAATTTTGCTGGAGATTCATCCTAGAAAAAAAGAAGTATTTTATTAGAAGGATTCAAACTAAAATATATCTTACCTACCACAAAATTATTTTTAATTTTATCATCATCCATTAGAAGAATAATAATTCCATCACTTTTATTTGCTACATTAGCAATTACCGATTTTTCATCGTTTACACCATCGACTGTGCTTGTTCTAAATCTGATTCAACATCATCATCGAAATTGTTGTGCAACCCAAACAGATTAAAAACTGCATTATCTTTAACGTTTACAATCGGCATTCCACCACCAGTTCTTTTAAATTTTACATTTTGTACTAAAGTCTGTTTCCGTGTTTCCTTCTTTTTATTATTATAGTAGCGTTTTAGGACTTCTTCTAACCTTGGCGTGGATGAGTTACTGCTGAATTCCCGTTCAACATTTTTCCACGCTTCTTCCTTATTCTTCCAAGTAACCCCACCTGTCTCTTTATTTTCAATAATGTTTTTATACTTTCTAATTATGTACAATATATAAATTTTGACGCTTTTTCTGGCTCGTTTTAATTTAAAAACACGATAAAAAAATACAATAAAAAATCTAATATAATTTACTAAAAGACACGTGCAAAAATTGTTAAAACCACAAAACATTGAGATAACTGAACTTTGTAGGTTAAAAACAGAATAAACAACAATTACTTCCAAAAAGTTCCCAAAATTCGGTAATGCCAACAGGAGTATCGAAATGTTAAGTTATAGTTACTTAACAAACAATATTAATCTAGTGGTGCAAAGCATTTCAAAATAAATTATGGATTAATTGAACCAGTTGTCCCAATCTTTAAAAAAGGCTACATATTGTACATATATCAAAATAACTATTTAGTCATTAGTCTCATATGTGTTGTAAAACTGACTGAAAAGTGACAATGTCAATAATTGTTAAAAAAACTTGCACACTATTAACACGCTTGATAAATCTCAAGAACGTATCGCAAAGAAACTACAACATTAACCAGAAAACTCAAAAAACGACTGAAAAACCTCTTCAACAGCCTAGTAATTTCGGTAGCAAAGTATTCTATTACTAAACCCCTATTACAGATTTAAAATTACATAAAGGATACTAACGAAAATCGATTTTGTTTTTATTTTTCTATGACAATGCTTTATAATTGCAGGTAGTTCGTTTTGAAGCTCACGATTCCTGAATTAATTAAATATTGCACGCATATAACGATCAAACTGGTCTGAAATGATTAAGGTAGAAAAAAAATGTATTATAAGTTTCCATCGTTATCGAACATAGCCGCATCATCGTTTTCTTATAATGGTTCTTGCAAAGATTTTACATTTTCTTTTTCAAAGTCTTCTTGAAAAAAAAATATTTTTTTTTTCAAGTATTTTTTTGTGTAAATAATATTTATTTAAAAAACTATGTACGAATTTTTTTCATTAGAATCGGTAAGTTATGCAAAGCAGACTACCCAAAAGGTATGAGGCTATTGTTTAAAGAAGAAGATATAAAAGAAAAAGAAGAAGAGGAAACTTATAGTTATGGAACCAAGACATAAAACAGCCACCAAATGAAGAAGAGTTACGAATTTTTGAAAATAGTAGTCTCATGTATGTTGTCTCAAAACGAGAAACTATACATATATAACAAAAAATTACATTGAAAACAAAATAATTCCCAGCTGGCGATTAAGTAGAATCTTGCTAGTTCTTAGGTTTGAAGCTGCAGTTACGTCATTTTTTATTTATTCTATGTTGGTTTTATATACATATAACTTTAACCTCACACTTTTTTTTAGCTCAAATTTTTTTCATTATTGTCTTCGTCGAAGGTTGGTTTAATATAATATAGTATAGCGTTTAAGTAACTGATCTTTTATACTCACTGCATTGTATATAAAATATTTTGATATCGTGAAAGTATGATTATGAAAAATAAATTTGACCCCAGTTAAAATAGCTTATGGAGCTTCAACAGGTCTTAAATGAGACATTCATAATAAAAAGGAAACAGTATAGAACTATAGAGATGATTAAGTCACATTTAGTAGGCATGTATAAAACCTGCACATTAATTGATCAAATTTTTGTGATATAATGTACAATGGTTACGTGTTGTGTCACTGATAACGAAATTTCAGTTCATCGTTCAGTTTCTTGTGATTTCAGTCTCTTTAAAGTTTTAGAAAAGGATTTAAAAATGAATGTAGCGAAAAGAAATTTTAGCGAACATAATATGGCGCAGTTTAAACAAGCTCTTTCCAATGAAGACTGGACAATTTTAAATAATATTAGTACTCTTGATAATGCATTTTCGTACTTTTATGACATTTCTAAAAATCGTTTTAATTTTTGCTTTCCTGAAAAACAAAGTGACTTACAAAAAAACAAAAAAGTTGGATAGATGCCGAAATTGCTGCCTGAAGTCCATTATTAAAAGACCTTTTTATATTAAAAAAATGTAATCCTTATTTTACCAAAATATATAAAGAATGTAAGAAAAATCATTCCATTTTAGTACAATTAAAGAAAAAAGAACACTATCAAAAACATATTTCAAGATCAGACAATACTATAAAGACTTGTTCGAATGTTGTCTCAGAAATTACGAATAGGCAAAGTTCTGTCCCAACTACTGTCATAAAAAAGGACGGGATGTTATTGGATGATCCACGGTAGGTAGCTGCAGAGTTTAATAGTTTTTTAAATAATAACAAAGCCTACTAGTAACATCGAAGGAATCACATCAAATAAATATTCTTTCTTCCTCACTCCATTTTCTCACACAGAATTATTAAATTTATTACTTAGGAAAATTGAAAACAAAAGATCTTCTGGAGCCGATGATGTACTATGTTTTATACTAAAACAAGTAATAGATGTTCTCTATGAACCTCTAATATATTTGGTAAACTTATCATTTGAGATGGTCAGTTTTCCTCAAGCTTTAAAACTGGGGAAAGTTTTACCATTGCATAAGAAAAATGATCGTAAACAAATAGAAAACTATAGACCTGTTGCTGTTCCCTGTGGTCTGTCTAAAATCTTTGAATATGCCTCTCTTGTCCGTCTTCTGTCTTTCTTGAAAAAGTACACATTATAACAGGAAATCAGCATGGACTCTGTGCTGAAAAATCAACAACAACTGCTATGCTTTCATTTTACAATAAAACTATTCACAATTTGGAGGAATATGAATACCCAGCTGCTATCTTTGGTGATCTCAGTAAAGCATTCGATTGTGTAAACCATGAGTTGCTATTAAATATATTGGAGAAATATGGAATCTGTTTTAAATTGGATCTCAACCGTTTTACGTGCTAGGAAGCAATATATTTCGTTAAAAGTACAAAACGACAACAAAATCAATACTACTAATTCTGATACACTAAATATTAATATGGAAATTCCTCAGGGTTCCATTTTGGGACCCATTTTGTTCATACTGTACTTAAACAATATTGATTTATTAATAGGTGATAATCATTATGTAAGTGATGCAGATGATTTCTCGGCTATAATTTTAGCTAAAAATACGGATTTACTAAATAGAGAGAGCTCTAACATCGCTAAAAAAATGTCAAGTTACTTTAATAGCCTTGATTTATTTTTTAATGCTAATAAGACCTAAATACTTAGATTTTATAACAGGCCACATAACGTTGAGTCCCTAGACATTAGTTTGGCAAGACCATTTGGCTTTCTAACATTTTTTTACAAACTATTTAATAACATTTTCGGAAACATTCAATTTCTTCAATTTTTTGAATAATGTTAACTCGAAGCTGTTCAGGTATTTGAGGGTTATTAGCATAAACTTTTCCGTTCAAAAAGTCCCAAAAGAAATAGTCCAATGGTGTAAAGTCGCACGATCTAGGCGGCCAATTAACTTTAGCTCTTCGAGAAATTATTCGATTGCCAAATCTCTTCCTTAAAAGATGTGGTTTATTTTTGTTTTCTTTATTTTCTACTTTAATATAATTTTTTATTTCTTTTTTTACTTTCTTCACCTTCTTCCCAAAGATTTTTATCTTCCCACCAGTCTCAAATAGCACCTTCTTTGTATTATCATCTGACTTCTTTATATAATTTATCATTTTTTATTTTCACCATTATTATTTGAAGTATGTTCATTATATTCATTTCGGTTCTACACTCCTTAATTCTTTTCCTCCCGAAATTTTCCTTGACTCTGCTGATCATCTTCCCCTTGACTCACCTGTTCTTCATGATTAATTCTTGTATCACTTTAATAATTTTATCTATTGCTCCTGTTTCATGGTTACTCTATTTTATATATTCATACTTCACTACTAGCTATTTAAATATCTCCCCTCTCTCTCTCACACTATCCCTATTTCACAACCAACACACATTGCTATTGCCAAATTTTTGCCTGACACATTGGTCGTCAACTTGTAGTGGTTACACTCTAGAAAGGTTAAACCATTCCAATACCCTAAAGTATTAAGAAATTATCATTCCTCTGGCTTTCTAAACATTTTGAAATAAATAACTAAATAATAATAGTAATTATAATAAAATTCAAATTAAAAAATCTGATGTGTCCAACACATGACTTTCCTATCTAGTTATTATAGGCTTTTTCCGGTTATTTTGTACAACCTATTGCAGCATCTCTATAAATATTTAGAGGATAAACTAAATATATACATTGTCCACATACATCTACCTCGAAACATTTTTCTATAGATATTCATTGAAAACGAAAATACTGAAAAATCTAAATTTAGCACTTTTCCATTACGGTCCATTTTAGAAAAATCATGTATAAACAAAAATTATAGAGATCGATATCGCAAACAACTTTTAGTTCAACAATTTTCATAAAAATCAGAATTTTACACATTTTGTCAAATTTCTCGAATAAGGACCATTTCAGGAAATTTTGACATAAAACAAAAATTATAGATAATAATATTAGAAGTAACTTTTATTTGAACAATTTTCTTCTCCAAACATAAATAACAGATATATTCCATAAAATATAAAAACGGCCTCCCATAAAGTACCCCCCCAGATGTTCCGACTTTGTCCAAAATCTAATCATTTCACGTCAGATCGAAATAAACCTTAAGTTTAAAATTTAATGTTTTTTTCTTTATCCGTTTTTGAGTTTTCTTCAAAATTCGAAATTTACACATTTTCTCAAATATCTCGAATACGGTCCATTTTAGAGAAATTATGTATGGAATAAAAATTATAGAGAATTATATTAGAAACAACTTTTATTTGAACAATTTTTATAAAAATTTTTTTTTTTTACATTTTGTCAAATTTCTCGAATAACGACCATTTCAGGAAATTTTGACATAAAACAAAAATTATAGATAATAATATTAGAAGTAACTTTTATTTGAACAATTTTCTTCTCCAAACATAAATAACAGATATATTCCATAAAATATAAAAACGGCCTCCCATAAAGTACCCCCCCAGATGTTCCGACTTTGTCCAAAATCTAATTATTTCACGTCAGGCCGAAATAAACCTTAAGTTTAAAATTTAATGTTTTTTTCTTTATCCGTTTTTGAGTTTTCTTCAAAATTCGAAATTTACACATTTTCTCAAATATCTCGAATACGGTCCATTTTAGAGAAATTATGTATAAAATAAAAATTATAGAGAATTATACTACAAACAACTTTTATTTGAACAATTTTTATAAAAAATTATTTTTTTTTACATTTTGTCAAATTTCTCGAATACGGACCATTTTAGGAAAATTTTGCATAAAACAAAAATTATAGATAATTATATAAGAAGTAACTTTTATTTAAAGAATTTTCTTCTCCAAACGTAAATAACAGATATATTTCATAAAATATAAAAATGACCACCTATAAAGTACCCCCCCACATGTTTCGACTCTGCCCAAAATCTAATCAGCTCATTGGACGCTGAAACAAAGCTTACGTTTAAAATTTGGTGTTTTTCTGTGTATCGGTTCATGAGGTATGCGTTATACAGACACACACACACACACACACACACACACACACACACACACACAAACACACACACACACACACACACATACACACACACACACACACACACACACACACACACACACACACAAACACACACACACACACACACACACAAACACACACACACACACACATACACACACACACACACACACACACACACACACACACACACACACACACACACACACACACACACACACACACACACACACACACACACACACACACACAGACACACACACACACACACACACACACACACACACACACACACACACACACACACACACATCGCAAAAATAGTCAAAACGGATTCAGGGGACCTCAAAACGTAAAAATCCGTCGAAAACTCGAGGTCGAAAAAAATCATGATTCCTATACTTTCCTTATATCTGTATACAGATAGGAAAGTAAAAATATATATCTAAATCTTCCGCTTGGCTTCTCTCTTCTTACACTTGATTCTTCTGCCTTCTGTTTTACCTTCTGACCTTTTTTATGCCTATCGTACTTCTGCCTGGTTTTATCTTTCTATGGTCCACTACGTTCTCCTCTCACTCTTACTCGATTTATTCCCTCCTACTGTACTATCCTTCCTGATTTGTCTAAATAATATTATAACGATTTAAAGTTCTCAATGCTGCTTTTTTTATGTTCTTCTTCTTTTTCTTATTCTTCAGCCTTTATTATAGTCTATGTCCATAGTACAATTTGTCCAGCAATTTGAGAGTTAACGCTATCCATAGAGTTCAGCTTAGACACTATTGAAAAATCACAATAGGTGTGAAGACCATTTAATCAATTGTTGAATATTAAAAAAATTGTTCAGAATATTTTAAATACAATTATATTGAACCAATTGGAAAACACAGGAGAATAAGGCTCGAGGTATTTATTTGTATTGATATTAATGTTGTGATTTTAATCGATCTTCATGCTGCAAAACTTAAAAATAGAAGAAGTTGTTTGTATTACCTTTATTCAGTGATTACTGAAAATCTGTGGTGTATGTCAAAGAGTAAAATTAATTAAGTTCATTTTAGTTTTGTTCCCTTTGCCCAGCTCAATGCGCCGTCCTGCTATTTCAGCAAAATGGTATTATAATTTTCCATCGGATCATGTCCCGCAAAAAGGCTCATTGCTCCAATATCATCCCAATGAACTACAACAAAAAAAATGGCAGGCTCTTACCAGAAGAAGCCCATACCTACGATCAAATAATGACCTAGACTATAATAAGGCGTATGTAATTTCTTACTTTAACTATCTTCACTTCGTCTATACCATTCATTAGGACGTATTTTAAAAGTTTTCTGGGTTTTACTACATCACGCATTTACGCTGAATCTCATTTATGATGGTACATTCCGCAGTAAAAATTAATGAAAATTACCTCGAGTGCACATTCAAAAAGTCAGTGAACCAAAGACGTGAAAAATGGTGTGCGTCGGTTAATGCTTCACCTTGAGCCAAGGTGGAAGTTTTTTCCTTAAGGGTACTTAAATGGGTACCTATATTCTTTTACAAACAGCTTCTCTGCCGCCGAGACATTATGACGGTGCGTTTTAAACCTTCCTTCATACATGCCCTATTTTATGATACCAGGAATGCACCAAAAATTATGGAGATCTCAGAACATTTTTACGGGTGTCATGAGAACGTAGCTGGAGTCATTTTGTCAAACAGTTACTTCATTACTTTACTTTACTTTACTAGTGGCTTTATTTGTATAATATTTTACAATACAGGCATTCACAACAAAATATTAGGTACCTAATATAAGTTTAAAAAGTAGAATTATTAATGACAACAAATTTGATAAAAATTACAAAGGTACAATAATATAACTTTTCCTAGAACCACGAATGAAAATTATAGTTTATATTTAAGAAAGTAACTTATATCACACGTGTACTGAAATATATACCACACTTGTATTGAAAAGTAACAAAACACACATGTATTAAAAAGTAAAAAAATATAGTCCTATGACCTGTGACATATATGTCAAAGTTATCATTATAATTTTCAATACACATTTTTTGAGGTTATGTTAGTGCACTTTTGTGTAGTTGTCTATTAGTTTGAATATATGAAGTTTGTTGGGATTTGTGTACAAAAAACAATTTATTGTTCAAGAGAACAATTTAATAAGTAATGCTAGAAATTTAAAAAGAATCGAAATATAATAAAGTATAAATATTAATACAGTGTTGTTCTAATTATATTTTAAAACATGTAAATAAATCAAAGTAGATATCAGAACCACTGCAAAATTTATTGTAAATAGAACATGTTGAAAACATTGGCGATTTTGTTTGAAGGTAAAAACATTGGTTAAGTCTGCTCACAATTCAAGGAATATGAAAATTTAAAGAACTTAATAGTTCTGAGCAATTAGTTTTAGAATTCACTAGATTGTAAGCAAATATGCAAGAGTGGTATTGTCTACGATTAGCCAGCGAAAAAAAGGCAAACCTATTGAGAAATAGATTGTTATTAATACCTTGGACAGGAAAAGTACGAATAAGCTTAAAAGTGACATACTTTATAAAAGATCATTGAACTATTTCAATTTGATTATTGTCAAAGCAGCATATTCAAGACGCGATCGGACACATGAAAAGTATAATCTTTTTAGACAAGAAATTGAATTGAAGTCTTTACAGTTTCTGCAAATAAAGCCTAGCATTCTTCTAGCACTTAGGACTATTTTGCTGGTGTGGTCCGAGAAACTGAGCTTTGTATCAAAAATAATTACTCCAAGGTCCTTGATTTGAGCAACTTCAGTTAAGGGAGAGTTTTGAATGGAGTAATGGAATAAAATGTTATTGGTTTTTAATGAGTAACGGACAAACTTGCATTTCTTGATGTTTAATGGTAGAGGAAGGACGACAAATATGAAATACTTTTTTAAAAACTGCAAAATTAATAAACAAGGTACAAACGATTACTAACAACATATATTTAAACAGGTATAACTTGTTTTAGCAAAAATCAAAACGTTTTAAAAGCTTTTAGTCTATTAGGCCATCATTAGAGACTTCGTTAAAAACTATAGAAGCATGAAAATTGAACTAAATTAAAAAGGACAGCAACAAACCGGTCCCCAGCGGAGGCAAGTGCCCCAACTTGCCTCCGCCTCACGGTAGCAACTTGAAAATCTGGTTGTCTTCATGTTGAAGACCAGCAGTTTTTCTGCCTTTGAATGGTTGGGATTGTTCAGTTTTACTTGTTGGGATGAACCCCCACGTCATTTCTTAAATATTAACCACATTTTCGAGAGCTTCAGATTATGGAAAAGGGCAACCACATCTTGCTCGATAATTTCGGAGGCAAGAAAGTCAGACCATCGGAAGATATTTGGATTAACAAGAAAAAATCCGGTGGCTTGAAAACCATTAACAGCAATTTTTTATTATTTAAAATTGCACTTATCCTAGGAATATCAGGCGCATGCCAAAAGTAGGAAATCACACAAGTGCTGTGATAAAAATAGATAACACAAAAAACAAGTGTTCAGAAAATTCACGATTACTGGACAATTTTATTCTATATTTAAAAAAGGTGCCAATCTTAGGCCACTAACCACTCAACTATTAGTTCTTATTCTGTTCTTTAGTCATAAATAGTCATTCTATAATTTCTTGTCATCTGTTACAAAATAAAAAGATATTTCGAGGTTATTCACTTTTCAACACATGTATTGATATAAATTTAAAATGACTATGAGGCCAGATAATATTCCATCCTTTTTGTTGAAAGACTGCGCTTTAATTCTCACTCATCCCTTAAAAGTTCTCTTAAATATTTGTCGCAAATTTTGTTCTATCCCATCTATCTGGAAATGCTCTAAGGTATGCCCGGTATTTAAAAAGGGTGATAAATCGGACATTGCACAATATCATCCAATTTCAATTATTAGTAATTTCTGTAAAGTGTTTGAGATGTTACTTCAAAACAAGATTTATCAACACGTCAGTAATATGATATCAACATGCATTCATTAAAGGCCGTTTCACCGTTACCAATCTTATAGCTGTAACACAGTACATTGCAGAAAATCCAGACAAATCCAGACTTTTCCAAAGCGTTCGATCGGCTTGATCATGGTATCATGTTAAATAAACTTTCATGCTGTGGTTTTTCCCAATCACTGTTAAATTTATTAACGACAGAAAGCAATATGTTCAGATTAACGGTTTCCAGTCGACTCAATATCTGGCAACTTCCAGTGTTTTGCAAGGTTCTAATCTAGGTCTTTTGTTATTTAACATATTTATAAATAATATAAGCAATATTTTAGATACAGATATAAACTTTCTTCTATACGCCGATGATTTAAAGTTGTTCTATCCTGTCAAAACGGTTGAGGACTGTGAAATGCTTTCAGATAATTGCGACATGTTGAGGAGTGGTGTCTCAATAAAAACTTTCCTCTTAACTCCTCTAGATGTTTTGTAATGTCTTATACCTTGAATCAATTCCCTTTAACTTTAGATAATTGCGACTTGTTGAGGAAGTGTCTCTCTAAATGTTTTGTAATGTCTTATACCTTGAATCAATTCCCTTTAACTTTTAACTATAGCGTTAACAACACGATTCTTTAAAGACCGGTTACCATCATAGATCTTGCAATTACATTAGATCCCACTTTATCAATGAACAACCATATAGAATCAATAGTATTAGCATCGTACAAAATGTATGGATTTATAGTTTGTAATAGTCGTGATTTTAAGGAACCGAAGACACTAAAATTATTGTATTATTCATTTGTCAGATCTAAGCTTGAATATACTTCAGTTGTGTGGAGTCCATTCTAACAATTATATATTGATAGAATTGGAGCAGTCCAACAGAGGTTATTTAAACTTTTAAGTTTTAAACAAGATGGAGTTTATCCTTCTATAGGTACACCTCATCGTGATTTGCTACTTAGACATACGTTTTGGAGTCTTGGAAAATTTTCAAAATATTCATGAGCTCGAAAAAATTTCCGGAAATAATTTGACCTCTAGTGGTATTACTAGTGAAAATCTGATCTGTAGTCGGTGACTCACTAATTTTTTTTCAGTCGTTGACATTACGAATTTCGACTTTGATTTTTGCCAAATTTAAACCGCAATAGCAGATAACACTAAGGATTCACAGGGTTTTTCGTAGAATAGAATAATGTGACGATACCTGTATAACCGATGTATAATTAGAAACAAGTTTTTGATAAATAACGACACATCTTCTTGGAAAGGAAGTTTACAATCAAAAATTATGTTAACATTTTTAGGGTTTTACTCACTCTTTATCATACGTTATTTATAAGTAAAAAAAAATCATTTCTATTATTTTTATTTACACAATTTGTACTTATTATTATTATTTTACCATTTAGTTTAAGGTTAGGTTATTTTGAGTATTTTTATAACACTTCCAGATCACTATTTATAAGTTTGGATAGAAAGAAAAATATATATAAAAAATATAATAAAATATAACATAAGTGCAGAATTATGAAAATCGGTTATGTAAATTAAAAATAACAAATATGTCAAAACTAATCCTTGAGGAAAACCCGTCGAGACCCAAAAAGAAAAATTGACGGAACTTTGATCTAAGGTACATTTTTAGTAACATTTATTTAAAAACATAATCCTCAAGGACATGTCATCCAAATTACCTATATGAAAGTATCATTCTCGTACCAACCTTTAGTCTTTTTCTAAAATGGGTTTGTCAGTTGTAACCCGCGGTAATGTTAATCTGGTAGCTGAAGGTATCGAAGGGAAAAGAATTTTAGTATTCTAGGAAAATAATTAAAGAATCATCCCTTTCTATTTCTACCTATATCACAGAAATCAAGTACAAACTTAGTGGTAGAAAAATAAAAATAAGAAATATACAAAATTACAAAATACAATTGAATATATTTTTATTTGGTAACGAGTAGAAATTAAAAAAAACTAATTTACCTAACCTGTGCGGCCTGAAGCCGTGTAAATATATTTTTTGTTGTCCTCCACCTAATATTATACATTATAGATAAAATTGGGAAAATAAAAACAGCTAACTAATTTACCTAACCTGTGTGGTCCGAAGCCATGGAAAAATATTTGTTTGTTGTGTTTCACCTATCATATGATGATAATTAGGGTTTGACACTTGAAGAAGGACCTCAGCTATGGAAATATTTACCAGTTATTTTCCAAACATTTTTTTGATATTGTATGTTATTTTCTTCTCTAAAATACAGTACATTACAAGCCAATTCAAGACTAAAGATACCTGGGACATGCCCCAGGATGAAATGCTAAAGAAGTATAGTTTTTTGAAAAACTTCAAAACCACAGAGCTGGGCTGCAAGAAAGAATGGAGCCAAGAATCCATCGCGCTTGCAACCGAAAGACATGCTATTCAGTTGTTTACAGACGGTTCCAAAACCATAGAAGGAACTGGAATAGGAGTGTATGGGCCGAGAACCAAGCTCTCCGAAAGTATGGGGAAATACCCAGGCATCTTCTAGGCAGAAATTCACGCCATCAAGAAGTGTAACCAGTTTAACATCAAGAGAAACTATCATAGATAAGAGATTATCATCATGTCCGATAGTCAAGCAGCCATCAAAGCTCTGAGCTCTTACGTAATCAGCTAAAAAATTGTTTGAAGATGTCTAGAACAATTGAATGGGCTAGGCGAGAAAAATAGAGTTACTCTTACTTGGGTCCCGGGACATAACGGGGTACAGAGTAATAATATTGCAGATAGTCTTGCAATGAAAGGGGCTGAAACACCCTTTGTAGGACCTAAGCGGTTCTGCGATATCAGCAGTAACATAATATTAGCAGAGATTAAAAAAGAATTGGGCAGTAGAAGAACCAATAATTGAAACAATTTCTTGGGGCTGAGACAGGTGAATATAACCAGAAAAGATCGAAAGCCTTCATCTGCCTGAGCAAGAACAGGCTACGTATTGTAACAGAGATCCTTACCGGGCATTTCCGACTAAAAGGACACCTTAGTAAACTCAGAGTAGTAGAGGATAGTGAGTGCAGATTCTGTGAGGAGGAGGAGGAAGACGAAACCTCCATTCACATTCTAACTGAATGTGTAGCAATCCAGAATCGAAGGGCACTATATCTAGGAGGATATCAAATAGAAGAGGGAGATTTACCTAACTTGAAGCAACTCTATATTCTACACTTCCTTGAGAAAATAGGATTGGAAGGGTCGTTATAGGCATTGAGACATTTCCTTGGTGCATTAGCGACGAAAGGGGCACAATAGATCTTTTAGGTCGCAGTGTATTAACATCCTATTCCCAATATAACATTCATAGACAACAATATGAAAAAATGTTTTTAGAAGGCTTATTTAAATATTTTCATCCCTTTTCAATGGCATATTAATTATTTTACTTTTGGTTAATGTTACAGAATTTTCTTTACGTTTTATTAAATTATGTAATCACTTCTTACTTCCTGAATTGCATGCAGTAAGGGTTCTTTTAAATAAGTTATCATCGACTGGTTAGAAATTAACAGGAATTTTTTTTTTAAATACATACTTTGCAACATTTTAGCTCTTGTGTCCACATTGTTTTTGCAACGTACCTACTCTTCAAAATTGTCCCCATTCCATTTCTTTATATTATAATCCCAATCCAGCATTATCCTTCAATTGTCTGTTACATTTGCAAATCAAAATTTTGTTTCTTACAGATTTTCTCCTATACCCCATTTATTTTGTCGAAATATTGTACAACTACTTCCAGAGCTATATCACCAACTGGACATTGATGACAGTGTTAAGGAACATGTTCGCAACCGACTCTGTTTATACATTAAACTAACTGATTTGGCATTTAAGAAGCTAACATTCCACTACTACTTCTGACCTATTTGGAGCTCTTCAGGTAGAAGCAATCAGCTCAAGTCGAATCGCTAATTTACTCTGAAGAAAGTTTGACCATTCAAAATATACATGAAATTGCCTTAACAGACACAAGGTGCGAATAGTCACGTCATCTTGAGTTGAAATGACAGAAACGATCGTCAATGGTTTTGGAGCCCTAGACAAGTCAGTCAGTCTTTAAGTCTCTGGCCTAGTGTGATTCTAAAGTCAGAGTCTTCAAATTTAAGATAGGTAATAGTTGGTCAATAGTTAGTCAATAGTTGGTCAATAGTTGGTCAATAGTTGGTCAATAGTTGGTCAATGGTTGGTCAATAGTTGGTCAATAGTTGGTCAATAGTTGGTCAATAGTTGGTCAATAGTTTGTCAATAGTTTGTCAATAGTTGGTCAATAGTTGGTCAATAGTTGGTCAATAGTTGGTCAATAGTTGGTCAATAGTTGGTCAATAGTTGGTCAATAGTTGGTCAATAGTTGGTTTGAGGAAATATTGACCATTTATTATTGTGTATGGATTGTAACCCTAGAACCTAAACGTGTATCAAACACGCAACTTGTTTAGACCTGCTAGGTCGCAACTATTCTGTATAACTGATGTGTAAACATTAAATATTAAAGCGATTTACTTGATTTGGACTTTCCTTACCTGATAATACTAGATAAGATTAGATTAGATTGGGAGTTGGACGTTATTTGTCCTTGTCCATCACGACCTTTTCAGATCTATTGTGGGACTCCGTTTGTTTTAGAGTATGTCGTCTAGCATGGTCTTTTTTATTAGACTTAGTAGTTTTGACAGTGGCTCCCGTATGTAGTTGCATGCATTTGGATTTTCTTCGCCCAATGTTAGAAACCTCATTCATTCCAGCCAGGCCTTCACATTGGCACAGGACGTGGAATGATGTATTCTCTTTTCCTTCACGAAACCTGCACAAAGTTGCTTCTTTTGCTCATGTACCTTTTAAGGCGATAGTGTCCAGTAAGAAGACCTCCCGTTATCCTAACGAGTTGACGCATTTGATCCAGTAGGTCTTTCGTGAACTAGGCCGATGGTTCCTTAATGAACTGTTTGGCCTGTCTCAGTCTTAGATAATTGTCTCACCATTCCTGATACTCTTTTTGCATCCATTATTTAATGCCTTAGAAACTTCACAGAAGTGTTCGGGGCCTGTCATGGCCTTATCTGAGCCTTCTCGGGCTAATTCGTCGGCCTTTCCGTTGCCCTGATATTCATCATGGCCTGTCACCCAGGCTAGGATCACCTTGTTTTGACTACTTAGCTCTCTTCTAGACAGTCTAACACTAAGTAGCTATTATAATCTTACTGTAGTGCCACACATTTGAATAGAAGCTAACAGATTTGCCTCGTGGGCACGCCTGTGGGAATTGTAGATACACGCTAATAGGTCCAAAAGATATCTGATTAATAAAGGAGTTCCATTAAGAAGTATCATTTTAAATTTTTCGGCATTTTTGAAATGTTGATATTTTTGTCACCAAGAACTAGACGATTTTAAAAAATTTATATTTTAGGTTGATCGACTGCAATAGAAAAGTAATATATATTTTTTTATAGTAAAGAGTCAATATAATATTATTTTAATATATTTTTATTTCCTTTTTCAAACGTTTATGTGTAATTTAACTTCATCCCAAGATTTTCCAGTAA
Source organism: Psylliodes chrysocephalus (assembly GCA_927349885.1). Classification (NCBI taxonomy): domain Eukaryota; kingdom Metazoa; phylum Arthropoda; class Insecta; order Coleoptera; family Chrysomelidae; genus Psylliodes; species Psylliodes chrysocephalus. The sequence continues at coordinate 75,842,384 of OV651817.1, forward strand.
CGGCATAACATACAAGTTTTGCTTTAAAATGATTTATGTTGAAAATGCTGTTTATATAAATTAATTTTAGAGTTGGACCAAATACTGTCTCTTGGGGTACTCCTATTTTTACTTTTTGGTATATCTTTGTTAAATAATTTATAAGCAAATCTAATGCAGTAGTTGTTCATTTTGATAAAGAGATCAAAGCGAAGAACCATATCGAAGGCTTTTGTCAGATCAAGGAATTCGCTAGGCATTTACTTGATCTTTCCAATGCCCTGACTTAGAATCAAGTAAGTTTAATACCGCGTCTTTTGTATTAATTTTTTTATGAATCCAAATTGTATTTTAGATAGAACTTTATTTTTGTTTAGGAATTTTATTAATCTGTTTTTGTACTTATAAACTGAAACTTCTTATTGGAAAACCCTGTATAAAAAACTGAAAATTTCATTAAAATCATTATAAATGTTTTTAATATAGCGATTAAAAGAGGTTTTTTCTTTAATTTTAATACCCTCTAACTAAGAAACGATGCGATTTCGGATATATGTTTATAAAATAAAAAAATGTTTATTTTAATGTCCCCTAATAGTACGCCAAGAATTCTGTCAGTATATATACGGAACACCTTGTATATTTTTAATTATTTATGTTGTGGGATTCTTATGGAAGTAGGTCGTATTGCGAACGTACTACACGCGACGCTACTGGTACTAGCAAACTTTTTCGAGCTAATAGGTGTCAGTTGTCTAGTACAATTCTAGTTTATTACTCCAAGAGTTGATTACCTTCCTCCATAATGATTCATTTTTTTCTTTTAAGAAAGGTGTATTAGCTCCCATAGAAATTACAGCTTTTGAACTAGAATGTACAGCCCACGATTTTCTTTTTAAGGTTTCTCGGTAAGTGTGAATGATGAGGTTCTTGTGTTTTGTGTTTAAGTGACGTTGGCCTACGCTGCGGCCATTACGTAATATTGGGTGTTTAACAATAAAACCGCATTAGTGAACATAAAGGGTATGGTCTGTGAGTGAACAGATGACCGTAAAAAAGGAGTAAAGCCGTGTAGATATCGTGAACGCTAGAGCTGTACTGTCAACAAAATTATTATCGAGAGTTTACTATTTCTCTCACGCTGAAATATTTCACATTATTAAAGAAGCAGAATTTAAATAATTCAACAAAATCATTCCTGAATAATAAGAACGTTATAAAATATTTTTTATTTTTATTTAAACTGTATCTACAGAGTTAACAAAAGCGATAGTATGGAGGACACAACTCTTCTTCAACAAGTGGTTTACGAAGTAGAGAACTACTTTTTATTGTATTATATATTTTTTATCATAGTAGGCAGATGATCCAGGTGTGAAATTTAATTTTGAATTTGTTAGCAAAATAAAAGTTAATTTGTTTTATTTGTTCCATCATGGTATCGATTTAAGGACTGTAATATAAAATCAACTCATATCAACCAAGTGGTTGTAGGAAGAAGCGATGGTAAGAGACAGATACAAAAAGAGACAGCCGACTTCTTAAGGCAAACAGAAGTCGCTGAAGAACACACTAATTCAATAATATCCAAAGAAAAAGCAAAATCCGTCAAAACAATGTCTAAGAAAACCTAGTCGGCTAATTCAAAGTATACTTTAAAATTAAAACTAAGGTCAGAGGCAGCAAGGAAACTAGCATCTTCTGAAGAAGAAAGAAAAGCTGGATAACTGAAATACCAGAATTAAAAGGCGATTTCAGAGAGCTTGATGTAAAGCCAAGACAAATATTAAGGTGAAAGCAGCGCTGCTGATCTGAAGCAGAGAAAAAGGTAAGTCTCAAAATATTTTAAATCAATTTTATAATCCTCTAGAATCTTATATTTTAGACAAATGGTTAGAGATTGGCCTTTATTCTGAGCTCCGAAACTCAAAAGTAAAGTTTGAAACAGAGGTGAAGTACCCTGATCTCACCTTTGACATCAAGTTAAGATGGAACTCACGCTTAGAAAACAGAGTTAAAAGAGCATACATTACGGGCGCACCTGTGGATCCTCTTCCAGAGTCGCCACATGGACTAACACGGCCATCATGCTAGCATTCGGCGCAGTTGTATGAGTAACGAAAACCCAATAATTGACCTCTATCTGTAAACTAGAACAACTTGAAATAACATCATGTCTCTACATAAGAGGAGCCATAAAAATCAAACCAACCAGAGCCATAGAAGTCATTCTCACTCTAACCTAAACACAAAATGGGCTGTGAATAGTGCCAGTGTAATTTAAACTGAGCTAATAGGAATTCTTATAGCAGCAAAATAAGTTACCAGCAACAGTATCACTGGAAGGAACATGCTCATCTATACAGATAGCAGACAAGCACTACTCAACCTGGACAGAACATGAATTTACCCAGGGTTAATACTAGAGTTTTCATTAACAATGTGGTCACCTTAAGATGGATTAAAGGTCACGCCATATCGAAAAATAACCGTCTTGCTGATTCACTAGCCAAGTAGACAGCCAATCAAATACTTTTTTGACCTGGCCCTTCTATTGGACTGACAACATCGGTGGTGACGGACTTAGTTAAAGAATATTTTCTTGTGAAACTCAAAGGAAGATGGGATGAAACAAGAAGCTGCTGAGTTGTCAGGGATCTTCTAAGTTATATAGACAACTATACAGCAAACAAATACTTGAATATGACGGAAACATCTCCATTTCATGGGACTATCATAATCCGCACTCTTCAGGGGGCGCGAGCAAGAAGATGAGACCATCGAGTATAACCTCTACGATTGCTTGATGCTCTCATCGATTAGAAGATTTGTGGTCAGGAGATATAAGAAAAGCACCTCTTGGCGACGTTGTCCACTACATTAAATCTGTAGACTGGCTCTCGAGCTAGGAGGTACCTATCAACTTAAGAGGTTGCATAATAGTTCCAGTGAGGCATAAGTTATGTGAGGCTAATCCACCCTCCACATGTTACAGATACAGATACCCTGAGGAATGGGTACCCTTAATTTCCGTATTTAGTCCTTTTACTGAAAAATGTAATTTCTCTAGAGAAGAAAATTTATTCAGAATACTAAAATATATATCCTGTAAAACTAGGAATAAACCTCTACTAGTTTGTTTAACATACGTAACTCAAATTACTGATACGCTTTGAGATGACTCTATCTATAGTTTTATCATATAATTGTTAGTAGATACGGATATGGAGGCACTGGCCATTGAAGAAGGTTAGTCTAATGATTTGATTATCTTTCCTAACAGTACATTTTTGAGTTCAGACTACATCATTTTCATTCTCACCAATTATTCCTTCTTCGTTAAGTTTTAGTAATAGCTTATAAATTTTGCTATTTTTCCTTACTATTAACTTCATCTCCGTAATATTAATCCTGTAGTTTTTTATTCCACAATTTTTCTGTATCTTTGATCTCTTTAACTGACAATTCTTGACTATGTGTTTCCTTTGTGTGAAGGGATGTGTTGCTGTATAATGTTTATAAACATAAAGACCAAAGCAGTAGTTCTGATTATTCTTTAAAATGTTGAAACTCTATCACCAATGCTTAACGAAGAAGGAATACTTTGTGCAAACGGGAAGATATATTTTGAACTAAAAGATGTACGTATTAGAAAAAAAAATAATTTTAGATACAAGACATGAACTGGCAAAATAATTGATAGACGACTACTACCAGAGAAGTTTCCACCATGGAACTAAATCTGTACTAAATGAAATGAAGCAAACATTTTGGAGAAAAATCGTCGAGCTAAACCTGTTCAACTGGAAAAAGACTATGAAAAACCATGTTCATGAACTGGTATGGATTATATTGAACCTATCATAGCAACTGTGTAGTAGGACATATGAGAATGAATGTGGGATAACGACAAGAGATGTATATTACTCTAAATTTTTCGTCACTAATAGTTAAGGTACAAGAAAAAATTTGTAAGAAACTATAGGCAAGATTAAAGAAATATACTCAGAAAATGGAACAAATTTTCATGGGTCTAATAGAGAACTATTGAAAAATATTAAAAAGTTAAACAAAGAAAAATCAAAATCCCATTTATGTGTAAATAAAATTAACTGAAGTTTTAATGTACCAGAATCAAATATGGGGGAGATAAGATAATTCGTTATATAAAACGTTTTAAACTCCAGACCTTTGAAATAAATTCTCAAAGATTCAGAATTCCCAAATTACTGAGTCCGAGGATCTTATTATAACTGTGGTTTTTTGTTTTAATGCCGTAGGATAGTACGTGCCACCATTGATAATATTTGCCAGGAAGAACATGAAAATTGAATTTATGAATGGTGCCCCTCCGCATGTCATTAATTGGGTTGTATTCAACAAGCTATATTTGTTCAGTGGCTGTGCCATTTTATTGAATTTACCAAGCTTACAGCAGAAGATTTTGGACAGCCTTTATTCGCATACTAAGAATTTGGAGGTAGTCAATGTTGCAAGAGACCATCACGTTGCAATAATTTGCCTGCCATCCCATTCTACCCAAAAGATGCAGCCGTGTGGTGACAGATTACCAAGTTGCGGAGCTATTTAACATGGCATATAACACAGTAGAGACTGTGGAAATGGCAGTTAATGGGTTTAGAAAGACCGGAATGTTCCGAGTAAACCAAAATATTTTCCGAGGTTACGATTTTGCTGGAAAATACAAAGGAAACTAATGGTGATTGGTCTATGGAAGGAATACCTAAAGAAGATTCAATATTGAGCATCTCGACAGCAAATAGTTTGGATGGTGCCCTTTCTTTTAGGTCAAAATTAGTTGTAGATCACGCCATTCCAAGAACTTCAAAGTGTAATGCTGAGGAGATGCTTCACAACACTCCACCCAAAACTCCTACTAAAGATTGATGAGCAGAAAAAAACCAGAGAGGGTAAGTGCTTTGTGGTTACTAGTACACCCTATAAGAACGAACTGGAATAGAGTGAAAAAAAGAAAAAAATTGTTTCTGAAGCGACAAAAAGAAAAGCTTTGAGCGAACCAAAGCCGGAATCAAAGGGAAAAATACAAATAAAATGGATAATAAAATTAGAAAAAAAGAATAGTAACAGCCTGTTGAAAAAGACTCATCATCGGAGTCAGATATCGAGGTGCATTTTTAGTCTAATCAAAAAGTTCAAAAGCGTGTTTTTGGGACATACTATTACGAAAATTATGTTCAATAGCTCATTCGATTCGGAATAATGTTTAGATCAATGTGTGAAGAAAAATTTTGCAGTGCATAAAAAATTGCAAAAGTTATAAACAATTAAACACCTCAAAAACATGGTGTTTGCTTTTTCGCCTATAGTTTGTAAACTATAAATATTTTTGGATTTTTCAAAAAAGATCCTTAAAGAGGAGGAAATTTGCTATAAATAAGTTCGGACTCCCGAAACTGTACCTCCATTATTTATAATTTTAATTTAACGCTCAAAGTAGCCTACTGCGCGCCATTTTTAGATTGCGCGCACGTCGTCGAAACCGAGTACGTTACACAAAATAATTTTAAGTTATTAAAATTAAATTAAAAAATTTAAAAAAATTACGGTGTATACTAAACACTTATTTTTAGAATTTCTATCATCATTACAAATTGATAAAAATATTAAATAATTACCGTAATTTTTTTTGCTTCGTGGAACTCTTTTTATACAGGGTGTTTATTAATTGAGTGCCGATACTTAAGGGTGTGAATCCTTGGGTGATTTTAAGAAGAAAAGTTAATAGCAACATATGTCGTAAATCTCTTAATTTTTGAGCTACAGGGTGTTATAGTTTTAAGAAAAAAATATATTTTTTTTCATAATTTTCTTATCATTGCAGATATTTCTATAAAATTTTGTAAACACCTTTTAATCGTTAAGGAGCATTTTTTGACGTATAAGATTTTTTTAAATTTTTACCAGTGACTTCCGTACGGGGTTTGAACTGAATATTTTTGAAGAAAAAAATGGTACGCCACTGCTTTTTCTAAAATCCAAAATTATTTTTGAAATATTCATTTATTTTTGAGCAAATTTGGCCCATAGACTTGCTTTCGTACGATGCACTGTGTTAGCGTAAAAAAATAAAAACCAAAATTTTTTTTTCTTAAGCTGCTTTTGATTTTTTGTTGAAATTTGGTAGGCACCCACCATGCGTGAAAACACTTATTTTGGGGCAAAAATTAATTTTCTACTTCTACCAGTGACGGCCACGTAGGCATCATATTGAATGTTTGGATAGAAAAAAAAACGTACACCTCTGATTTTTTTAAATTCTATGTATTTTAAAAATCGGGATTTATTTATAGTAAAATGAAAATACAAAATCTTGAATCTAAAACGAAATTACAAGAGAATACAAACAAAATAAAGAACCCAAATTATTTACAGTAATTGTTGGAAGTGTCCTCCACCCACACGTATGCAAGCATCTACTCTTCTTCGCATAGACTGACGCACATTTTCAAAGATTCCTGGGGTGTTTCTTATGGTTTGGCAGCAGACTGTTATACGATTTCGTAACTCTTCTTCGGTTTGAATCGGCACTGCGTACATTAAGCTTTTCAGATGCCTCCAGAAAAAGAAGTCTAAACTATTAAGGTCGGGAGATCTAGGCGGCCATGACTGCGTTCCTCCGCGACCTATTCACCGATTGCGATAGGTGTGATTTAAAAATGCACGCACTCGTAAGCTAAAATGTGGAGGCGCACCATCGTGCATTAGCTACATCTGGTTTCTTAATAAAAGAGGAAGGTCTTCAAGCATTGGCGGCAGATCATCTTCAAGGAAGTGTAAATATGATTGTCCATCAAGTCTTCTTGGGAGAAAAAATGGGCCTATCAAATAATCATCAATAATGCCAGCCCAAACATTTAATGAGAATTGTTCTTGATGATTTGACTCAACAATTGCATAAGGGTTTTCATCCGCCCATAAATGGTTATTATGGAAATTTATTATTGAGTTTCGAGAAAAATTAGCTTCATCGGTAAAAAGAATGTGCCTGTCAAATAATGGATTTTCCAGCAGGTTTTGAAGAAACCACTCACAGAAATTAATGCTCAACGGGAAATCTCTAGGGAGTAATGCCTGGACTCTTTGAATGTGATATGGGTATAACAAATTTTCGATGAGAATTTTCCAAACAAGTACATGTGAAACATTAAATGTTGACGCGATTCTCCTCGTGCTAGTTTCGGGGTTCTCCTCAATTTCATGTAAAATTCCTTCTTCAAGTTGCGGTGTTCTTACTGTTTGATGGACTCCTTTAGCCCTGTGGTCTACTTTTAAAGTTCCGGTCTCGTGAAGACGTCTACGAATCCTGGAAAATGTTCTCGGATCGGGTAGTACGCGATTTGGATACCGCTCTTGGTATATCCGTCTGGCATTAATGCATTTCCGTCTGCAAGCCCATAACTAAAATGCATGTCAGCTAATTTACTGTTCGTTAAATTTACCATTTTTTTTCAGATTTTAACTCTTACTCTAATAATAATTATTTAATAATGTAAAATCAATGTCAACTTTATTGTCTTTATGAAAAGAAACGTTAAAAATGATGACGCTTTACCCAGCCTACTAATGTTTATTTCATTTGCTTTAAGAGGGCAATAATGCGCTTACCATTTTTTTCTATTCAAAACGTAGAAAATTAATTTTTGTCCCAAAAAATGTTTCCACGCATGGTGGGTGCCTACCAGATTTCAACAAAATATCAAAAGCAGTAGGTATCAATGAATTTAAGGAAAAAATTTGACCAACCACTACAATGGTTTTTATTTTTTTACGCGAAAACGGTGCATCGTACGAAAGTAAGTCTATGAACCAAGTTTGCTCCAAAATAAATGATGATTTTAAGCCGTCCCTTTCCCCGGACAAGCTCAGCTTTTGGGGTTAAAATTCACTCGTAAGGGGGTGAATTAGGGAGAGTATTATTATTATTATTATTATTATTATTATTATTATTATTATTATTATTATTATTATTATTATTATTATTATTATTATTATTATTATTATTATTATTATTATTATTATTATTATTATTATTATTATTATTATTATTATTATTATTATTATTATTATTATTATTATTATTATTATTATTATTATTATTATTATTATTATTATTATTATTATTATTATTATTATTATTATTATTATTATTATTATTATTATTATTATTATTATTATTATTATTATTATTATTATTATTATTATTATTATTATTATTATTATTATTATTATTATTATTATTATTATTATTATTATTATTATTATTATTATTATTATTATTATTATTATTATTTATTATTATTATTATTATTATTATTATTATTATTAATATTATTATTATTATTATTATTATTATTATTATTATTATTATTATTATTATATTATATTATTATTATTATTATTTCAAAAATAATTTTGGTTTTCAGAAAAAGCAGTGGCGTACCATTTTTTTCTTCAAAAATATTCAGTTCAAACCCCGTACGGACGTCACTGGTAAAATTTTAAAAAAATCTTATGCGTCAAAAAATGCTCCTTAATTATTAAAACGTGTGTACAAAATTTTATAGAAATATCTGGAGTGATAAAAAAATTATGATAAAAAAGTAATATTTTTCTTAAAACTGTAACACCCTGTAGCTCAAAAATTAAGTGAGTTACGACATATGTTGATCTTAACTTTTCTTCTTAAAATCACCTAAGGATTCACACCCTTAAGTATCGGCACTCAATTAATAAACACCCTGTATACATATAAAACAAAATAGCTTCATAAAAATTTAAAAAATGTTAATACTTTGTTTATAATAATTTTTTAAAGTTAACAAAAACAGAAAAGTCATAGTGGTGCTATAAAAAATTTTTTTTTTTTAATTTATTATAATATTACTGTTTTAATATCGAGAAAAGACATTTATTATTTAAAAAAAAAATTTTTTTCCTCCATTTGTTTATAAATTTTTTATAAACAAATAGAGTATTTCAATTTTTTTCAAATTTTTTTTTTTAACATTCTAGACAATTGCCAATTATGATTTTTAAAAAAAAAAATTTTTCCTTAATACTAACTTTTAATTGTTTATAATCGTTTTTTTAATATATCTATTGTTTAAATTATTAGTTAAGAAATGTGTTTTATTTTTTAATCATAATTGACAGTCCTCTACAAAGTAACAGCAAAAAAATTTTTTTTATTAATATTTTCATTGTTTATTAAGTTAACAATTTGCTACAAACAAATGCTGTACAAATACTCACATTTAAAAAAAAAAATTCTCAAAAATTTGCACGGCAAGGTATAGTTAAAAGTTCAACATTAGATAAATAAGGACTTCAACTATTAGAAAAAAAATAAATTTTAGTCATAATCTAATATTTTTTATTTAACATTGGTGGCAAAAGGGGTGGCGAAAGGACCTCCTTAACTAATAATTTAAACAATAGATAGAATTAAAAAACTATTATAAACAATTAAAAGTTACTATTAAGAAATTTTTTTTTTAAATTATAATTGGCAATTGTCTAGAAAGTTGTAAAAAAAAAATAAAAAAAATTGAAATACTCTTTGTTTATAAAAAATTTATAACCAAATGGAGAAAAAATATTTTTATCAATTTGTAATGATGAGAGAAATTCTAAAAATTTTGTTAATTAACAATAACCTACTTTGTTGGAAAATTAATTTTTATGAAAAATTCCAACGGGAATGAATTCTTCTAAGTGTTTAGAATACACCGTAATTTTTTTAAATTTTTGAATTTAATTTTATTAACTTATTAACTCAAAAAAATTATTTTATGTAACGTACTCGGTTTCGACGCCGTGCTCACAACCTAAAAATGGCGCGCGGAAGGCTACTTTGAGCGTTAAATTAAAATTATAAATAATGGAGGTAGAGTTCCGGGAGTTGGAACTTATTTATAGCAAATTTCGTTCTCTTTAAGGATCTTTTTTGAAAAATCCAAAAATATTTATAGTTTACAAACTATAGGCGAAAAACCAAACACCATGTTTTTGAGGTGTTTAATTGTTTATAACTTTTACAATTTTTTATGCACTGCAATATTTTTCTTCACACATTGATCTAGACATTATTCCGAATCGAATGAGCTATTGAACATAATTTTCGTAATAGTATGTCTCAAAAACACGCTTTTGAACTTGTTGATTAGACTATTTCAAGAATCACATGATTCTGATTCGGATAATATTGAAGCAGAATGCATGTTTTGTCACATTATATTTAAGGGTAATAAAAGTGGAGAGGAGTGGGTTCAGTGTGAAGGATGTTTGGAATGAGCTCATGTCCTGTGCCGAAAATGACACGCCTATCTACATTTGTGACTTTTGTAGAAGTCTTTAAGTTTTTTCTGTAGTTAAAAAAGTCTTTTTAATTTTAATGTGAATTTTTACACTCTATTTAGGTTTTACGAGGAATTTTTTAACTTTTTTAAAAGTGTGTGATTTTATATATCAATAAAATAAAGAGTTTTTAAATACGTTCTATTTTTTTTTTATTTTTTGTACTATATAGAACTGCACTAGATGAATTTTTTAAGTACCTCATATTAGGTCATATCAGGACCCCATATTAGGTAACTGGTATCCTAATATGGGGTGGACACAAAATATTTAAATTATTTTTTTATAAAAAATACCAATGTTTTAACTATATTTTAATTAATATAGCTAAATAGAAATAAAAACACATTAAATAATAGTAAATTAAAATAGTACCCCACAATAGGCGACTTTCCATTAGTACCATTAGTATATCTAATGAATCCCAAGTAAATAAATTCTAGGTTAGGGAAAGTTTTTAAATAACAGTAATTTATGTCACTGCATTTTTGACTATACGTCTGCTCTTATTAAACAAATACTGTTTTGTTTATAATTATTTTAAAACGTATCTTGTTTATTATTTTCGAGCAACCACTGTGTATCAATGTACCTGAGCATGAGGCAGATAATAAAATGAAAGAACCCATCCTAGAGATGTAGCTCTAGCTATAACAGAAACAAGGTTGGACAGGTCAATAAACCGTGGTGTTAAACTATGAACATAAAGATTCCATGCTCTTTTGTTACTCCTATTTCATTTATTCTTCGAGAATGACTCATTAGAAGTAAATGTGTACCACCCCGGTGAATTCCTGATACTTGAAAAATAACTCGGCGAAAGAAAATTAAAATTCTACGCTTTAATATTGTTATTTTGTTCTATTATAGGTGCCAAAATAAAGAAAATATTAGTTTTACGTTTATTTATTTTAAACAGTGAATTATTCCAATATATTTATACTAAATATATTAATAATAATTAATATTCAGGTACTATACTAATTTATATGAACATCTAACAACTATATTGTCTGCTCACAGCGATATCTCAACTTGAACTAACTTTCCATTAGCAAGAGTCTATTTATAAATAAAGGTGAAGGTTTCCGAAGCTTTCACCAATTTCTGCGACTGTAATATTACCGTACCTTCGCCAAAAACTGCAATTTATTTATATTCATCGAATATTCTAGTATGTTCCAGATTGTTGCTCGCCGTTGGCTTTAGTCGCCCCATTTACCATAATCGTCTCTATAGAGGAAGTTTAGGAGTAATTTCATCGAATATTTTTGATAATTGGACAAGTGAGGCCGTGTGAAGCCCAAATAAGGCACAGAGGGTGATTTTTCTATTTTTAGACTATCAGAACGGTAAATACACTGCACAAAGAATTGATATTATTAAATTTACTAAAATAGGGAACGATATTGCTATTTTTTCTTTAAATATCAAATCAAAAAAATATTTTGGACATAGTTTTTGTAGATATTCTGCAATTCTACTTGTTAACGTTTCCATATTCATTTTTATTTTATTAGTTAACACCTTTTCATGACGAGACAAGGTGACAATGACAAGTCATTAACCTATCTTGTAAATATTTTATGGATATCATTTATAAGAATGCTGTCTTTCCAAATTTTATAAAAACAGGAATGGTTAGCTATCGACTATCGAGTACTGCTGGTTGAAAAGATTAAATGCCTATTTAGAATTCCATAAAAAATTCATAACAAATCAGAATGGTTTTTAAACATCAGTTTTATTTCGGCAATTGCAATTAAACAAATGACTTAAATCAAAAATCATTTTTAGATTTAATTTTTTTACAATTTATATAATTTTAGGAAAGATTTAAATCTTTTCGCAATATCTAAATCTTTTTAAACGATTTAAATATTTTCAAAAGATTTAAATATTTTCAAAAGATTTAAATCTTTTTAAAAGATTTAAATTACCTAAAAGCATTTAAATTATAAAAATGTATTGTATTGTTTTTTTTTTCGGTATATCATGCTTGAAAATTTAGGAGTCAACAAAATAAATTAAAACATTTTTACATTTACACGACATACAATTTTGGTTACAACAATAGTTTGAGACTAATAATAAAAAATTTTGCAGATAATTATACTGTACAGAGTTTTCAAAACTGAATGTTTGGCAGAACTAGTTGGTATTTTTATAAATAAGGCAAAAAATATCTGTCCATTTAGGACTGATTGTTCCACGTTGTCAGGTTGCAGAAATACATAAAACGAAACCTTCCGATTTTGCCATAATAGATATAGTCAACCAATAAGCCCACTTTATGATAAATTTGTATATACAGTAAAGAAAGAAAAAATAGGCCTTTAAGCAGTTTTATTAAAGCATCCAAAACATAACACGTGTAACTAAAGAATTCATCAATAATCAAAAAAACAAAACTTTCGAGCATGAAGCATCCCTTAAATATTATATGATTTTAACAATAAAGGATTAAAATGATTTAAATCTTTTTAATCATTTCAATCATTTTAAAAAGATTTAAATCAGTGTACAGATTTAAATCATTTCAGAAAGATTTAAATCGTTAAAAACATTTAAATCTTATTTTTAAATAAAAAATCAAAGGTACTTTTTAGAAAGATTTAAATCATAAATCAAAAATCATTTTTTAAAAAAAGATTTAAAATCAAAGTATTTAAAACAAAAAATGTATTCAAATCAAAAAATGATTTAAATCTCACTGATAGGTGACAGCTCTGCCAGTATATTCTGTCGGATTTACCAAGTTCAAATAAGTAGCTAGTATTTTAGGCATTTTTCTAAATTGATGTATTCCTACCTCTTGTCTACAACCTTTTCTTCTTTGATATTTATAGAAAAATCGGTCACTGTTCATATTTTCTGGTCTTAACGAAACATACTTTCGATAAACATTCAAGTATATCTGATTATTTACAAATGATCTTGGTTTGTTAATCTTCGAATCAGGTTTACTATAATTAATAGCTTAGATTTAAAGTTTTCTACATCGTGTAGAGTCATTCGGACTAACTCATCCATTCTAGAGGCCTTAGAAAAACCAAATATTAAAACCACCTAAAAAATAAATAAATGTGTAATCTAAATAGAAATTAAAACCTTGTAAATTACATTAATCATTAAATTTTCTTTATCTGGAGCTTCCTAGATAAATTTTTCGATTTGTTCCTTCGTTAAAATCTTAGAATTCTTTGCCCTATAACCTTGAGCTTGCCGTTTCAATAAAGAACAACGAAGTTTTGAATATGTAGATATATCTACATTGTGTTTAATTGCAAGGGTTCGACATTGAGTAATTGGCCCATAATGTTGAAGATTGCATTATTAAACAAAGGTCTAGGAAGTAATCCATTACAAAATTTTCCAAAAAAGAACTATTATTTTTACTCTTACGATGGTCCATAAAACGAGTATGTGCATATTCGTACTTTTCTCTTAAATTCTTTGGCAATAATTTTAATGAAGCAGTATTCACTGACTCAACCAGCTCTGAAGGAGTCCCAGAAACGGAAAATTAATCATCACTTATCATTTACATTGTTTTGCTTTCGAAAACACCAGCAATTAGGCATAGACCTTTTCATCATGTGATGAGCGCAAGCGCAGCCACCATGTTGAAATAGCGGTAATTCAAAAGTTTCGTACTGTTTTGATCGACAATGGCTGGGAAAGCAATGTTATCTCTACAGAAAAATTAATCATTAGAAAAAATCGTTGATAGTGAATAACTTTTTTATAACTCTGTGGAAGCGCATAGTTGTGAGCAGTTGAAAAGGAGGTTGAAGTGTCTTGGATGTTTGTTACAACGGAACAAAGTGGACTAATTGAGAGGTTAGGTGTATCAATACTTTTTAACTCTGTAAAAAATTAATGAAAACAAATAATAATTATAACTTTATTCTAATTAATTATGCCAACCAACTATTACTACTTGCAAAACACTTTAATTAGCATGAAAGTTAATCACGAGTATAATTAATAAAATAAATTATTTATTATTTTGAGGATCAACATGACATTTTTAATCATTTAATGTGTATACCGAAGTAGTATTTAATATTAAAAAAATATTGTTTAATACCACATTAGAATTTTCTTCTGTTGGACCACTTTCTCCATGAAAATGCAGTGAAATATAAGTATCTTTAGTAACATCATTAATCCATCGAAAACCGTTGTCACTTCGACCATATTTTTTCACACTTAATGCACATTTAGAATATCTTTTAATGTGGATTTTACCTGATAATTGTTTACGATATTGCAGTTAAGACTTTGGAAAATTTATAAAATAATATCTATTGCCTTTGAATGATTTATACCGTGTGTCACTTTTACATAACAACACTGTTTTGTTGTTCCTTTCCGTACAGATAACAATTATAATTGATTGTGAAAATTTATTTTTCAATTAAGACACTAAACTTATTATTACTTTACTTTTTTCTTCCTTTTTTTAAATGAATATAGACTTAAATTAATATTTATCAATTATAATTTTTTTCACGTAAGCATTTTAACATACTTGTTTATAAAAACAGTACGAAAAAGATGGCTGAAACTGACGCATGCGCACAAATAAAAATTGTGATGAAAAGGTCTATTCCAAACAAATAAATTGCCAGTGGGAAGGTTTGACATATATAAGGGTTGCGACGATGTATTCTATCTACTATACGTAAAATCATGAATAATGGATTATATTTAAATAGTTTATGACAAACACAATAAAAATAATATTTAAAAAACCCGCTTATACATTTCTTCATAAATTAGCAGGCTTGGCGATTACAATTTCGAATAAAAATAGCGTCCAAGATGCAAGACTATGTCGCTACCCCCTTAGATATACAAGAATTTCCCACTGGCACCTATTGTTTGACAGGTCGTTGAAATGCCTAATTAAATTTATATGCGTCAAATTTGACAGTTCAACATTAATAACACAACCAATTTTTCGCGATTTTTTAAAATTAATTAATATCTATCGAATTTTAAACAATTTGCGGAAAAATAGTATGTTTACCTCGTAGGAAAAGCCACATTCCTGAACTATGTGTTGCTTCACTATCGTCCAGGAATGTTAGACTTTTCCTACTTGGAAAACAATATACTATTACTATAATAGAAATAGGTTACCTTCTTTCGTTATAATATTGTAAGTTTATTTGACATAAGCCAACTCTTCGAAGAGAAAAATTGTTTCAGTAATGTATGTCGGTAATTATTTATGATTTAATCATTTAATTGTTTACGGAAAATACTGGTAGATGATTTAAAATATTAGGAAGTTATTTAAAATATTTTAGAATAGCCTGAATTTTGTTTTAAAATACCGATTATTTAATTCAAATGAAAATGGACAAGCGTGTACCAATTCAAATGAATATAGAACAAATTATAAAAATACGCAGAAAACGTAAACTTTCTAGTTTAATTTTATTGTACTAAAGCCGACTTTATTTATCATACTTACAATAAAATATATTTAAAAAAAAAAAACAAAAAATTATCAAAAGAAAAAATTAATAATTTGCAAAAAACTAATGTGATTAAATTGGATTTATACAATTTAGAATTCGATAAGATTGTCACTTCACAAATAGAAATATTACTACATGAGCTTAAATATTAACTTTTTGAAATAAATATAAATATAAAAATAAAAATATGAGCTATTTATTAAAAGTAGATGGATGGAGGTGTTTCTTTCTTTAGGTTTAATGTTTTTCGCTTTACCTCCAGTAGTCACTCTCTTCTTTTGCGAGTCTGGAGTATTATTTTTCTCTTCCCTGTTATTGTTTTCTTTTGTCTTATTTGATCTTATATATAAATTGAAGTTGCTTTTTGTATGGCTGATTTTTCAGTTTTTTGTTGAATGTTTTCTAACTGTGTGGAATATTCACTATTTGGTTTCTGCTTAATGCTGTTTACCAACTCACTTATGGTGTATCCTTTTTTCCTATGTATAGTCTATTTCGTTTAATCCTTAGATAAAAGAGACCAGAGATATAATATACACCGGTTTTAAACTTGCGCAAATGTTGCCAATTTCTAAAGAAGGGTTAACGGAGTGGGGGAACTGGGCGGCGACACGCGGCGGCCCGAACTCTGTGACAGGGACCGGACTTTGTTTATTAGCAACTTAATGAACTATTAGGTTTATTTAAAAGGTGTTTAATCGAATTTTGTATTATGAAATCAAATTATCGTGATTTTTTAATATCAAACAGATGCCACGACATTTTATGTAAAAAGAAGACCTTTTATAGAATATTTCGTTAGCGTTTATTTACTACGGACTTTTCTGCAAGAGATTACAGTAAAATGTTGAAATAGAATATATTGTTAATAGAGCAAAAAATGTTACTCATTGTCTACGAGTATTATAAAAATAGCATGTGCGCAGGCTAATACTGCAAATCTACCCTTATGAGTTGAACATTATATTTTTTCTACGGCTATTACATATTATTAAAAATTAGTCAAAATGAGAAAATGCTGTTTTGTATTGTAACCTCAGAAAAAGTATATTAAGGCTTCTTTCTTTAAGAATATTAATTATTATAAAGGATGAGTCACATAAAACTCTAGAAATGCATATGTCTGAAACCAGATAACATTTTAAAATTTAAATCTATTAAAAGTCATTTGGTCGCTAGGGATGAGTGATTATCGAAATAAATTATCGATAATTGAAAATAATCGATTATTTTCGATCAATAGATTATTTTCAAACAATATATTTTTTGTCATTTCCTTTAAAATCGACTACTATCAAAAATAATCGATTAATTAAAAAGCCAATTAACCGATAAATCAGTGTTTACAAAATATAATATAAATAGAATTATCGTTTATTTTAAATAATCGATTATTTTCAAATAAACCATTTTTTTTTTCGTCCATGGAAACATATTATTCGATAATCTTTGAAAAATCGAAAATAATCGATTAATCAAAAATAATCAATTAATTAAAAAGTCGATTAACTGATAAATCGATTTAAAAAAAAAAACAGAATAATCCATTATTTTAAATAATTGATTATTTTCGATCAATCGATTATTATTAATAATCTATTTTTATTGTATTTCTTTAAAATCGTTAATTCGATTATCTTTGAAATACCGAAAATAATCGATAATTCCAAAATAATCGCCGAATCGAAAATAATCAATTAATTAAGAAGCCGATTCTATGATAAATCGATTATTACCAATAATCTATTTTATTGTATTTCAAAAATATTCGATTAATTAAAAAGTCGATTAATTGAAAAATCGATTTAAAAAAAAAACAGAATGATCGATTATTTTAAATAATCGATTATTTTCTATCAATCGATTATTATCAATAATCTATTTTTATTGTATTTCCTTTAAAATCGATAATTCGGTTATCTTTGAAATACCAAAAATAATCAATAATTCCAAAATAATCGCCTAATCGAAAATAACCAATTAATTAAGAAGCCGATTCTATGATAAATCGATTTTCCAAAAAATAAAACGAATTATCTATTATTTTCTAATAATCCTTTTTTCATATTTCCTTTGAAATTGATTATTCGATTATCGAAAATAATTGATTATTAAAAAGCTGATTATCCAATAAATCGATAATTTTAAAAAAATAACCAAAATATCGATTATGCAAAATAACCGATTATATTCAATCGATTATTTTCATATAATATCTTTGAAAAATCGAAAATAATCAAATAATTAAAAAACCGATTAAACGGTAAATCGATAATTTTGAATAAATCTACTTTTTCTGTATTTCCTTTAAAATCGATTAATACATTATCTTAAAAAAAACAAAAATAATTTATTAAAAACAGCGGATAAATCGATTTTCATTAAAAAATATTAGAATTATCGATAAATCGATTATTTTTGTAACCCCTATCGGTCGCTTGCTTTTATCTGAGCATTTAGCTCCAAAATTTAGAGATTCGGATTTTTTGATCCAGTTATCTTTGAAATCGCATTCGCTTGTATAATAAATAAATATTGCTAAATTTTGGATTTTTTTAGTAAACGAAAATGATGTTCGAGTTGTTTAGGGGTTTGTAATGTAACATTTTATTAACGTGACTAAGGGTCGATTCCACCGTTGTGTTAAACGAAGTTTAAAATGACATTTTTACATTAACACTGTCATTTTAATCTCCGTTTAACACAACGGTGGAATCGGACCTAACTCCTGTAACTTTAGTATTTTTTTTTGCTTATACTAGATCACTTTGTTTTAAGACTGAAAATTCAATGTCACTTTCGATTTGACCGCAAATAAGATGAACCTTGAAATTTTAAGTAGGTCATCCTGTATTTCATCTAATATTCTTATAAAAAGACCTTATAAAAATAAAATTTAGCTAGCAACTATGATTCTTTACCTCTTATTTATCTACCAAAAAGGGCTAAAAACTACCTTTAGAAAACATTCTTATAAAACTACTTTTTAAATACAAAATTTCGTTAGCAATAATGCCTATTTACTATTTATTTAAATTAAATGTTCAAAATTTTACCCTTTTGTAAATTTATGTAATATGAAATCTGATTTCTGATGCTTAATATTTATTGAAACCCCTTAATGCGGATCTGAAGTATTCAGCCCAGAGAATCATGGCGCTTTATGTCAAAACATTAATAAATATTTACCGCTGACAACGAATATATTCATAACAGTAGTACTTGTATTATAAGTACATACAATTTTTCAAGATACATCGTGACATTTTGAACTTGAAATTGAATAACTAGAACACTTTAAATTGCTAAAATACCAACAAATAAATCAAAAAACAGCTGTCAATGGTGATTAAACTCAGGTGGAGGTGTGATCGCTGAATGGAAATCGGAGCAATTCGGGTGGCGTCGTGCAACAATGATTTTCAATTGGTGGGTTACTTTGGCTTAAAATAGACAGCATGCGCAGTGTGCAATGTTACATCTTCGGTCTCTTTAATCTAAGGTTTAATCTAACTCTTCTCTGAATGAGTAATTCTGGCGTTATGTAGGTGTTGGCGTAGTATTTTCTCCTCTCTTCTTCTCTTTGCATTTGCATCATTAGCAGTTACGATGTTCGTATTCTTTAGTATAAACCCGATCCTTAATATTCTTTTTTGTTGTTTTCAGAGACGAACTTTACTTTCAGCCAATAAATAAGTATTACTACTATCAACATAATATCAATTTATACCTTTAGGCTTAGAGTGGTTAAGATTTTGTTCTTATGTTATTTATAACGCAAGAAAGAAGTCTTTGCTGACTGATTCGTTAGGAAATGAACTTTGGAGTTATTGGGTTTGCAGCAAAACGATGTGTACTCTTATAAGTTTATTCCAAGCTTTCCAATGTGAATACATTCATCTTTAGTGATCTATAAATATTATTTTTCATCTGCCAATTAAATCAATTCCAAATAATCTAGAATAATTTTGTATTAAAAAATAACTACAGTTTCTTTTAAATTGAAAATGTAAACCATCAAATTCTTATATTATTTTCCGATAAGAGCAGAGAACAATACTACAATATGAATTACTTACATTATTGTCAATATTTGGTAAACGTTCATCATTTGCTATTGGATATCACAGCTTAGTACAGATATTCTAATGATTTGGGGCCATTTGTCTAGGAATAATAAATCTTGGAGTACTCAGCTCTCATGTTTTACAGTAGCTAAGTAATTTGATATTTTGATTACCAAAAACTTTCGAAAATGACTTATTTAATATCATCGTCTATGTATAATTTCCTAAAAAAGATAAAGATCAAAGGAGTACCTAGTATTTATTAGGTTAATGATTTCAGATTTCATTATATAAATTATAATAACTTGCAAGCTTGCTAACAAATGACAAATTAAAAATAAGCATTATTCATTACTCACCTCGACAGTTTAGAACTAAATGTAGAACTAAAATGCTGATACCTGATACGTTTTTTATTAACTGTACCCTGTATCTCAATACTGGTAGGACCTACTGAAGCTTTTATTTAACGTTAAAATAAACACTAGATTTAGGACGAATTGTGTTTTATGTTTTGGTTATAAGTTTATATTTCTCTGTGGCTTACATGTACAAATTGTGAAACACATATTAACTAATTGATTATCACTTGACAAACATGTGCCACCAGTCAAATATCAGCCCACATGACAGCCGGCCGCCATGTTGCCGAATCCTCCTTGTCAGTGCTTGTAATTATGTCGAAAGAGATATTTCAAAATTAAAAAAAAGTATGTTCGGGGACGTTCTAAAGAAAAAAAATTTGGGAAATACATTTTTTTAATATCGTTTAGTGAGAAAAAATTCGTAAGGGGTGGCAAAAAAACCAAAAAATGGTACCCTCCATTACTTGATCAATATCGCTTTTTTCGCCTATTATTACAGAACTAACAATTCTGCGTGTTACAATCACAGTACTGTACAAACAGAAATGTAAATCTTAACTAAAATAATTTACAATCTGCATAACACTGTCTGCCGATTAGAAATTGTAATCCGTTCTAAGAGAGTTGAGGGTTACTTAAATTGATCTTGAATTCTAAATATTTTTTACCTGTAGATATTACATACTTACCTTATTTTTGTTGATTAAAATGACTAGAAAATCTAAAAATAGGATTTATATTAATTGGTATTTTTAAAAATTCTAGGAAGTAAACCAAAGATTCTATTTTTGAACAAATAATGCTAAATATTTTATTTTAGAAATTGCCAGTCACTGTCACTGATTTATGATGTTATATGGGGATTTATCTCCTGCGTCATAACAATTTTGCTATCATTCATTTTCAAATAAACTACTATTCTACACAAGTCATAAAAAACTAAAATATTATTATTATTATTATTAATAATAATATTATTAAACCGGGCAAAAATAAATGAAAATCAACTCGAACAGCTCGTCAATTTATTCTAATAAAATCCGAATACAAATCATCTCATTACTACTTTCGAAGAAGCGATAATTCCTTGTCATAACATAAATACGCCATATCATAGTTGAGTACACTGATAAAGACTATTAAGGTTGCGCAAGTAGGTATGTTTGACGAAAAAATTAGCATGACCCCCGTAGCGTTTCGTTACATCAAATCGTCGAATATTTTTGGGAGTGGAAGCGACGGAACAGTGTGCGAACACATGGTAAAATCGTAGTCAGCTGTGTGAGAGAAGCGCGACTCTTTCCGCAGGCCAATCGTGACGTCACAGGTGAATGACTTCTACGTCACGTTAGTTCAATGGCAAATCGTGACCCAGATCTAGCCTGACATGCTGACAATAGTTTGTGCAAATATTAAAAAGTTCTATATATAGGGTTTAAATAATTTGGAGTTTATTGACACCGAGATTTGAGCCAGTAAACACAAGCGGTTTTCTAGATCCTACGAGGATCGATCGATTAGTTTTAAAATAAGATTTTTTCTGCTCACATTTCATAATTTGTCAAATAAATGTGAGTTACTCGTTTATCAATAATCATACTAAATACAAAAAAATGATTTAGGTACCGAATATCAACCGGGTTCGATCCCCGATAAGGTCAAGCTTGAACAGGACCTGCTCTAATGCCTTTAGTTCCTCTCTGCCGTATTTGGGCCTCTTTCAGCCTCAATTTTGTTGGTTACCAAGAATATTTAACAGAGCATGTCAACCCCTAAAACCCCTATGATACGCCCTTGGACACTGTCACTCAAAGTGAATCATTATGGAATGTACTGGACATTAGGATGAATGATTTAGTGATTTTTTTACTTTGAGAAAATAAATAGCTGTGACAGTATTTTCTCAGGCAACCCATTTGCGGTATATTTATTAACAATTTAATAAAAAATATCTTTCATACCAAAGATACCAATGATATCAACGTGCAGTTATCGCTAAACTTCCTAGATTTGCTTAAAATGTTTGTTGACATAGTTACTATTAAGCAGAATTATGAATTTACTTTTAATACAACACTTTATATTTTTTCATACAGTCTGAAAATCCCTTTTTTTCTTGTAAACTGTTGTTATATCCATTATAATTTTTAAAACTTTTTCTCTCGAAAATATTGTATTGCAATATACACAAAATTTGTTGTTTATACGAAAAAAATACACGTTTCAATGGTCAAAATGGTGGTGCTATTTAAAAAAAATCTGATATGTCCAACACATGACTTTCCTATCTAGTTATTACAGGCTTTTTCCGGTTATTATGTACAACCTATTGTAACACCTTTGTAAATGTTTAGAGGATAAACTTAATATATACAATTTCCACATACTTCTAAATCGAAACATTTTTTATATATATATATATATATATATATATATATATATATATATATTCATTCCTAACAAAAATACTGAAAAATTAAACTTTTACACTTTTTCTCCAATTTTTTAGTTTAACAATTTTCTTAAAAATCAGAATTTTGCACATTTTGCCAAATTTTACGATTACGGACCATTTTAGGAAAATTTTGTATATAATTCAAATTAAAATTTCTGCAAATATCTAAAACGGCACCTAACCAGCCGAGAGGAGCAATAATTCCAACAAGTATTAGAAATTAAAAATTTAAAAAAACCTACTTCAAAAACGTGCAGATGCCATCACCACATCTTAACCAAATTTATATGGGACCACCCCTAAGATACCCCCTTACTAACAAAAAAAGAATCTTATAAATCGGACAAAGTGGTAAAGTATTATCGCTAAACATACATAAAAAATGAAGAGTTTGAGGATTTTCTCATGGATCCAAATATTAGATTTTAACCAAATATATATGGGACCACCCCTATAGTACCCCTTTTCTAACAGAAAAGAATCATTGAAATCGGACACAGTGTTGAAGAATTATCGCTGAACATACATAAAAAAAAAATTGCGACGAATTGACAACCTCCTCCTTTTTTGAAGTCGGTTAAAAAGCAAATCTACTGTCATAATTAATTTGACATGTTACTTCGTCATTCCATTTTTGGTTGCACAATGCATCTAAGGATTTAACAGGGTGGCAGTAGTCAAAAATTAACAACTAAATTATTATTAATAAAGGTAACTAATATTTAAATAACATTCTACAAAGACTGTTAATACCAGGGCCGGTTTCTCCACTAGTTCATTTGTGCAGCGAACACCCAGTTAAATTTCATAAAAACATTATTTTAAAATTATATAAATAACATAAAAATATAAATTTAATTTTAATATTTTTATTTTCATACGTGTTAATCTATAGTTTTTGGTATATCATTGGACAATGGCTGATCGCGTCTCTGTGGCATTTCTGTGGCACAGTATACCTGTGGTGCATTATGATGACTGAGCCTTACGCGAGTGAGACGATATAGCGAATGCATATAGCTAAAAAGAAATGACAACACGTCAACATATCCTTCAAACTGTCAAAGAACACATTAATTGGCGCGCCGCTCACAAACAAGGTTGCCAAACCGGTGTTGCCAGTCTACTACAATTCACAATTGTACTAGATGTAGTTCATTCTGCGTGCATCAGTGTTCACGTGTATATATATTGTGTTCCTTGTTTGGGTTCGTTATCAATAAAGACCCCCTTTTTTTCCTCTTCAATGAATTAGATGTCATTGTAAATAGAATTCCAAAAATCTCATACATTTAAGGAATCTGGTACATTTTTTAGACAAATCTGGTACATAACAAAAACATATTCTGGCAACACTGTACCAAATCAAACAAACTGTCATTTCGTCTTTCGTCATTCCTCTTCTGTGTTCCTCTATTATGATTATTTTTAAAAAATGTGTTTAATTGAGAACTGCAACTTTAATAAATTGGAAGGATGTGTGTCAATTTAACGATTGTGGTAAGGTTATGTTATTTTATTTACCTATAATAAAGTTTTATAACTGTAAATTATTTTATATTTTGTTTCAGTTTCTAATACCATCCAAAGACTACTTTAAAATGGTCTATTTTGTATCCAATTGTAAATACTATGAAGTAAGAAGTAATCAAAAAATTTGTAATTTTTTTTTCCACAAAACCCGCTAAAAGGAAAAATTTGATTATTTTGATCTATTATGCAAATGGAAACATACAATAAAAGTTTGATAAAGATAAAGAAACAAATGGTTTTTCACTTTAAAAGTCTGAATCGAAAAAATGGATCAACCAGTTAATCTAATATACTTAATAAGAATTTTTACCTAAGAAATGGTATGTACCGGGTGTTCAATTAAGAGAGGTAGCCGACTATATTTCAGAAACTAATAATAGTACAGCTTATTTAAAATTTTTAAAAAATTTCGTAAAATTTGTCAGTTTTTAACGCCCTCTAGCGGCGTTCATAAAACGTAAGCAGTCACAGTTTATAAAACTGAAAAAGCTCTTCTAAACGAAATAAAGTTCACTAAATTGAGTAAAGCCAAACCGGAGTTATGAGCATTTTTTCAAATTAAAGTTTAACCTTCCCCCACCACTTTATTTCACAACTGACAAAAATTACACCTAAAGCTTTTTTGTTCAGAAAACATTGAAGATAAAATAGTAATATTTATCAATATGCTTTACTTGGTATTTTTTTGAGAAAATTACATTTTTATGTTTTGACTTCACAATTACGCCCCCTAGCGACCATCCTATAAACTTGAAAATAATTTCCAGCAATTTCTCTTGGCCGTTTTTATTAAAAATATTTTTTCTGCAAAGCTGTACTATTATTAGTTTCTGAAATACCTCTCTTAATGAAACACCCGGTACATTTAAAAAGTATATATAAGTTATATATGTTATTTTTATATGTTATATATGTTAATTATCAATCATGTTACCCTAAAATCTTTTATTTTAATTACATTTTTTTATTGCCTTGTTTGAATAATTTAGTATTTTCAAAAATATTAGATGTATTGGTAATTTGGATCATGCAGGTATTAAATAAAAATAAGGCTGTTGATAAATTAGTTTACAGTTGGTTATAAAGTATGTCTCGAAAAGAGCAATAAGTATTAAACATAACTTTTGATTTTGATTAGGTACTTAACAAATCACATCCCACATATTTACATCTTCTGTGTAATTAATCCTATAAGTACATATCAAAATATTAATATACTATCTACAATTAAACAATAATTTGAAAATTCAGATGAAGCCGATTTACCTATATAGACAAAATTACTATTATTCTATTATTTATTAAAACACATTATTTTTTAGTAAACATGTACATATAAAATAAAGTCTGTCATGAGGATAGGACAGTAGTGAGAGCAAGAATACTTTGGAATGAGCTGTAAAATACACTTAGAAAGGGTCATATGGAAAATTAAGTGTGATAACATTTTACGATGTGTATCTCATTATTTTAGTTCACAGATTTCTGTAAATGTTCAATTATGTGATGCTATTTCAAACTTTTAGTATCCGTTGATTAAAGAAGTTAAAAATTATTTTTGACCTCTTTAAACTGTTTATATTACATTATACATTTTTTTCTACTCTTTATACAGTATTCTGTGAAGAGTATTATAAGTTTACTTTGTCCGTCTGTCCGATGTCACGTTTTGTGTGCATGATAATTCAAAAACGAAAAATTATATTAACTTAAAAATTGTAAGCAAAAATCAAGCTTTATAAGGGGACAAAGCTTATTGATTTTTAACAAATCTGATTAAAAATAGGGGGTTAAGATGGGTTGATATTAAAAAAAAAATCCTAAATTATAAACGAAAAGCGATATCAGCATGAAATTTTTAGTAAAAATGAAGCTTTATAAGAAGATAAAGCATATTGATATGGAACAAAAATATGAATATGAATGGCTCAGGTCCTACAAAAGGTGTTTGAGCCCCTTTCCTTGCAAGACTATCTGCAATCTCGGTACCCTGTACCCCGTTATGTCCCGGGACTCAAGTTAGAGTAACACTATTTTTCTCACCTAGCTCATTCAATTGTTCTAGACACCTCCAGACCATTTTTGAGCTGATTACGTAAGAGCTCAGCGCTTTGATGGCTGCTTGGCTATCGGACATGATAATACACTTCTTGATGGCGTGAATTTCCGCCTAGAAGATGCTTGGGTATTTTCCCAAGCTTTTGGAGTTTTTGGTTCTCGGCCCATAAGCTTCTATTCCAGTTACTTCTATGGTTTTGGAATCGTCCGTATACCATTGAATAGCTCGTCTTTCAGTTGCAAGGGCGATATATTCTTGGCTCCATTCTTTTTTGCAGTCCAGCTATGTGGTTTTGAAGTTTTTCACAAAACTGTACTTCTTTAGCATTTCATCCTGTGGCATGTCCCAGGTATCTTTAGTCCTGAAGCAAGTAGACTGTCATCTGATTACTCCGTTTCTGATCATTCTATATTGTGTTTTTTTGCCACATTCTCTATCATCAAATATAGAGGGTTGAGGTTTAAGATCACCTCCATTGCGGCCGTAGGACAAGTTTTCATTGCACCGATGATGCAAACACAGGCTAGTCTTTGTACTTTTGAGATATTAGCTCTCGTAGTAGCTAAACTAGTTCTGTTACTCCAGGCTATAGCCCCGTAAGTGATGATTGGTCTCACTATTGTAGTATACATCCATCGCAGTATGTTTGGGTTACATCCTCATCGTTTGCCTGCAATGTTTCTGCATACCATTGGGGCTTTTGTGGCCTTATTTAATACTTCCTTCTCATGTGTATTCCAAAGAAGTTTGTTGTCCAGGGTTAGGCCTAGATATTTGACTTCATTTTTCCATTCTATATCTATCCCGTCTAATTTAACGGTTTTGAGATTAAGTTTTTTTTTCCATGAAAAGGCTACTAGTGTTGTTTTTGTAGGCACCATCTTTTGGTATGTTCTAGTCCTCGCTTGACTATATCACACAGGATATTAATTACTAAACTTGCCTCTAACAAATATGACACTGTCGTCGGCATAACCTTGACAGGGTATGCCGAGGTCAGTCAGTCTGAATAGAAGTTCGTCTACGGTTAGGCTTCACATTAGTGGGGATAGAACTGGTTGTGCAGATGGAGATGGTGTCCTGCCCTATCTCTGGCTCTGCAGTTCTCGTAGATAACAGCTGAGCCACCCATTTGGATGTGATGTTATCCATTCCTCTGTATTCAGGTGCTCTTTTTACAGATTCATGTGGCGTGTTGTCAAAAGCTCCTTCTATGTCTAGAAAGGCACACACGACTGTTTCTTTGTTTCTCAGTGCATCCTGGATTACGTCATTTAACTGTACCAGGGCAGTTTCTGTAGATCTTCCTACTCGGTACGCGTGTTGGTTGTAATGGAGTGGTACCTTCTCCAGGACTTCCGTTCTGATATTATTATCAACAGCCTTTTCTATTGTTTTTAATACAAAGGATGTGAGGCTGATTGGTCGGAAGGATTTAGGATGTGTGGTATCCTTTTTCCCTACTTTTGGAATAAAGGTGACTCTGGCCCTTCTCCATGCTTCTGGTATATATCCCAGCTCCAGACTGCTCCGGGATAGCCGGATTAAGTGTGGTAGTAATTCCTCCTGTGCCTGTGGAAGCTGGGCAGGAAATATTCCATCCACACCTGGAGACCTTAACGGTTCAAAAGTGTTTACGGCCCATTTTAACCGATTTTTGCTGCATATGTGTTTGGCCAATACAGCTGCCTCTCTTGGGGGCCTGCTTACCTTAGTTATCTTCCTTATTAGAAAAGGTGTCCTTCCAGGAAAGTAAGTTTCAAGTAAGAGGCGAGCTCTTTTCTCCTCACTCTCTGTGAAGCTTCCATTTGGTTTCTTTAATGCCATAACTGTATCAACTCTCCCTTTTGCCAGGGCCCTGTGCAGTTTCGCTGCTGCTGGTGTTGAGTTAATATCCTCGCAGAATTTTCTAATTTCTTTGTTGCGCCTCGGTGTAGCCTAGGTGTAGCTCTGCCAATCTCCGCTGTGCTTGGCCCTATTATGGAGCTTTCGCACTTCGGATCGTAAGTTTGACAGATGACGGTTCAACCAAGGAGCATTCCTACTAGTACTATTTCTTTGAATGGGGCAATTTGATTCATATGCCTCAAGTATTGCCCCATTTAGTTCTTCGAGATCGTTTTCCAGAGCAAGTAGGTGCCCGGGTCCCTTTTTTGTTTTGGATACGTGCTACGTGCTAAATTTTGTTTTAGAATGGTGTTGTATTTGCCCCTGCCTGTTCTAGGATTCCTCCTGATGATCGTCTCAGAAATGTCGCTCTCTAACGTAAACACAATTATCTTGTGATCACAACAATATAAATTTAATTTGATCAATATTTAAAACTTTAGAACTCTTTAGTGGTTCCGCTCACATACTTTGTTTAAGCGGGTCTTAAAAATTTTGTTAAAAAAAAAATGTAAATTGTCTAAATGAATAAATTTGATTTGATTTGAAATATATCATTTTTTAACTACTTTCCTAGTTATAAATTTGATTTATCCTTATTTGCATACTTTATCCCCTTTTCCACACTTTTTAAACTTTTAACTCTAAATAGAAATCATCTGAAAACTCAACCTACTAATATTTCATAGACTAAAATAATAATACATTTCCTGTTTGCTACACTCCTGTACATTTCTCCTTAAGCATTACAGAAAGTTGTTACAAAAAAAAGATTAAGCATACTGGTATTGTCAGACTATAAACAACTAAATATTTTGCTACATTTTTATGCAAATTTTTAATATTTCGTTACATTGTTTGTAAACACAGCTCCAAGGTTTCTTACCGGGGAGATACTGAATTTTATTACATAGCAGTTATGCCTCATTATACTATTAAAAAATCTTTAATGGTTTTGTAGCAATTTTAATAACAATGATCTTTTTTTTCTCTAACTATACTTTGCATTCTTTATCAAGAATATAAAACAGTAAGTAATTTAGCCTTTTGGTAAGGTCTACTAAGAATAGTAATAGATAAAACGGAATACATTTAATACCTCCTTTTGTATAATATTAGTCCTTGGGATTTCTAGAGATTTAAATTTGATTTTTACCCAATCAAAATAATTAAAAATGAATTATAATGAATAGATTCTAATTAACAGTGCTGTTTATTAAGTGGCACTGGAAAACAGTGAAAGAGCCCATAGAGAACACGAGGCTAATAACCAGAGCAGATGACGCCGATAATACCGGGTAAAAAAAATTCTGCCAATAAAACTAGACTCTCGTTTACTCTCCATTCATTTGGTTTTGATTTCTGGTACCTCCTCTTCTAATCTCCTCTACCCACTGACCAGTAAGTTTGCCAGCACGCTGATTAATCTATTTGCAAGCAATTTGTGACTTCTATCCTCACGTTAACATGTCATTAAGTATCTGCTAGATCATGATAACGTGAGGACGAGAATTGTTTATTATTTAAATTCCATGTACAATTAGTTATCTGTTTGTTAGAGCTCTTCTCTGTTTGTTAGAGCTCTAAAAATTTAATTGTTTCTTTAGTAATCATAAAAGCCAATACTTGGGCCAGCTCTGCATTATTTACCAATGTCCTTTCTATACGCTAACCATTAGCATTGTCCAACATTATCTGTCAAACAAGAAGAACCTTTTAACTAAATAATACTACCGATGTCCCCAAGATTGTTTTAATTAATACTTATTATTTACTCGTAATGTTGCGCTTTTACACATTACCTTAGATCAAACTGATAGAGTCCTCTTTAATCAGCAGATATGATGTTTAGCAATTGAAATGCATCTGCGTTGATGTGAAAAAGAAGTATTTATGCTTGCCTGCAAATCATTTGATAGGTACCATCCTGTTCTCAGTGTTCCAAGATCTAATTGATGATCAATATCACGCACATGCCAAGAGGTAGTCACCATCTTGCGCAATACTTTATACTGGAATATGTCTATTAAGGTGGAATACAAAAGTAGCACCCAGTAAAAAAAATGTAAATAAAGTTTATATATTGCTAAAGCTTTTTTTGTTGAATTTCTAATACATTTTTGTAACATACCTACAAATCCATTCGTTTCACTTTGTTTGGAATATATCTCCATTGAATATTTTTGATTTGTTCAATTAGTCTTCTGGTCGATAATTTTATATTCTTTGGGACATTGTATGTTTCTGCTTTTTTATTTAAAACAACTAACTGCAATAAAATTGTATTATGATCTGTTATAGAAGTGGATATAGTTAAAGGCCAGCTTGGTAGAGACACGTCCCCTTTTCTAACCTGATCTAAATTTTATCAAACAAAATTGATAACAGAAAAAGAGGAATTTTATTAAAAAATACAAAAAAAGTTTTTATTTTACAAAAATGCATGAAAAAAATGTAACTGGCCATCTCTCCCTCAGGATATAGATAAGATGCTCCACACAGGTTAGGAGTGCTCCAATACAAAATGAGAAAAGTAACTTAAGTATTCTTTTTATTAACTAATCTTCTACAGAGATTAACAAATTTGCTACACTTTACACAGTCATCTTTCTGGATATTTTTCTCCACATTCCATCATTATTTTCAGTTGAATTGTTGGATATAGTTGATGAAGACATTTTTCTTTTTCTGTTCTTCTTCAGCAATAGTTTTTTGTTTCGCTAGGTTTGGAAACATTTTTTACTTTTGTTTTATTTTGCTCATAATTATTAGCATTAGACAACACACTAAAAATATGCTAAGCTTTCCACAGCCCGATTCTTTAGTGGGGGTGAAACCCGATCCGAAATTTTTCCTATGATTACATCAGATTTAAATGAAGATGCTATGCTAAGGGGATATTTCTCGTGATGGCATTACTTGAGCAGCACTCATACTACTTATTGAAGTGACAGTGGCTTTGTCTAGAGTTTTATTCAAAGTTACAGGATTGGATGCAAATTCTGCTAATGGCTCCTAGATTGAACCAAAATGTATGAGTTGCTTTAAAACCATACTTCATTCATTAAATGTCCAAATTAGAGACGACCAATTATTTTAGAAGGATTTGCTCTAAATCAGTTATTCCTTGCTGGAAAATATGCAGATTTTATTGACTTAAAACCCACCCTGTCATAAGGTTGTAACCAGTGGTATCAGCTTACAACCTCAACTGGATCTCAAAAAAAAAGAAATATCCTGTTTCGCAGATTCCAGGAAATAAGAACGGACAACTTGAATCATTTGCCAAGAGTAAGTGAAGACCGGCAGAGGTGCAAATATGCAGATTTTAAGGGAAAATTCCAGATAATATGTGGCAAATGTTCAGTATTTTTATGTCTAAATAAGGATTGCAATTGTTTTAGCAAATTCCACATGGAATAGGGTAAGATTTTTACTCTTTTGTTGAGATTAAATCTATTTTTTAAAAATAAATCTGAATTTATACTTATTACTTTTGTTTTATTTCCGAAATTTGTGCCAAATTTGGCATATCTCAAAAATTAACATTGTTACTGTTATATCATTTTGTGTAATATTTGGCACAAGTCAAAGTTTGACACTTATTTCCTTTAAATATCAATAAATATTTTTTTCATCATTTTTTCATAACTCCTAATCAATCATTCTAAGGCATATATTTTTTTTGACAAAAAAATAAAAACCATGCTGTAAGGGGTTAATTTTCAGACCCTATATTGCTATTTGGGCAAATTTTTCCTTTTTAAAATTGTTTGACTGTCTCCTTCTACAAAGAGTTCTTGCTCGCTGCTGTTAACTTCAATCGCTAATAGGTGGCCCCTCAACCTAGTTTAACTGGAGAATATAAACCAAACTATGGTAGTAGATGACCCACCATGCAGTTTGTATAAATCAACACGAACAGGTACATGTATTTTGAGGTTATAATATTGTAGCACACGATTACGCAATTTTTTGACAAAATTGGGAGTAAAATTAATAAATAAACATCACAACATGTCCTCAAAACCTAAACCACAAACAACAGACTTGGGACAAGCCGCTATATACCGGGTGTCCGCGCGAAAACTTTAAATGGAATTATTTCTGGTGTTTTAAAATATATCGACTTGAAATTTTGAAAGTAGGGGGTAAATTAATAGTGTATAAGATACCACCCCAACGTGATATCTGTCGCCCCCAGCCACCCCCGGTTCAAAAGTTTAAATGACACCCTGTATTTTTTTTACATATTGTGAAAGAGCGTAGTTTTTTTAGTATCTCTATGTGAAAAAATTACTTAATTACATAATGAACTTTGAAAGATATTTACAGCTAAAGGTTCAGATACCAGATATTAAAAAAAAGAACTAGTAACCTTGGACAGTAGACAAATTTCAAAATAATTAAAGCAGATAGAAACAAAAAAATCTAATTATCCAAAAAAATATAACTTATCACAAAAAAATACAACTTATCACAAAAATAGGTATTCTTATAGACCAACAAAATTTCGCTTTATAAACTAAAGTAAGGAATCTTTTTATTTTTTTAGTTTAATCAAATGTTCAAAATGTTCACCGTTTACATTTAAACAATAGTACAGTCTATTCTCGAAAGCGTTCCGAATATTTTCAAAGACATGTGGTGTTAAATCTCTACATTCCTCTATGATTCTATTACGCAAATCATCAATGGATTGTGGTGGTGTCCTGTAAACAACAGACTTCAAATGTCCCCATAAAAAGAAATCCAGTGGGGTCAAGCTGGCCATTCAATAGGACCCCTACGAACTATCCATTGTCCTGGAAAAACGGTATTTAAATATTGCCTTACTTCTAAACAGTAATGAGGGGGAGCTCCGTCTTGCTGAAAGTATAACTGATCCTCCTGCATTTGATCTAAGTTTTCTTCCAAGCACTGAATGATAAGAGGATGTATTAATTCTTCTAAAAACTCGAGATATCTAGGCCCAGTTAAATTCTCGTGATAGAAAATTGGACCAATTATTTGGTTATTTAGAATTCCAGCCCATACATTAATTTTTTGGGGACGTTGCGTATGGCCTTCTCGGAAAACGTGGGGATTAACATCGCTCCAATATCGACAATTGTGTCTATTTACGAAACCATTTAAGGAAAAGCAACTTTCGTCACTGAAACAAATATTTCGCAAAGTATTTCTATTTTGCCGAATCATGCCTGTCATAGTTTCACAAAATTGGACTCTTCTATCGAAGTCATCGTCGCCCAACTCTTGATGAAGCTGTATTTTATAAGGATGCATTTTATTTAATTTTAATATTTTATGGCACGTTGTTTTTGCCACTCCCGAAGCTTCTGATAATTTTCTAACTGAAAGCTGTGGGTTTAAATTTACGTGACCAAGAACTGCAACATGCGTTGCTTCATCTCGTGCTCCACGATTATTCATATCAGGTTTTTTATTATTTACCGATCCAGTTTCAAAATTTTTTTTTATCAGATTAATTACATAAACAGCAGATACATTTTTGTTAGGATGGTTTTCGTTAAATAATGCTGCCGTCTGCGAATAGTTTCTGTTTGCAATCCCATATAAAACTACAATTTCAGTTCTTTATTCCAAACTGTAAACCATTTTTCTATTTTTTTAGCTATTTAATTTAAACTAAGTCAAATTTTTTCGAAAACTTTTGTACTAACGAGTAAACAGAAGTGTCACAAACAATATTATTTGACAGTTCAAGCAACGAAGAAGCTTTCATGGCTTGCTATTATTTTTTGCTTTCGATATTTGAATATCTGGTATCTGAACCTTTAGCTGTAAATATCTTTCAAAGTTAATTATGTAATTAAGTAATTTTTTCACATATAGATACTAAAAGAACTACGCTCTTTCAGAATACGTAAAAAAAATACAGGGTGTCATTTAAACTTTTGAACCGGGGGTGGCTGGGGGCGGCAGATATCACGTTGGAGTGGTATCTTATACACTACTAATTTACCCCCTACTTCCTTAATGACCTTCCAAAATTTCAAGTTGATATATTTTAAAACACCAGAAATAATTCCATTTAAAGTTTTCGCGCGGACACCCGGTACACTATAAATGTAAAGTTTTCAAGTAATAAACACCTTCCATCTCTACCACTGAGACATCTCAAGCAACGTTATCCCTATCATATTAAAACATAATAATTACTACCAAATATTATGGTGGACTGTTGTTAGTAGTTTTGTTTTGGCTTGTCATTTTTATAAAATATTATTAACACGTAATTTCAATTTTTGTTACTTCAAATAAAATCTCCTTCACCCCTTCTATCGTAAATGCCATTCGCTTTCAGATTGTAAATTCTTTTCACCCAACTGGGTATTGTAAAAATTGCAAACTAAATTACCTGCAATTCGGTACTTAACTTCAATTCATGCACAGGCAAAATGAACAACAAAAGTTCCTCATAATCCCTTGTGGTCATTTTAACAATAATTTCTCAGTACTTTGTGGGCTATGACTGGACGATGGCCCATCAAAGAGTTTATTGATTGAATAATTGTTGGATGGTACGACAAAGCTGCGGGCACAAAGGAGAATTTGTAATTCTAAGATTTAAGGGTTAAATCCTTTTTTGACAATTCCTTAAGGATGAGATAAGGGACGTTTTGGAATTAGGATTATACGTAATACGACAAAAGATTCGAATTATGCATACTTGGGTTCTGTCTTTTTAGTTATGACGTGTTAATACACGTTTCATTAATATTTTGTAACTATTTTAAAAATTTGATTATAATTATATTTTTATTACCTTAGTTAAAAATTCACATCAGTTCCCGAAACTGACATTTTATAAATAAATTAAGTAAGGGCAAGCTTTTAAAATATTTGCATACTGGGTGTTTCTATATTAAGTGTCGCCAGCCAACGTGGGGCAAAATATTTTTGTATTTATTTTTGGAATAAACGACTCGAAAAATTTGGATTTAATATTTTAATACTTTTTTATAATTTTTTTCATTTAATTAAAACATATATTACAGTTACTAAAAAAAAAAGGGAACTGGAGGATACAATAATTGAAGAAAAGGATATAAATGATTCAATAATAATGATGAGGCTAGAAATGAAGAAAAACAGAAGGTAAGGAAAAAATGAAGAAAGATATACAATAAGATAAGAAAGAAATGAAGAAAGATAAATAGGATAAAATCGACAAGATGAGAAAGAAGTGAAGAAAAATAGACAATAGGTAATGAACAAAATGGATGGACTGGAAAATAAGATTAAATAGGATATAAAAGAGGAGGTAAAGAAATCTGTAATAAAAAAGAATAAAAATTGAAGAAACGAACAAGGTATAAAAAGAATAAATCAAAGTATTTATCAAAGACAAAATCAGAAGGAATAAAGAAAAATATAATTTTGGGGATTATAGGAAGAATAATTACATGATGAGAAATCTAAAACTGTTGCAGATAATAAACAAGTGTCTGAAGAAGAAATAAAGGAGGAATTAGGATGATAGTACAATATGCTACAGAAAGAATTGATGCGTTGAAAATGGATTAATACAATAATAGAAATAGACGAAAAGTTTAGAAAATTGTGAAAGAAGCAGGAAAGAGAATTATAGAAAACAGATACCAAGAGGAAAAGAAATTGGTCAAAAAATTCGAAGGTATAAGAAAACAAATAGATCAATTGTCAGAAAAACTTCCTCAAACAAGAACAAGAGTAAATAATGAAAGAGAAGAGGATTTTTATAGCAGTAAATTTAGTAAAACAATTTCAGCAACTTCTTTCACTTCTGGTAGAGTTAAAGATATTTCATTTTCATGTTCTAAATACATTTTTTCTTAGTTTGAATTAAGGAAATTATTTCGACTTTTAAATAACAGAAGAGTGCAATAATAAGGTCCCATGAGTAGGCCAGGGTCAGAAATTATTTTATAAATAATAACAATAGAACTGTCACAGGTATCAGCGGTAACTTATAGATTCTGATACATGAAAGTTATTACTTTACTAGTAACACAATAAGATTTTTGTTGTAGTATGAATATTTTGTTATTGTTCTGGGCGCATCCAAATTCTGCCACAAATTAAAATTTTACCTGAATTTTAACAACTTAGGGGTTAGTGAATAGTCCGAACTCTGCCATGACTATTAAGAGGAGACCCCCTCTTTTTTATAAGATGCCTGAATAAAGGGTAATTTTGATAGAATTAATCATGTGATAACTCACTTTTATAAGTACCACAAATAGTAAACAATATCAGCAATGTCTTGGATACCTACATTGATAACATCTTAATCGAATCGGAGAGACCCTCTAATGATTAAGGAACCTAATCTCTAAAACTATAATTCGTGGCAGAGTTCGGATATCAATTTTTCTTTACCTGAATTTGTGGTAGAATTCGGAAACCCCGATTGTTCTACCCAAGATGATCAATAGCTTAATATTTTATGTTTACTGTAAAATATTATTAAAGTTTTTTATGACCTCAAATATGATTCACAAATCAAAATTTCACTCTTCTCAAAATTGGGTTATGTAAATTTGTTCATAAAATAAGCACATTCTTGATACTTTCTCGAAATCACAAATGAATAAAATTTATTTATTAAAGAATGTGCACTTTCGTTTACATACTTTTTATGACTACAAAAATGACGTTATCTTGAATGTACTTTTCCTTTTAAACTTGATTTAAACAAGCCCAATATTTACTATATTTTTGCATCCATGACATTCACCCAATTTGGCCTAATTTTCATTCAGTTTCAATTTCAAGACGAGTAGTTGTTTAAAGAAATAAATAGAAATGCTTAAATTAGGTTAGGTTAGGTTTCAACTATATGCAGAAAAGTCGAATCCCGGACTATTGCCCAATTTTTACTGCTGAAGCCAAAGCAACTGAATCTTCTCTTGAGAGGTGTCTTGGGGAAAAAATAAATAAGCTCATGCCACAAAAAATATAATCAACCCTTAATAATAAATATTAGATCCTTATTGTGCAACTTAAGTAAAAAAATATTAAAGTAGATTTCATTTGGACCAAAGGACATGCAGGAATACGAGGGAATGAAATTGTCGATTCGGCGGCAAAACAAGCTACTCTCCTTAGTGAAATAGAGGATGTATTTGCGTATGATGATATAATCAATTTCATGAAGTACCAAATGAGTACAGATTGACAAAAATTTATCGAATGCCTACGTATCGACTTCCAACAAACATTACGTTGATATAGGTACACCCTACACTGCCAAAAAAATTGATCACATTTTGTACAATATCAGTAGGTCATATTTCACAACAATAACACGAATGAAACTAAACCACGGGTGTTTCCCAGTATACCTCTTTAGAATCGGTATTAATGAGACCCCTATATGTGAGTGTGACAACTTAACTTAACAGTCGGTGACTTAAACCATATATTTTTTAACTGTTCTAAATACAAGAACAATTTCGACAACTTCATGAAAAAACTAGTTTTACTAAAAGTAAATCTCCCAACTAATATCAGTACTTTACTAAGTACTTTCAATAAAGATATATATGACGAAATAAATTATTGTTTCCTTAAGAAATCAAATATCAACATAATTATTTTTAAAATCCCAAAAAAAATCTGTTGCTAATAGACTTAGACTGAAGCCAACAACCCCTCCTACACACAAAGGGTTGGTTATTAGTAGGAAATAGTTAAACCCAGAAATAATAGAAAATTAAAATTGAAAATAAGGAAAAGGCTTTACTGATATATTATACAAGTCCAAATATCTACTCTTATATTAAAACTCTAAGTCGTTTGCATCTGTTTGAAAAATAGTTGCAACAGATTTTACTGTAAGAATGTAAAAAAAAATTAAACAAAATGTCTTTATAATGAAGTCCAAATAATTAAAAGCGTGTCACTTTCAAACTAAAAACGTCAATGTCCAATGCGTTCTTTCGAAAGATTACTAATTTGCAGAAAATAGTAGCATTTAAGTCTTGTCTTTAAGACTGCACCGATATAAATTTGCAGGGAGTCCAGGAAGTCCATATATCTGCAAAGATGTCGCTATTGTATTAAACGTCAATATCGTTTGCGTCTGTTTAAGAAACAGTGGCATTTGGCAAGTTTTACGGATTTGACCTAAAGTGAGAAAATGTGAAAGAAGATGTTTGTTTAATTTCTATACAAAAAAAAAGGTTTGATTTTTTAAAAAGGATTTATAAGAGAAAGGGTTTGTTAATTAACAGCTAATAGTAGAAGGCAGAAAGTAGAAAACCAAAATTGAAGTTGAGCCTTAAGGCGGTACTCATACAAATCTACAGGAAGTCAGGTAGTCTAGATATCTAAAGGTTCTATTTTTCAATTTTAGCACAACGAGTTACTAGCGCAAAGTTTCTGATGCTAAACAAAAATTCTATGGGCAGAAAACACATACAAAAAATAAAACGTTACAGGGGAGCTTTTTCCATTTAAATTTCATAAAAACACATTATTTTAAAATTATATAAATAACATAAAAATATAAATTTAATTTTAATATTTTTATTGTCATACGTTATTCTCTATATTTTAGGTACATCATTTCGCTCTGGCTGATCGCGTCTCTATGGCACAGTATACCTAACTTCACTATGAAGTGAGCCCAGACGAGCGAAAGAATTTTGCGAATGCATGTAGCTAAAAAGAGATGTCAACACGCCAACAGATCCGTGCAACTGCATTTTTTTCTAAGTTAGTGGCACTGGATATATAACAACTTCTTTATTATTTTTATAAGGATATGGTTTTCTTTACTGTTTTCCTTTAATACAACTTTCACAGTATTCAGTGACATTAATTTCTTCATATACCACTTCTATTGCTAGACTGTTTTTTAGAAAACCCATGCTATAGTGATTTAGGTGACCTAGTCGCTCATACCACAGCATATGAGAAGGGTTACTTTCTGCTCCGACAAAGTATCAAATTTATATAACCCATCAACATTACTGGCTGAAGCAATGATTTCTCCCTCAATAGAGCACCTCTCTTGCTCAATTATTTTGCAACCTTCAGTGTCAAAACATACACTGTAGCCTTTGGACACCATCGAATTTACTGACAGGTTAACTGAAAGATCTGGAACATACTTAATTTCAACAATATTCCTTTCAATTTTATATTGTTTTAACTTCACAATACTATTGCCAGTTCCGCTAACAAACAGTTTGTTATTATTGGCTATGGAAATTTCTTGTCCAGAATTTTTCAAAAGCAGATGTGTTAATTGTGACAACCTTATTATTGATTATTTCCAACAAAGGGGGGTTGAAACATTAAAATTCCTAACTTAAAAACAAAAAAATGATTTCATCTTGAAATTTTTAGCAAACATCAAGCTCTATAAGGAGGAGAAGTCGTTTAAAATTACATCTGATTAAAAATGGGGGGTTTAAGTTGAAATTAAAAAAAAATCATAAATCAAAAATGAAAAGCGATATCAACATGAAATTTTTAGTAAAAAGCAAGCTCTATAAGGGGGTGAAGCCTATTGATTAAAAAAAAAAAACTGATCGAAAAGGGGTTTGTTAAACTGCAAAGAGCATAATTTAGAACGTCATACATTATACAGTGCCTATTTTTTCGTGTTAGGCATACGACTAGTATATAAGTTATTAAAATGGTAATGGGGCAACAACCGAGTCATCGACTAGAGTTAGAAGATATGGTGGTGGGGTATTAGCCGAACCGAACATCAGTCACGAAACAAGCGATAGCGGGGATCAGTGTTGCCAACACTTCACTTGGCATTCCCGCTGGATTAGTATATTAAACCCACTAGAATCTGCTAAAAGCACTGAACTCCTTGCTAAAAGTGAAATTATACATAATACAGCGATAGGGTACAGGGATCTTACCAACTCTCCTATACAGATGACAAAAATCACACTCGAAAGGGCAGCAAATGAATAATAAAATCATTAAAATGTTCACTTGTGGCAGTGATCCAGTAAAAAAGACAAGAATTCAAGAACAAGTCACAAATATATTGTATAATATGCGTGCACAAGATTTATTTTTTATCAATTTTATTTCAACTTTTTCAAAAATAAAAACCGTTAAAAAACCGCTAACAAAACCGCTAAAAAACGCTGAAAGCCGCTAAAAAACCGCTAAAAACCGATAAAAAAAACCGCTACAAACCGCTAAAAACCGCTAAATAAAGTTGTCACTCACTAAACTTAAAAAAAGACCGCTAGATCTAGCGAGGAAATCGTTAGGTTGCCAACACTGGCGGGGATATCGTAGTTGCCACATGTTAGCTGAGAAAGTACGACTATGCCTAATACAAAATAATAAGTACCTACTGTATATCTTCATTCTAGTTTGTATCTGTGTAGTATTATGTATTGTGATGGAACTGATATTATAAAATACACATATTAATTCAGTTGTTTTTTTACCAATAATTTCAAAAATAAATTATTTTATTTGACGTGTGACAAATTGTTAAAATGAATAAATTTATAATAAAAACTGAAAAATGGTAGGTACAGTTTGATATAAAAATATTTTTTAGACAATAGTACTTTGTGCAACAAGAGTGGATATGATGGCCATATCACACGGAGACGAAATTTGAACACGACGCCGTAGGCGGAGTGCTCAATCGTCTAAGTGCGATGTGGACAATCCACTCGAGTACAGTATATTTTTTCTACGACCCACCAACGAAAATTTACAAATAAAAAAATATTTTAGGTTATTAAGACAAAATAACTAATTTTGAAATAGTTTATGACTTTTAATAATTCTTAAAATAATATTCTCTTATTTTTGTTGCTTTAATACTCGTAATTAAATTGACTTCATATGGTTTTATTTAAATTAACAAATTATTTATAATTATAGACAAAATAAAAAAAGAAATGCTACGCAAGAATAACCCATTTTAATGTATGTTTAATCTTAAAAACTAAAAAATGTACTGACAATTAGTTTGACAGAATTGTCACTTATTTAAAATTTTAAAAATAGTAGCAGTCGGTTGACAAAATATGAACGGTGATTGGCGGATTAAATTTTTTGCAGTGTTCTTACTACCCAGAATGGATATGAAATATATTCGTTCAGTTGAAGGCAATAGCATACTTTTTCGTTTTGTAATCTGTGCGTAGCTTTTCTACATAACCTGATATATTTAAAAATAATCTCAAAATATGAATGAATATGGTTTTTAATGTATTAAAAATAAAGCAAGTATTACAATAACTAATGTATTAATTTATTATTAGGTGTAGAACTTGAAAACAGTATGATATTGATATAACAATAACTACATTTGTACAAAAATTTGAACCGAACTTACAAAGAATAAATAATTGGAAAAAGTGGACATTCATTTTAAATTAGCACAAGCCGCCACTGCTGTCTAGATTTCTCTCCGTTTAGGAAGTTCAAATACCTACGGGTACAAAACTCCGTCAATAAAAAACTATACCATTAAATAATTTTCAAATCTGTAAATATAATTTTAATTTTTGTTTTTCATGTTATGTCTAAAATTCCACACTTTGATTTCACAAGAACCGTGTACATAAATCTATAATTTTTCGATCAAAAATATAAAAAGCACCCCAAAAAGAATCTCAAGTTGTTTTTTCATCTAAAATCTAAATCTACAACATTAAATAATTTTCAAATCTATAAATATAATTTTAATTTTTGTTTTTCATATAATGTATAAAATTCCACACTTTCATTTAGCAAAAATCCTGTAATTAAATCTATAATTTTTCGATCAAAAATATATAAAACACCCCCAAAATAATCCCAAGTTGTTTTTTCATCTAAAATCTAAATCTAAAATTCTTTTCCACTTTAAATTCTTTCAAAGCAATGACACTTAATTTTATCATTTGAATATTTATTTTTGCGTAGCGGTTTTCGATAGTAGTTGGAGCCGCAATTGTTGCCGAACATTGCATAATTATGCACCATTTTTAGATATGCAAGTAATGTGACTCACGGCAAGTAATTTGGCAGTTCAACAACCTTAGATACCATGTCGGATCTGCTAGTTGGCATCTTAAGCGCCCAATTAGGAACGTAGCAACTTCAAACAAAGGATGGCGGACAAAGAAATTATAATTTTAGTTTTTGGAGATTCCGCACATAAAAAATTCTTCGTGTTTGTGGTACCTACAGGTGAAAAAAAATTATGTAGTTAGAAGAAAAAAAGGAAAATATAGTGAAATATTTATATAGTGAGCATCTAAAAACGATTCTATCAAAAGAAAATGTCAAAGTACTTACAAAAATAAATTTAGAAAAAATTTAAAATAATCTATAGGCTAAAACTGCTGTCCCATTAACTAAAATCTAATTTCTAATAATTTATTTCGAATTTTCTTATATGAAAATGCTACATTTTTGAATTAAGGATGAATTACTAGACTATTTTTTTGCAGCAGCGGTGAAGTTGATTTTATTTTCAAAAACTGTGATATTTGATTTCCTCGTCTACCGTATAATCAAATCCAATGAAAATAGACACAGATTGCAGAGAGTTCATTAGTCTTGACAGTTAAAATGGTTTCTCACCACGATTATGAAGTTTTAAAATTATGAAAATTTTCTTTTCCATAAACTTTTAAGTAAACTAAACGGGATAATAGGCAGCTGGAATGACATGTATAATTAGTAGGTAAAGCTACATGAAAAACCACTTTCAATTCGAAAATTAATCGCGTTTGGCAAATGCAGAAACAATCCTTTTACATTCAAGATATTTAAGCCAAATTTTGATTGCAATATGGCAAGGGAATTATTCTCAAAATAAAACATTTGATGTGTCCAACACATGACTTTCCCATCTAGTTATTATAGGCTTTTTCCGGTTATTTTGTACAACCTGTTGCAGCATCTCTATAAATGTTTAGAGGATAAACTAAATATATACATTGGCCACATACATCTACATCGAAACATTTTTCTATAGATATTCATTGAAAACGAAAATACTGAAAAATTTAAATTTAGCACTTTTCATTACGGTCCATTTTAGAAAAATCATGTATAAACAAAAATTATAGAGATCGATATCGCAAACAACTTTTAGCAAACAATTTTCATAAAAATCAGAATTTTGCACATTTTGTCAAATTTCTCGAATACAGACCATTTCAGGAAATTTTGACATAAAACAAAAATTATGGATAATAATATTAGAAGTAACTTTTATTTGAACAATTTTCTTCTCCAAACATAAATAACAGATATATTCCATAAAATATGGAAACAGCCTCCCATATAGTACCCCCCCCCCCAGATGTTCCGACTCTGGCCAAAATCTAATCAGTTCATTAGACGCTGGAATAAAGCTTAAGTTTAAAATTTGGTGTTTTTCTGTATATCGGTTCATGAGTTATACGACATACAGACACACACACACACACACACACACTCACGCACGCACGCACGCACGCACGCACGCACCCACGCACGCACGCACGCACGCACGCACGCACACACGCACACACGCACACACACACACACACACACACACACACACACACACACACACACACACACACACACACACACACACACACACACACACACACACACACACACACACACACACACACACACACACACACACACACACACACACACACACACACACACACACACACACACACACACACACACACACACACACACACACACACACACACACACACACACACACACACACACACACACACACACACACACACACACACACACACACACACACACACACACACACACACA
This sequence comes from Psylliodes chrysocephalus, assembly GCA_927349885.1. NCBI lineage: Eukaryota > Metazoa > Arthropoda > Insecta > Coleoptera > Chrysomelidae > Psylliodes > Psylliodes chrysocephalus. The sequence continues at coordinate 75,886,414 of OV651817.1, forward strand.
CACACACACACACACACACACACACACACACACACACACACACACACACACACACACACACACACACACACACACACACACACACACACACACACACACACACACACACACACACACACACACACACACACACACACACACACACACACACACAAACACACACACACACACACACACACACAGACAAAGACATCATCGTGAAAATAGTCAAAACGGATTCAGGGGCCTTCAAAACGTAAAAATCCGTCGAAAACTCGAGGTCGAAAAAAATCATGATTCCTATACTTTCCTTATATCTGTATACAGATAGGAAAGTAAGAAGGTAACTTTCAATTTTCTAATTAACATCTTTGATTTTTGTGATAAAAAAAGTAATACCACTAGAGGTCAAAAAATTTCCAGATATTAATTTGACCTCGCGTGGTATTCGGTAAGAAAATTCCACGCCGAATTATGGTTGAAAATTAAATATTTTTAAAATTTATTTTTCGTTTCTCAACAATGCAAATTATTTTCTCCAAGTCACCAGTGAAACATAAAAGGTGTTGTCGCCTTGATTGTTGAGTTGTCATGGTAACTAAGTGAGACCTTAACCTCGAATATAATTTCAGTTTTGAAGTTGCCAAGCGGCCCGACGTAAAAAAATGTTTCGCTGCAATTATTTAGGCCTTCAAATTGCTTATTTCTACTCATTGTAGTTGCATGGGAATACCATTTGAAAATAGAAAATAGTATATTCTTTAATTTTACGTAAGTTTTGAATAACTACAAGTGGTAGAAAATTGTTTTTCTGCGTTTTTATTAACATGCGTTATGAGCGCTTTAAAATGGTATGAAATTCATAACCAGCGTCAGCAAGCATCAATCGTAGGAGGCTGTGATCATTGTATTTTGACACTTCAAAACATTAAATAACTCGCGTTTTGTTGCGATAAAGAATATTGCACAGCAAGTAAAACCAACAAAATTACCTATTTGTTTAAAAATGAATCGATTTGAAAATCATTACGCTATGCAAAATATGCGTGAAATTGTCTGATGTAATGATCAATCATTGCACCATGACTTACTTACTCGGATTAATAGAGAATTGTGGCTCCAACTTGAAAAACGAAAATTTGTTCCGAATTGTCCACGAACATTTGCACCTAAACTACGCAAAATTCAAAGTGCTGAATGGGAAAAAGGTGAATAAATTAGTGTCTAAATATTATATATATTTTATTAGACATAAACACATAATTCAAAGCATCCAAAGTCCTGCATTTTCGCCATTAAGAAGAAAAGAAGTGGCCGAAGAATATAGAAAACACCTTAGCATTGTAACTAAAATGTATCAAAACTAAACCTATTATGTGAACAAATAAAAACCAGTCTGTCAAAAATGGTCTGTTATTGTAAACGTCAAAAAATTTCCAGTATAATTCGCTGTTGGGTACCCCACGAGAAAAAAATTTCCACTAAAATACCTCCGTTGCCATGGTGATCTGTTAAAAACACGTATTTTGATTGGTTCAAAATTACAGGTGTGGAATTTTCAAATAATTTTTTTAAAAAGTAATAGATTTGATTATCCTTCTAAGTCATTCTGGAATGTTCCAGAAATATTATAAAAAACATCACAGGATGTTTCACAAATGTATCTATGAAACATCTCTAATATATAACATATGATTACATGGTCATTGCTAGAAACATCTCAGCTATGTTTGAGGGAGAATAAGAAACATGACAGAGACGTTTCTAATGTCACAAGTGCATGTTTCTAGAACGTTCGTGTAACGATACTGTGCTATTATGGTTGCTACCTTGATAATATTGGTTTATCATTTAAATACTGGACAAACTAAAAAATAAGGCTCTTTATAGGCTAATTTTATAACAATATACAATATTTACTGCAATCTCCGGTTCATTTTTCACACAATAAATAGTTTGTTTCTTAAAAAAATTCTTTCCAATTATTGGTCATTTTTAGGTTTTGTACCAAATAAATAAATGAATAATATTCCATCTCTATTTTTAGCCCAATATCTGCATTATGTTCTGAAATAATTACTATTTACTATCTATCAATCCCAAGACGAAATAAATGTTACTTTTCACTAGTAAAAGAATGAAAATGAACACAAACTAAACTTTCCAACAGAAATAAAGCACCTAGGTCTCACCTTTTCACCTTTTAAAGTGAGTTAACATCGATCTCTCACCTTAAAAACAGTCAAAAAGCGTACATTGCATATGAACAATATGTACGAAATGTGCGGGCATTATAAGTAAAGTGCTAATATACCGTTCAGTTGTCTGGGTATCGAAAACCCAACAATTGGCAGCTGTCCGCAACTAGAACAATTTCAAAGAACAACATGTCTCAATATAACAGACGGCATGAAAACCAAACCAATCATAGCCATGACAGTCATTCCTAGTCTCACTCTTCATAATATTTACGTCAAAGGAGGTTGCGCTGATGACAATGGCACGTCTCCACACGGTTGAAATAGGTAATAAGTGACCGAGAACTGTGTCATCAATTTATATTAAATGACCGGTCAAAACTTGTATCCTTATACCGATACTGCCGAAAGAAGTGTTATGTACTTATCGGCTTAAGCCTCTTAACACTTGAACGTATTAACCTCTTGTTGGTTATTTTCTTCTTCCTTTAATTTGGCTGTCTTTTTCTTATTTGGTTTATGTCTTTTCATTTCCTTAGCGCTTTCTCTCTGACCTAAATACATACTTCTGCTTTACTATGGCCTCTGTCCATTTTTTATTGTTTATTTCTCTATAATGTCTCACCCACACTGCCTCTTCTTCTAGCAATTCTCTCTCTTTTCCCTTTGTAGACCTTTGCTTTTCATGTGTATTTATGTGGTTCTCCCTCCACATTTGCTTTGTTTATGACCTTCTTTTATCAGACCTTATTTGGTTTTTAAATTCTTTCCAAACATCGAGTATGCTTGTGTAGGTACTTTCAGTAGTATTATATTGCATTCCTGTAATGTAATAAAAATCTTAAAATAAGGACCTCTAGTTTAATCTCCCTTATCTTTGGTTCTTCTAGTGCTGTTTTAAGTTTGTATTTGAATGTTTGTACATTCCTTTTTGTTACCCCATTTGATGCTGGGTTAAATGGTGGTGTGAGGATATGACATGCCATTATTCTTGAAGAAACCTTCCAGTTGTTCCAAGTGGCCTTCATGGAGTTTTTCTAGCATGACTTTTCTCAATGTCCCAGGTTGTCCACACCATATGCATTCTTTTCCTACCTATAGCTCTTCTGTTTAGTTGAAGTATGGTATGTCTTTTTTTTTCTTGTCATTTATAATTAGTAATGTTTATTTTTTAAATGAGGCTATAGATCGGGTTTACAATCTTTGCTAAATGAGGTATAAAGTTGCCATAATAATTTACTAATCTTGAGTAACATTTTTTGGCATTGATGTTTAAACGACCCCAAGCCCACTTTGTTAGACAAAAACCTGAGGAAAAGTTGATTTTAATATTAGACGGCCACGCTAGCCATTGGAACACTGTAGGGATGCTGAAGTATGCAGAACATGACGTGGTCCTCTTTTGATTGCCTAGCCATACTATATAATTTCTCCAGCCATTAGATATAGTTTTTTTTTAAGAGTTTAAAGGCTCATTGCAGTAACGCAGGCTGATTCTTAAATAAAAATATTAAGGCTTTAGTTTGGAAAACTGTTGTAATGTGCCTGGTCCTTACCCAGCAACAATTGACAATATCGTTTCGGCATTTCGGGCAACAGGCATCGGCATTTCGGGCAACAGGCATCAGCTTTTGAATCCAGAAGCTATACCCGACTACGCTTTTCTAACTTCCGAGACTTCAATGACAAACGCAACATTAGATACACCCATTGACGCAATTCGTCAAAAAGACTCTCCAGAGACCATGTTAGACCAATTTTAAATACATATCAAGTATATAATTCACCAAATATCGAAAAGGTTAGGAAGAGAGTGGAACAGGTGGTTTTAACATCACTAGAGTATATTAAAAAAAGAAAATATGTCAGGCGAAAACAAGATAGAAGATTATGAAAATAAAGACAAACAATAAACCGAAAAAGAAAAAGAGGAAGGAAGGGAAGAAAAGGGTCTCCAATGAGTCATCAACAGATGATGAGAATTCAGATTTTGCTGTACCGGAATCTGATGATAGCCTGGTGATAGCCTTTCTGAAGAGAATGAGTGCGAGTACAAAGGAAGTTGTGAAAAATATAGTGGTACGGTGAAGAAAGATGACTGGGTGCAGTTCCTCCATTGCCAGCGATGGTTTCATAAGGTCTGTTCGAAATATATCAATTTTTCTGAAATATTCGGAAAGATTTTGTGTCATAGTGAACTATCTCACTCGTACCAGGTGTGTTAACTCACCCAAATATGTCGGGTAAGATGGAACAAGTGTATAATTTTGATATACTGATATGATTATATTGATTATTTATGTAAATGTTTTGATGTAGAATATATGTTTGTACTTTGTTATCTCTTTTATTTCTAAAGTTATAATGAGCTGAAAAAAGTGTGCTAACTCTCCCAGAATAACCCTACTCAAATTTTTAAAAATCCATACCTAAACACACCTAAAATCAATGGCTAATTTCTTAACATATTGCTAAATTTTAAAAATTATTGCAGATCTACTTTATTGCTTCGCTCGCGATTTAACAAATAAAACTACTAGTATAATTAAACTATACCGGGAAACAAATGCTATTAAAATTGTGGTCTATCGATTACCGTGATTGAGCGGTTTGAAGCGTTTTTATTTCAACGACAGACACATTTTTAAAATCAGAAAATCTAGCGGTCGTCGAACCCACGTCGGATGAGGAAGGTGCAAAAGTTGAATTAATTTATATTTTCCATCTGCACGCCGGCGTTGGTTTTAATTGATAGAAGATTGAATGATTATAAAATTTAGAAGAGTGAATAGTATAAAAATATTTTTTTTTTATTTTTTACATATTTATTTGTAATTTCAGTGTCAAAATGATCTACTTTATGAGTATAACTACCAGCATAAAATTGAACATGTTGTAACGGGTTATAAAACAAAATAAAAAAGGTTTTGTTGATTTAAAAATCATTATGTATGTGTAATATTTTATTCCATGTGAAATTTCATTACATTTGTAAAATTTTATTTAATTTGAAAAAATTTATTAAATTTGTAAAAATTGCTTAAATTTGTAAAATTTTATTAAATTTTGTTAAATTTGTAAAATTTTATTAAATTTATAAAATTTTATTAAATTTGTAAAAATTTTTTAAATTTGTAAAATTTTATTAAATTTGTAAAATTTTGTTAAATTTGTAAAATTTTATTAAATTTGTGAAATTTTAATATATTTGTAAAAATTAATTAGTGATTCTGGAAATTACACTCATTAGAAAAATGGTTAAACGTGTCGATTTTTAATCCATAGACTGACATTGGCGTCTTTCATATGTCAGTACCTTCTTTTTCACTTCCTTAACCCCTTAATTGTAAATAAAGAATAAACAATGTGTGTCACATTATTTCAAAGATAATTTAGAGTGTAATTTTATAAGACATTTAACAGTATAACTGTGTTAGCGGCTACAGCTTCGACATATATATGGTTTTTCAAATATTGTTTTTTTATCGGTACAAAATTTGTCTAAAATAATCCTAAAATTATTCTAAAATGAACCTAAAATGATCTCAAAATGATCTAAAAATGATCTAAAAATGATACCAAAATAATGATACAAAAATGATACTGAAATGATACTAAAATGATTCTAAAATGATACTAAAATGATACTAAAATGATACTAAAATGATACTAAAATGATACTAAAATGATACTAAAATGATACTAAAACGATATTAAAATGATACTAAAATGATACTAAAATGCTACTAAAATGATACTAAAATGATACTAAAATGATACTAAAATGATACTAAAATGATACTAAAATGATACTAAAATGATACTAAAATGATACTAAAATGATACTAAAATGATACTAAAATGATACTAAAATGATACTAAAATGATACTAAAATGATACTAAAATGATACTGAATGATACTAAAATGATACTAAAATGATACTAAAATGATACTAAAATGATACTAAAATGATACTAAAATGATACTAAAATGATACTAAAATGATACTAAAATGATACTAAAATGATACTAAAATGATATTAAAATGATACTAAAATGATCTAAAATGATACTAAAATGATACTAAAATGATACTAAAATGATACTAAAATGATACTAAAATGATACTAAAATGATACTAAAATGATACTAAAATGATACTAAAATGATACTAAAATGATACTAAAATGATACTAAAATGATACTAAAATGATACTAAAATGATACTACTATGATACTAAAATAATACTGAAATGATACTTAAATGATAATAAAATGATAATTAAATTTATACTAAAATGATTCTTAAATAATCTTAAAATATTCCTAAAATTATCCTAAAAGTATCCTAAAAGTATCCTAAAAGTATCCTAAAATTATCCTAAAATTGTCCTACAATTATCCCAAAATTATCCTACAATTATCCCAAAATTATCCTAACATTATCCTAAAATTATCCTAAAATTATCCTAAAATTATCCTAAAATTATCCTAAAATTATCCTAAAATTATCCTAAAATTATCCTAAAATTATCCTAAAATTATCCTAAAATTATCCTAAAATTATCCTAAAATTATCCTAAAATTATCCTAAAATTATCCTAAAATTATCCTAAAATTATCCTAAAATTATCCTAAAATTATCCTAAAATTATCCTAAAATTATCCTAAAATTATCCTAAAATTATCCTAAAATTATCCTAAAATTATCCTAAAATTATCCTAAAATTATCCTAAAATTATCCTAAAATTATCCTAAAATTATCCTAAAATTATCCTAAAATTATCCTAAAATTATCCGAAAATTATCCTAAAATTATCCTAAAATTATCCTAAAATTATCCTAAAATTATCCTAAAATTATCCTAAAATTATCCTAAAATTATCCTAAAATTATCCTAAAATTATCCTAAAATTATCCTAAAATTATCCTAAAATTATCCTAAAATTATCCTAAAATTATCCTAAAATTATCCTAAAATTATCCTAAAATTATCCTAAAATTATCCTAAAACTATCCTAAAATTATCCTACAATTATCCTAAAATTATCCTAAAATTATCCTAAAATTATCCTAAAATTATCCTAAAATTATCCTAAAATTATCCTAAAATTATCCTAAAATTATCCTAAAATTATCCTAAAATTATCCTAAAATTATCCTAAAATTATCCTAAAATTATCCTAAAATTATCCCAAAATTATCCTAAAATTATCCTAAAATTATCCTAAAATTATCCTAAAATTATCCTAAAATTATCCTAAAATTATCTTTAAATTATTCTAAAATTATTCTAAAATTATCCTAAAATTATCCTAAAATTATCCTAAAATTATCCTAAAATTATCCCAAAATTATCCTAAAATTATCCTAAAATTATCCTAAAATTATCCTAAAATTATCCTAAAATTATCCTAAAATTATCCTAAAATTATCCCAAAATTATCCTAAAATTATCCTAAAATTATCCTAAAATTATCCTAAAATTATCCTAAAATTATCCTAAAATTATCCTAAAATTATCCTAAAATTATCCTAAAATTATCCTAAAATTATCCTAAAATTATCCTAAAATTATCCTAAAATTATCCTAAAATTATCCTAAAATTATCCTAAAATTATCCTAAAATTATCCTAAAATTATCCTAAAATTATCTTTAAATTATCCTAAAATTATTCTAAAATTATCCTAAAATTATCCTAAAATTATCCTAAAATTATCCTAAAATTATCCCAAAATTATCCTAAAATTATCCTAAAATTATCTTAAAATTATCCTAAAATTATCCTAAAATTATCCTAAAATTATCCTAAAATTATCCTAAAATTATCCTAAAATTATCCTAAAATTATCCTAAAATTATCCTAAAATTATCCTAAAATTATCCTAAAATTATCCTAAAATTATCCTAAAATTATCCTAAAATTATCCTAAAATTATCCTAAAATTATCCTAAACTTATCCTAAAATTATCCTAAAATTATCCTAAAATTATCCTAAAATTATCCTAAAATTATCCTAAAATTATCCTAAAATTATCCTAAAATTATCCTAAAATTATCCTAAAATTATCCTAAAATTATCCTAAAATTATCCTAAAATTATCCTAAAATTATCCTAAAATTATCCTAAAATTATCCTAAAATTATCCTAAAATTATCCTAAAATTATCCTAAAATTATCCTAAAATTATCCTAAAATCCTAAAATTATCCTAAAATTATCCTAAAATTATCCTAAAATTATCCTAAAATTATCCTAAAATTATCCTAAAATTATCCTAAAATTATCCTAAAATTATCCTAAAATTATCCTAAAATTATCCTAAAATTATCCTAAAATTATCCTAAAATTATCCTAAAATTATCCTAAAATTATCCTAAAATTATCCTAAAATTATCCTAAAATTATCCTAAAATTATCCTAAAATTATCCTAAAATTATCCTAAAATTATCCTAAAATTATCCTAAAATTATCCTAAAATTATCCTAAAATTATCCTAAAATTATCCTAAAATTATCCTAAAATTATCCTAAAATTATCCTAAAATTATCCTAAAATTATCCTAAAATTATCCTAAAATTATCCTAAAATTATCCTAAAATTATCCTAAAATTATCCTAAAATTATCCTAAAATTATCCTAAAATTATCCTAAAATTATCCTAAAATTATCCTAAAATTATCCTAAAATTATCCTAAAATTATCCTAAAATTATCCTAAAATTATCCTAAAATTATCCTAAAATTATCCTAAAATTATCCTAAAATTATCCTAAAATTATCCTAAAATTATCCTAAAATTATCCTAAAATTATCCTAAAATTATCCTAAAATTATCCTAAAATTATCCTAAAATTATCCTAAAATTATCCTAAAATTATCCTAAAATTATCCTAAAATTATCCTAAAATTATCCTAAAATTATCCTAAAATTATCCTAAAATTATCCTAAAATTATCCTAAAATTATCCTAAAATTATCCTAAAATTATCCTAAAATTATCCTAAAATTATCCTAAAATTATCCTAAATTATCCTAAAATTATCCTAAAATTATCCTAAAATTATCCTAAAATTATCCTAAAATTATCCTAAAATTATCCTAAAATTATCCTAAAATTATCCTAAAATTATCCTAAAATTATCCTAAAATTATCCTAAAATTATCCTAAAATTATCCTAAAATTATCCTAAAATTATCCTAAAATTATCCTAAAATTATCCTAAAATTATCCTAAAATTATCCTAAAATTATCCTAAAATTATCCTAAAATTATCCTAAAATTATCCTAAAATTATCCTAAAATTATCCTAAAATTATCCTAAAATTATCCTAAAATTATCCTAAAATTATCCTAAAATTATCCTAAAATTATCCTAAAATTATCCTAAAATTATCCTAAAATTATCCTAAAATTATCCTAAAATTATCCTAAAATTATCCTAAAATTATCCTAAAATTATCCTAAAATTATCCTAAAATTATCCTAAAATTATCCTAAAATTATCCCAAAATTATCCTAAAATTATCCTAAAATTATCCTAAAATTATCCTAAAATTATCCTAAAATTATCCTAAAATTATCCTAAAATTATCCTAAAATTATCCTAAAATTATCCTAAAATTATCCTAAAATTATCCTAAAATTATCCTAAAATTATCCTAAAATTTATCCTAAAATTAGCCTAAAAATTATCCTAAAATTATTATCCTAAAATTATCATCCTAAAATTATTATCCTAAAACTATGGCGTAGGTACTCAGAATACAAAAAATTCAAATGCAAGCTACTAGCTTGATACATATATCTTGGAGTACCCATAGTAAAAGTATTCTACTCTAATCCCCTCTCCTTCGTTAATAAAAGTCAACTTTACGCCTCTGGAATGCGTTGACATGAACCGAGCGTGTGATACGGATCGTATCGCGTTAAATCCCCTTCGTTTTATTCCCCAATAAAGCTATGAAGAATTTATCGACTGCTCACTCGAAAAAAAAAATCCTCGTTCAATGACTTTTCTATTAAACTAACTACATTGCTTAATGACTATATTTATCTTACATATTATTCGTTGGGATAGGTTTTGCGATCACCTTGAGATGGATTTGCATACGCCTATCACCCTTGAAGGAAATGATTGGATTTTTATTAAAATGACAACCTGTACAGTTTTATCTGAATGCCTATTATAAGGTTTCATCAGCTAACGGATACGTAGGCATGGTTTTATGTCTCGGGGATATAGAGCAATGTCACTGACAAGGTTTGCTCTATTTTTTTCGTTTTTTTTTTTTAAGAATAAAACTCGTTTTAACCGTAACTGACCTATTTTCGAGAAAAAATTACTACGGCAATCTTCTAGAATACTTTAATAAACTAAACAATGTTTGTGTAATTAACCGTCTATACAGGGTTGAGTCATAACTATCGGCAAACACAGTAAGCTCAGGTTATTAGGACCAAAATATAAGGATTTTAAACGCTAATAAAATGTAACTGTTGAAAAAGATACAGGGTGTTAAAGCAGTTTTTTGGTAATAATTTCAGAATATATTCATAAATCGTTCTCAAAATTGGGACAGAGGCATAATTCTAGGCAGGAAATATTACTGTATTTTTAATTTTATATTTTCTTCCAGGGGTGCCACGTGAGTGATTTCTAATGATAAAATTGTGTCATATCTTTTTTTGTCGATTCTATTTAGTAATTTTGATTGGAAATCACTATGTAATAATTTTTTTGTAAAATTGTTAAATGTGCTATGTGGCTTTGAATATAGTTGGGAAAAATATACCAAAATTAGGACTTACACTGAGAAAAAATTGCAATATCAATATCCGAGCAAAGAAACTGGTATAAACAAAATCCGGCAGATCGTGAAGAGCGGTATTAAAAATTCGTTGGTGGAACAAACGTTTGCTTATTTTCCGGCTGTTTAAAATATGAATAATTTGTTATTGGTTGTGCAAGAGGTGAGTTTCAAGATGTTTTTTGGTTTGCAAAGGAGAAGAATTGACTGCTCAACTTTAAAAAAAAAAAGAAGATGAGGAAAAATTCGTACAATTTAGTTTTTGGGAAAATGAAATGGAATGAATAGTCTATTTCCGTTTTCTTGAAATTGTATTACTTAACAATGGTTTCATAATCTCCATACCAATTTCTTTATTTATTATTGTATATATTTAACTCACTTAAGGACGCCACATCACTTCCGGTTTTTGGTAACATGATTTAAATTTAAATTTTAGTTAATCCTTTCCCACGTAGATGTAGCTACACTCTTTAACCTTCATAATAATAATAATAATTCTTTATTTTCCATAAGACAATAATTACAATTGTATAAGATTCGTCAATAAATATAAGGTTAAATCTAAATAAATACATAAAATAAAATTAAAAATACTAAATACAATCACGCTATAATTCTAAACAGATTAAAATACTAAAAATATAAAAAATCAGCTAAGGAATAAAAACATTTTTCCAGGAGATACATTTTCAAATTATTTTTAAACATTTTTTTATTTTAATTGGGAGTTTATTAAACAATTTTGGACCCAGAAAATTTGGTGCATTGGAACTAATGTGCAACCTTGCATAAGGAACGTGTACGTCATCAACTTGTCTTGTTTGATAACTATGAACATCTCTGTTAGTCATAAAACAACTTTTGTTTTTAAAGATGTACACGCAAATTTCAAAAATATACAAAGATGGAAGTGGGAGTATTCCATAGTTTTTAAAATATGGTTTACAGGACATGCTTTGTGAAATGTTAGCTATACATCGTATTATTCGCTTTTGTGCAGTGAAAACATTAGAAGCATCTGTAGAATTACCCCAGAGACATACTCCATATCTAAGTCGAGAGTCGACTTGAGCAAAGTAAACACTAACAAGTTGATGAGATTGCAGCACCTCTCGTAAATTAATAAAAAGATATTTTAGCGAATTCATTATTCCTACAAGTTTACTGCAGTGATACTTCCAATTAAGAAATTCATCAATATGAATACCAAGGAAACGAACGCTTTCGCGTGTACTATCAATACTGGAATTACCCACATAAACGCTAAAATCATCTAGAATATTCTGCCTGTTATGAAACCTAATGAGGTTTGTTTTATTAGTGTTAAAAAACAAATCTAAACTATTAAAATGGTTAGAATTTTTTTGTAAAAGAGAAGAGCTTTTAACTTTTAACTCATTGCTGTTATTTGATGATACTATCACAGAAAAGTCGTCAGCGTATGCAACATAATGATTATTACCTATTAAATGATCTACACTGTTGACATATAAAATAAACAATATTGGCCCCAATATTGACCCTTGTGGTACTCCTATATGTGTATCTAAAAGATTAGAGTTAATTTCTTTAGTTTTTTTATCTATTTTAAAGTTTAGAGATACATATTGTTGTCCTTCTTTAAGAAAGGTGGAGATCCATTTTAAAGAATTTCCTCTAAATCCATATGTCTCCAGTACAGATAATAATAATTCATGATTCACGCAGTCGAATGCCCTACTTAAATCACAGAATATCGCCACAGGACAATCGGCTGCTTCAATATATTCAATAATCTGATTATAAAATGAGATCATAGCTGTTGTTGTTGACTTTTGTGCGCAAAATCCATGTTGATTTTTTGTGACAATTTGATGTCGTTTTAAAAATGATAAAAGGCGATCTAGAAATGCATATTCGAATATCTTAGATAATCCACAGGGGACTGTCATAGGCCTATAATTTTCCAATGACATCGATTCATTTTTTTTGTATAATGGCAACACTTTACCTGTAAGTAGTTTGGCAGGAAATGCACCGGATTCGAATGACAAGTTTACTAAATATGTCAGCGGGGCTAGAATATCCTCGAGTGACTTTTTTATAATATAACTGGGCACATCGTCTGCACCTGATGATTTTTTATTTTTTAATTTTTTATTTAATAAATTTAATAATTCAATTTCTGCAAATGGTATTAAGAACATTGATTTTTTATTAGAATATTTTCCAAAAGGTTTGTTTATTTTACTTGATAGGTCTATTTGATCAACTAATTTTAAAGGTGCGTTAATAAAAAAATTATTAAAGTCTGTTACTATCTCATGTGGGTCCTCTACCAATTTACCCTCTTTTTTAATAACAATATTATTCACTGACCTTTGCTTATTCGTCATTTCCGATACAACGTTCCACGACGCCTTGGCCGTATTGTCTGAGTTGATAATACGATCTTGATAATATTTCTTTTTTTTTGAGACCAATAAATTTGAATGAATTTTCTTATTCTCTCTATAAAATTCCTTAAAATTTGTATTTATCTTTTGTAATGCAAAGAGATCTTTTAATTTTGCACTAGATGCCAAAACTTCAGCATCTATCCATTTTTTATTATTATTTTTGAAATATGACTTCCGTTTGGGGAAACAAGAATTAAAATAAACTAAGAATTTATTGTAAAAGTAATAAAATGCTTGGTTCAAATCTTGCATATGATATAGAGATGACCAATCCTCATTTAAAAGTGAAAATTTAAAAGCAGAAATATTGTTTTCGCTAAAATATCGTTTTAAAGAATGTTCTCCTGAATGTTTAATTATTTCAAATAAACTTGTTTCTAATAAAACTGATCGGTGATCGGATATATCGTTATCAATAACACAACAGGTAGCATCTTTTTCAAATGAACTTACAAATATTTGATCTATGATAGTACAGGAGCTCATAGTAACTCGCGTAGACCATTTTACAATGGGAACAAGATCATAGCAGATCATAGTATTGCATAATTGTTTAAAATGATAATTTGTAAAGCTATCAAAATTAAAATCGCCTGTTAAAATAAAATTTATATTAGGTTTATATAAATGATCAAAAACGTTTGATATTTGATTAAAAAATATTTCAATATTACCCGACGGTGACCTATAACAATTAATTATCAAATTATCTATTCCATTAAAATTATAGCTAATAGCACAAATTTCGAAATGTTGTTCCAAGCAATATTTCTTCAAGTCAATTGGTTTTACACTATTACTATCTCTTGCCCAAATGCTTACTCCCCCGCATTTTAAAGTAGATCGACAGTAAAAAGTTGTTAAACTAAAATTATTAATATGTAATAAACTAAGCAAATCTTCTTGAACCCCTATCTCATTTAAACATAAAATATTCAGATTTTTAAATAATAATAGAATATCACTCTCTAAAAAATTAATTTTCTTCGTGTTCAAAGTATTATGTCAATTATATCGCAAATGTCGTTCGGCAAAATAATATACACAATTGTACCTTTATTTTATGTTCTCAGTTAAGTTGGTCTGGTAGAAAAGAACTGTCAACACCGCGTATTTGTAGAAATATATTGTTAGGTAATCTACCAATTCTATAGCAAGGTTTTTCTCGTTTATAAGGAATTAAATATTTAGCTGTCTAATTAGGGTCGCAGGTACCTACTTGGGATAAATACTTATCGTAAGAATCTGTCAATTTGTGCAGTAAAATTATTGATATACCTAATTAATACGTTAAAATATGAAAAAAAAATTATTATTGGTTTTGTGAAAAATTTTATCATCAGATGTCAATTTATTTAAACCGTATACGAGGTTGGTCAAAAATATAAATTTTACTCAAGAGTAAATTACCTTTATTTTTAACAATAGAGAAGAATGTTATAAAGTTATTTTAAATTAAAAGATACATTCAAATATGGTTACAATTCTTTAGCATGAAAATTTAGGTAAGGTGATAAATTAATTGTAGTTATAAATTAAATAATCACCAAACCTACATTTTAATGCTAAATTGCTCTAATTGCATATTTATTTAAATATAACTTTTTTCTGTATTGTAAAAAATATTTTTGACGTTTTTTTGTAAGCATTTGTCATACAGTGTCTACTTAAGTTGGAATTAAGTATATGGAAAATTCCACACCTGTAATTTTGAACCAATCAAAATACGTGTTTTTAACAGATCACCATGGCAACGGAGGTATTTTAGTGGAAATTTTTTTCTCGTGGGGTACCCAACAGCGAATTATACTGGAAATTTTTTGACGTTTACAATAACAGACCATTTTTGACAGACTGGTTTTTATTTGTTCACATAATAGGTTTAGTTTTGATACATTTTAGTTACAATGCTAAGATGTTTTCTATATTCTTCGGCCACTTCTTTTCTTCTTAATGGCGAAAATGCAGGACTTTGGATGCTTTGAATTATGTGTCTATGTCTAATAAAATATATATAATATTTAGACACTAATTTATTCACCTTTTTCCCATTCAGCACTTTGAATTTTGCGTAGTTTAGGTGCAAATATTCGTGGACAATTCGGAACAAATTTTCGTTTTTCAAGTTGGAGCCACAATCCTCTATTAATCCGAGTAAGTAAATCATGGTGCAATGATTGATCATTACATCAGACAATTTCACGCATATTTTGCATAGCGTATGATTTTCAAATCGATTCATTTTTAAACAAATAGGTAATTTTGTTGGTTTTACTTGCTGTGCAATATTCTTTATCGCAACAAAACGCGAGTTATTTAATGTTTTGAACTGTCAAAATACAATGATCACAGCCTCCTACGATTGATGCTTGCTGACGCTGTTTATGAATTTCATACCATTTTAAAGCGCTCATAACGCATGTTAATAAAAACGCAGAAAAACAATTTTCTACCACTTGTAGTTATTCAAAACTTACGTAAAATTAAAGAATATACTATTTTCTATTTTCAAATGGTATTCCCATGCAACTGCAATGAGTAGAAATAAGCAATTTGAAGGCCTAAATAATTGCAGCGAAACATTTTTTTACGTCGGGCCGCTTGACAACTTCAAAACTGAAATTATATTCGAAGTTAGGGTCTCACTTAGTTACCATGACAACTCAACAATCAAGGCGACAACACCTTTTATGTTTCACTGGTGACTTGGAGAAAATAATTTGCATTGTTTAGAAACGAAAAATAAATTTTAAAAATATTTAATTTTCAACCATAATTCGGCGTGGAATTTTCTTACCGAATACCACGCGAGGTCAAATTAATATCAGGAAATTTTTTGACCTCTAGTGGTATTACTAGTGAAAACTTTTTTATTATTCCCTAATAACACTGAACTGCCAGAAAACATCCCATTTAGGTCATATGTATGTTTCTATGTTTCTGACATAAATGGTACGTCCCTACGATGTTTCTAAACTAAGAACGTTTTGTTTATGTTCTTTTTGGCATGTTATTTCTAGAACGTTCTTAGAACACACCTAGTATATTCTATGAAAGTATATTCTAGAAAGTATATACTAAGTAAGTGCCTTAAGTAAGTGCCTTAAGCACGTGCTCTAATAGGACATTCTTAGAAGATACTTAAAGTCATATACCCAGCATGTAACTCATATTCTGAGAACGTTCTAAATACTTACGGATCAAAAATTAACACTAAATATATGTAAAAACACGTTTATATACATATCTATATGAATTTTTCCCAGATGCGGATCTAATAATTCGCTAGGTAACGCACTAATGTTAAGTGTTCAGGCCAAAAAACATTCACAAACTTAATAAAAGAGAATAACATAACCTTAAATTTTTTTATCACGCTTGATAGCTTTGAATAGGTAAATAAATTAATAAAAATCAATTGTATCGTGTGTTCTATATAAAAATAAACAAATTTTACTATATTTTTAGTTTTTAGGACCTACAAGTGATGTTAGAACACAGGTTATTCCAAATATTAATTTCCAGAATGAATTTATTGATATGGTTAATACTACTGGCGAATTGAAACTAAAATACAGTATTACCACAATTACATACACACTATTATGAAAAAATTCTGTGAGTTAAAAAATTGACCTGGAAGAACTAGAAAATTAGCTAAAGGAGGACAAAAACTACAAAACGGTGGTAAATAATTAACAAAAGTATATTTAAATTTTTAGTAAACATAATAATCATGCATGCAACTCTTGTTTTTAATGTTTTATGTTCGACAAAAATATTTGAAATATTCCATTGGTTATGTACACTTAATTTGTATATGTACAAAATTTGTTGATTTTTTTTAGGTTCAGTAAAGATCCAATTGTAAACAAGCCAATGTAATGCAAGCCATCGATACAATAAACTATTGGTTGGTTAAGGCCAAATAAAGAATTTGTAATAAGAATAAGTAGGTATTAATTTTTGGAAATAAAGATTTAAAAAATATTTACGATTTTCATTATATACACTTACTCTTTAATGTTAAATATTAATGAAACATCCTGTATTAAAGTGTCTAGTATATCGCTGTCCTAGTTCAAAACTGTAATATCTTAAAAATTTTAGGGTTTGAGATAAGAATATATTCTTAGCAAGAAGGGCAAGGTCTATTACAATAATTCAACACTATAATATCTCAAAATATTTATTTTTCTATTTATTTTAATAATAAATTACAAATTAGTAAAGAAAAATTTTTAAATAATTTATCTCAAAATGGCTAATAAATAGTCAGTTTTGTTTGTTTTTGTTTATGCTGATTGGTACCTAATACAAATGAAGAGGTCGGGGCAATAAGGGACCCAAGCCTCAAAGCCTCAAACGAAACAAAAAGAAAAACTTTCTTTTCCGAGATTTTTTTTTAATTATTAATTAATGTGGCTCATGACCTTCTTGATAATAACAAAACAAATATAAATTCTAAAGTCAAAAATATACAAAATATTTTTTTAATTCAAAAATATCAGTTTCGACATCCCTGTAAGTGTATATAGTCTCTGTTTCATTCAATTGGTCCAAGTTTTGTTTAATATAATGGAAGCATTTTCAATATTACAGTGATAAAACTGTTGGTTTGTGGGAAAAATGTATTGTAAAATTTTTTTGTAAAAGTTTCTTGTTTTTCTGGGTTCAAAACTCAACCTTTACTGCCTTTTGCTTCAGCTGCAGTTGCACTGTGATATTGTCGGGTCCTATTAAAAAGAAAAAATATATTTTAGTCAAGAAGGGCCTAAGTAATGTAGTAAGTAAATTGTTTTTTGGTCTTAGAAAATGGTACTGGCGAAAAAATAAAAAAAAATAGAAGCTCTAGTGGCTCTTTATACATAAAATGTTAAAAACGAGATATTTATGGACACGTAGTATAAAAAAATTTAATTAATATCATTATAACCGTAATAAGGAACAAGCCACATATTCTACAGCAACAAAGGGCTCAAACCACTTACATTTTATTTACCTTCTTCTGATATAGATTCATCACTTTCACTTGAACTAGCATGTTGAGAATATTCCTGATCCATTCCTGAATCAAATTTCGAACCTGAACTACTGCCTTTTTCGTTATAAAACATCTGTTTTTGCTTCAAAAACATTCGGTTACCTGTCGTCACGTTGATTTTGTTGGCTTATTATTTAGTCCCTAATTTCGGCGAATTTTAAAAAATCATTAACAAAAGATTAAGAGCTTAAATTTAAGGATTATATTAAGAATAGTGCTGTTGAGGAATGCATTTATTTTCATTACGATATTTCAAAATTTAAAGCCCTTTGATTTTTTTCTCGGAAACTGGAAGGAATTAAAACTTTAAAATATACGCATATTCTAGATATTATTGCCTAATATATTTTGCCAAAATTTTAATTTTTTAAAAAAATTATTTGTGCTGTAATCATCTTAAGGGATCCAACTTGACCACATTCACAAAATGGATCTTCTTCGACCCCAATTCTAAAGAGGTGGGATGGTGTTAAGCAATGTCTGGTTCTCATTCTAATGATATTAGTTAAATGTCTTTTAGTAATAAATCCAAACTTATTAAACCATGGAGACTTTGAGTAAAAAGAATTTTTCTTTCGATTATTAAGTTTAAATTCATCTGACCATTTAGCCCAAATCTGCTGCTTAATAAATGGGTGAATATTATGCAGAATAAGCAGTTTAACATTCGCTGGAGTGTTTAGAATTCTACTTATATTGGCAAGTTGATCAGCTTTTAAATTTCCTAAGACATTGGAGTGTCTAGGTACCCAAGTCAAGACAATTTGAATATTATTCATTTTTGATAGTAAAATACCTCTTTTGGTTAGAAATTAAACATGCTCTGTTTTCTTAGAAAATACAGGACGACTGAATTTTTGCAAAGCACTTTTAGAGATATAATTAATGTAATTTCGAAAAGAAAAACCCCAAATCCTGCTTCAGCTGAGTCTTCAAACTGATCCATCAGTAAAAAAACTTATATGAGATGGATATTTATTTGAAATTTTGAATTTGAAGTGGACTAGATCCTAGTTCATCGTTTTTTGTACCCATCAGGTTTTTAAATTTTATTGAGGTCAGCTGATATTTCAATTTAATATTATAGCATGGGAGAAGTTCACTAGTATATAGTACAAAATTCAATGACTTTAAATAATGATATATATAGGAACGATGAAGGGTTTCTTTCTGTTTCTCCACGGAATGGGACATTTCGGCGCGAGGACATTTCGATGCCGGCCGATTTGACGCCGGGTCGTTTCGACGCTTAATGTAAATTTTTTAAAGTAGGTAATAAATTATTCAATAAAAAATTTTTTTAAATGTTTATTTTTTTGCATAAAATTGGGATAATTTATCTTGTTCCTTAAATATTCGCCGTAAGCACTGATAGCTTATATTCTCATTTCTATGAAAGACATAAATAATTAATTCCTAAAAATTAGGTTCCTACGAAGATTTTTAATGAATTTCCTAAATATTATTATTGATACATTTTAGGTACCTGATCCTAGTTAGATCTCTTGCCCGACAAACAGCGAACTACATATTCCCGAATAATTGGTATGTTGAGACATTTACAGCTAGATGCAAATTCGGAGAGGATTTCATGCGATTTTGAACTGGGTGCCATAAACGCTTTCGAAGAAGCGTTTCCAAATGCAGAGCTGTTAGGTTGTTTTTTCATTTGGTGAAAAATATGGAAAACACATTTACTGGGTCGATATAATACCGATGCTGATTTCAGTCTTCATGCACGAATGGTGTCATCTTTGGCATTTGTTCCTTAAGAAGACATGGATATTGCAATCGACCATTTATTAGGACAATTGTCTGAGTTTCAACCTCTAATAGAATGGTTTGAGGGCTCATACGTAGGACGTCCTCAACGACAGGGTTAAAGAAGGAGCAACCTACTGTTCCCGATCACCTTGTGGTCTGTCTATAAGCGTGTTTTTGAGGGTACAGACAGAACAAACAACCACGCCGAAGCTGCACATAATAATAATACTAATAATAATTCTTTATTTTCCATAAGACAATAATTACAATTGTATAAGATTCGTCAATAAATATAAGGTTAAATCTAAATAAATACATAAAATAAAATTAAAAATACTAAATACAATCACGCTATAATTCTAAACAGATTAAAATAATAAAAATATAAAAAATCAGCTAAGGAATAAAAACATTTTTCCAGAAGATACATTTTCAAATTATTTTTAAACATTTTTTTATTTTAATTGGGAGTTTATTAAACAATTTTGGACCCAGAAAATTTGGTGCGTTGTAACTAATGTGCAACCTTGCATAAGGAACGTGTACTTCATCAACTTGTCTTGTTTGATAACTATGAACATCTCTGTTAGTCATAAAACAACTTTTGTTTTTAAAGATGTACACGCAAATTTCAAAAATATACAAAGATGGAAGTGGGAGTATTCCATAGTTTTTAAAATATGGTTTACAGGACATGCTTTGTGAAATGTTAGCGATACATCGTATTATTCGCTTTTGTGCAGTAAAAACATTAGAAGCATCTGTAGAATTACCCCAGAGACATACTCCATATCTAAGTCGAGAGTCGACTTGAGCAAAGTAAACACTAACAAGTTGATGAGATTGCAGCACCTCTCGTAAATTATTAAAAAGATATTTTAGCGAATTCATTTTTCCTACAAGTTTACTGCAGTGATACTTCCAATTAAGAAATTCATCAATATGAATACCAAGGAAACGAACGCTTTCGCGTGTACTATCAATACTGGAATTACCCACATAAACGCTAAAATCATCTAGAATATTCTGCCTGTTATGAAACCTAATGAAGTTTGTTTTATTAGTGTTAAAAAACAAATCTAAACTATTAAAATGGTTAGAAATTTTTTGTAAAAGAGAAGAGCTTTTAACTTTTAACTCATCGCTGTTATTTGATGATACTATCACAGAAAAGTCGTCAGCGTATGCAACATAATGCTTATTACCTATTAAATGATCTACACTGTTGACATATAAAATAAACAATATTGGCCCCAATATTGACCCTTGTGGTACTCCCATATGTGTATCTAAAAGATTAGAGTTAATTTCTTTAGTTTTTTTATCTATTTTAAAGTTTAGAGATACATATTGTTGTCGTTCTTTAAGAAAGGTGGAGATCCATTTTAAAGAATTTCCTCTAAATCCATATGTCTCCAGTACAGATAATAATAATTCATGATTCACGCAGTCGAATGCCCTACTTAAATCACAGAATATCGCCACAGGACACTCGGCTGCTTCAATATATTCAATAATCTGATTATAAAATGAGATCATAGCTGTTGTTGTTGACTTTTCTGCACAAAATCCATGTTGATTTTTTGTGACAATTTGATGTCGTTTTAAAAATGATAAAAGGCGATCTAGAAATGCATATTTGAATATCTTAGATAATCCACAGGGGACTGTCACAGGCCTATAATTTTCCAATGACATCGAATCATTTTTTTTGTATAATGGCAACACTTTACCTGTAAGTAGTTTGGCAGGAAATTTTTTAATTTTTTATTTAATAAATTTAATAATTCAATTTCTGCAAATGGTATTAAGAAAATTGATTTTTTATTAGAATATTTTCCAAAAGGTTTGTTTATTTTACTTGATAGGTCTATTTGATCAACTTATTTTAGGGTGCGTTAATAAAAAAAATATTAAAGTCTGTTACTATCTTATGTGGGTTCTCTACCAATTTACCCTCTTTTTTAATAACAATATTATTCACTGACTTTTGCTTATTCGTCATTCACGTCATTCACATAAACGACTTCAAAACGAAATATCCATGGATCATCCAACGACATGGAAATTTATTGATGCACTTAAAAAGATACAGTCAGAAAGGGGTATTATAAACAATTACTGTCGGGTCACCAGCCGCCAGCTAAATTAAAAAAACATCGCAATGTGACGAGAGAATTTTAAAAATCGTTATCGAATATAAAAAGAGAAACATAAATGAATATTTAAAAGCAATATCACATTATCAATGAATTCTTAATAATAAAATTAAAATAGACCTTTCAAATATATTATTTTATATGAATTATTATCTACCTAAAAAAATACAATTGGCGTCGAAACAGCCAGCGTCGAAATGTCCTTGCGTCGAAATGTCCTTGAATCGAAACTGTGCGTCTAAATGGCCGCGTCGAAACGTTCTAGACCGGTTCCTCCAATAAGTATTTCTAGGATTACTACATATTAGAGTATCTAGAAACTTTATTGCTTCTATTATTGGGTTATGTTCAAATGCTAGGTTTTTTAGTAGGAATTTCCATGTAAGCCATTCTCTTCTATACCTTAAAAGAACTTCTATGCTTTTCGCTAACAATCCCTAAACTTGAGTTGATTTCATGCAACCTGTAATAATCCATAATCCGTGATATTGTAGTTGGTAAAGCTTTTTATTTATAGTTTTGGTAGTGGGGCTCAGAACTTGACATCCATATTCAAGGTGACTTAAAATGATGGCCTTCTATAATATTCTTAGTGCTTTTGGATCCCCTTTCCACCAAGAACCACAAAAACGTCACATAACATTTGGGTTTTTGCTCACTTTTGTCTCTAAATAATCTAAATAATACACTGAAGCCTATTGGCTGTGTTTTACCCCATGTTAGTTCATAGCACCCACTCTGTCACCTTTGTACTTTGTATAATTGATATAAGCAGTCCATTTTAAATTCTCATGGATAAACATACCTAAGTATTTAGTAGTATTATAAACTTTAAAATGTAATTATCTCAGAATCAAAATTTTTGCAGTTAACTGGTTCTGTCAGTACGGGGACGAAAGATCGTATAATTCTTAAATGTTCTCACATGATTAATTATTAAAAGCGACGCTAAAAGCAATTTCTCTTGATTTATCTCCATCGATCATCGCTAAATTTTTTTCTGCGAAAGAAAGTCGCCGAATACTCCAGCTCACAAGCAAGTCGAAATGGATTTCTGGGAAAAAGGTAACCCGATCCTCTTAATTACTGAAATTTACCAAACTACCGCTTTATTATTACTCGGTTTGTTCAAGAATTTTAATGGCGCATAAGCATATAAGTAGTTACGTTTAAATAAGGAAACGGTAGTCGATTATAATCTCCAATTAAATCTATCCTATACTTATACTGGTTTACCAAATTCCTGATCCGTTGGAATCAGTTTCCTAGTGCGGGTTCATATTTTTTTACTTAAATATGTATATTGTTCTTAAAAGTAACGTACGAGTAACGGCTCAAATGATTATAAAATGAGTTGGTAACAAATTGTATACTCCTCATTATGATCACCATAAATGAGTGTCAATGTTCTTGATTTTGTTATAAACAGATTTCTTCCTGGTACCTGTTGGTTAGAGTGGAAAAAATAATATTATTTTTTACTATATAATACCTAAGAAAAGTTGCCTCTACTCATATTAAGCTATTTTCTAAAATTTCAATTTAAAAAAAATGTCTTCAGGGCTCTACCTCTCATCAACAACTTTAAAAGACAAAAAACTATTTTTAAATTTTTTTAACTTTTATTACAAACTGAAAGTTGCCTTTACTTGTAATAAACTATTTCCTAAAATTTCAGTTAAAAATAAATCGTATGTCTTAAGGCCTCTGCATTTCATCAAATTGAAAATAAAATACATAAAATTCTAGTAAAAAACATAAACCAAATACACCTATTCACAAGTGCCTGGCATCAAACAAATCCAGAAAATCCCAAATATTATGTCATGAAACTCTTCAAACTTGTTGAATTCAGTTAAGACCAGTTTATATTCGTTTATGCTGCATGCTTGTTTCTGAATAGTATTGACATTTCAATAAAGTTTAACTTAGCGTCGAAAAGAACACCAAAATCTCTAAAAGAAAGACATTTATTGATGTTAATATTGTTATACTCAATCGGATTTGGTTTACGAGTGAAGCTGATAGAATTACACTTAGATAGGTTTAGTGGCAAATTGTTAGAATTACACCAAAGGTTCAATTTATTTAGGTTCTCCTGCATAATCAACAGTCATCAATACTGGAGACTGATTTAAACGATTTTAAATCATCGGCATAGAGTAGAGTATTACATGATAGGTTTTCAGTAATGTCATTTACAAAAATGGAAAATAAAAGTTGTCCTAGAACTGAACCTTGAGGAACACCGGAAGAAGCTTTTATACAAATTGACTGAAAACCATGTTATTCAACTTTCACTTTACAAATACTTAAATATGATTCAAAGAAACGCAGAAAATACGTAGTGAGTTCAACAATGGAAAGCGTGTTCAAAAAAGTATACTATGTAAAGCAGATTGGTCTCTGTGGATCTGCCTGGAAAAAAGCCGTGTTGTGCCGTAGATATAATCGATTTTATATGAGTGAAAAGTATTTCATAAATGACATTTTCGAAAACTTTTCCAAAATGCAAAGGTCTGTAGTTTTCTATGATAGATTTGGATCCTTTCTTAAAGATTGGACAGATTTTAGATATATTCCAATAACTTGGAAAATTCCCTTCTTGTAAGGACTTATTAAAGACCATGGTTAAAGGTTTGGCTAAAATATTTGCACAATCTCTTATTAAAAATGCCGGAATATCATCTGACCCTCTAGTATTTTTAGGTTTCAATCTTTTAATACCTTTAATGACATCTTTTTCTGTAAGTAGCGGAATGTTACAACTGTTAATATTAACAACATTATCTAGTTTAGACATATCAATTTTTGACGAATTAGTGTACGATGACTGAAAATATGTAGCAAATGCATTGTGAATTATTTAAATTATTTAAAGGATTATTATCAAAAGTCATAACATTTGGTATACTACTGCAGTTTTTACTTGAATTCATATACTGCCAAAAATAATTGGGGTTAGAAGATATTCTATTCTCAATATTTGTCAAATAATTCCTGTAATTTATTGAAATGTCGCGTTTAATTTTTGACCTCGGTATAAATTTCAGCCTCTAGTGTCCTTTTATACAAACGAGAAAGAGATGATTTTTTCCTCAAATCCAAAATAATACTTATATTTAACCAAGGAGGGTATTTTGAATTTCACCTTGGTGCAGTTTTTGGTACATTAGCGGAAATTAAGAAATTTAAGATAAAACAAATCACAAGTCTCCTCAGAAGTTGCGCATGCATTCAAACTATTCCAATTAATTCTACAGATACTCTGGTAGAGTTGAGGAATATTTGCCTTTTTGAATTATAAGATAATTTACTAGACATAGCCAAACTGGTATTTATTCGAGAAAAAGACAGCCGAAATTCTAATGAAGGATGTAAAATATCTTCGTCAACTAATGGATCAATTGAACGATTTACAGCGATGTCAGATCTACTAAAGATTAAATCGAGTAAACGGTTATTAAAATTAAGAGTATTATTATATTGTCTTAAAGCTAATAATTCGGTAGTTATCAAGTGCAACTATACTAGCATTTTTCAAAGTAATGTCATTAAGACTAGAATGATAATGTGGTATATTAAAATCCCCTAATATTAACAGTTCTTCATCATTGTTGCACCATTCGTAATTACACAAAACATCGTAACAGACATTGTATATATCAATACTAGTAGACGTAGAAATACAAGACGTACCTTTGACACAATTTTTATATAACGCTTTTCATATTTTAAAATAAAATTATCTTTTAATTACTAAGATTCTGATTTCCTGCTACCTACAAGAGGTATGAAATATACTTTAGATCCATAAGCCTAAAAGTAAAATAGGCTGATGGTAATATTGCCAGTGCATTTCAAAATAAGTTCAGGGTGATTTTCATTGCAACAAACTAGTTATCAAAAGCAATATCACTGGATGAACATGCTCATTTATAGAAATAGCAAACAAGCACTACTCAGCCTGGCCCACAAATTTACTAAGGGCTTGTACTAGAATGTCACCAAGCCTTGGTCGAAGTATACAATAACAATGTGCTTAGCTTAAGATGGATCAAAAAATCCACTACATTTAAAGGTAACCGCCTGAAGAATTTACTAGTCAATAAGGCAGCTAACCCCTAGCCCTCACATTGGACTAACAACATCGGACGTCATAAAGCTAATAAAGGAACATTTCTTTGTGAAATTCAAGAAAAAATAGGATGGAAAAAGAAGCTGCATAGTGATCAAAACACTTAAGTTACCATGGCAATACTGCAATAAATAAATACCTGACTATGATTAGAAAGTATCTGCGCCTAAAAACAGGTATTCTGACTAGTCATTGCCAAGTACGGAACCACCTCCATGGCATGGGACTGTCAAATTGTACACTATGTATAGGAGTGTTAACAATCTTTTACTGCTACAGGTGAGAGACGAAAAGGCTAAGAAGGTATGATAGGACTCGTTCCAAGAAAGAAGAAGCTAGGTGAAGTACTGATTAAGAATGAAATCATTTAGAAAAATTCCAAAAGCATCCTAAACAAAAAAGAAGAGGATGAGAGGATACGCAAGACAAACTGGAGGTCATATGGCCAAAGTAATTGAATTTAAGCAGAATAAAAAGGCAAACTAGTAACCAGGAAAATGCCTTGAGGATGACACCACGGCGAAAAAAAGAGGTTTTAGTAGTTAGGCTGGCTTTGCACAATCCCGCATTTTCAGACGCGATTAAAACAAGAACCTGAAGTTCATGAGGATTTTCCATTCAACAAAAAAAAGGAGTTGCTAACAAAAAGATGAAACTATTGAGCATATAGATACTATACGAAATGTGTTCGACAAGTATGGGGTAACACCGTTCAATATAAGAGAGGCACTTTTTGGCGACGTAGGTTGGCTGAAGAGTTAATATGTGCCTATCAATTTAGATGGATTTATATTTGGCTTACTGAGATATAAGTGCTGTGGACATACCTTATTAAAACAGATACTTTGGCCCTGATGGAAGGTCCGTTTTTAGGGCGCCTTTGGCTTCATTTACCTGGGGAATTTTTACTTGTTTCATACCTTTTGTTGTATTCAAAACATTTATTTTACAATTAGCTATAATGGCTTGTTTAGTAAGGTTTAGCCTGAGAACAATTCTTCATTTATATAAAATCACGAATTGTTTTTTCTCATTTACTACACACGTTACCTGATCACCTTTACTACGAAGAATTTAGATAGTTCTACTGAAAATCTACTTACTTAAAGTTCATTTGTGATATTCAATCTTCCTTTAATCTCTATACTTTAAACTTCTAACCAGTTTTCACCCTTCCCTTTTTCATTTCATTATTCCTTTCGTTCTTCCTTTCTTTATTCCTTTTCTTCTTCCTTTCCTTTCTCTTTTCCTTCTTTTTTCCGTCTTTTTTTCCTTCTCTTTCCTTCTTCCTTTCCTTCTTTATTTCCTTCTTCCTTCTCTTCTTCCTTTCCTTCTTCCTTTCCATCTTCCTTTCCTTCTTCCACACAAATGTGATATTGACTGGGAGTTTTCTTTATCCCTTTGAATATTAATACCACATTTAAGAACAAGGATAGTCTTTCATACTAGATTTATTTTGTTAAAGAATGTCCTAAGAAAAACTATCTGTTAATAAATCAGGATGGGATATGGAACAACTCACTTCATACGCAGAGGTCACTCATGGTGACTTAATTACACAGAGCGTGGTAGAATGCATACTGGAATAGAATATGAGTACAGACCCAATATAGATTACAAAGAAACCAAGTTTCACAAATTTAATTTACTTGAATTACCAAATCCAAGAATGAAGTTCAAAACTGATGGATTATTTAAAGACAGCAAGACACCTGATTGTATGGTAGAACTATTTTATGAATATTAATTTTTTCATTTAGTAAATGCGATTGTGCTTAATATTTTTTACAATTGATAAATGTGTGGTCCAGATAACATATCGTCTCCCTAATAAGAAAAATGCCTGTCTCCGAAGATAGTTTTGGATAATTTTACAGGAGAGAAGAAAAACGTTACTTTTTAACAAATACATTCTTTTATTATTACATTATTACTGTTCTTCTTCACATCTAACAAATATAACTTTGAATGTAACAAAAAAATCAATCCTACGCGTTATTTTTTTAAAAAAAGTGTGGAGCTAGGCAAATTTCTTTTTGGCAGCTGTCAGGAAATCGGCAAATTTCTATTATTTTAATTTGAAATCAACCGGTTAAGTAGACACTCTAAAGTTTTTTCAGAAGGTGGCTTAGACGTTATTCTAATAGATGGTATCTAAATCCCATTTTCGCAAAAAAGTGGAGTTAGGCACTTTTCTTATTAGGGCGACGATATTTCAAAAAAATTGTCACAAAAGTTATAATCTACAACTCCTATTTTGTATGGATGTTGGTGGTAGACATTCAAAATAAAGGCTCATCTTTTGGAACAACCTGTATGTAAATATTTGGATAAAATATAAATATACGACTCATTTATGCAGTACGAGATAAAAATTATTAATAACTTAAATAATATAATTCAACTAATAAGAATATGTATACCGGTTTTATCAAATATTACTCATGGATCTGTGTCAACTGACCAGGAAGTATAATAATAATAAAGCAGTTCTTTCTCTCGATAATCAACTGTTTACTTTGTATAAATTTAATTTCAAAATTAGTGCAGCTACCGCTTAATTTGTTGGGTGACATTACACAAAATATTCTTTTATCACAAATGAGTAATATAAATTTACATTTGTTTAAAACGTCGGCAAAATATGTGTCGTAATAAGAATTGTGAAAAATAGTGAAAAACAAATGATTAATCTAGAATAAAAATGTACTTAAGTTTACTTTTCTTCAATTACACAAATTTCTTTGCTGCAAGTGCATTTTTGTAATTTTACTGAACACAAGAGCAATTGTTTTCTGTTTTCTCTCATAGATTGAGAGTTCATATAAGGTAAATTAATTTACACGGGGTGTGCCGCAAGGTTCAATTATGGGGCCTATTATTTTTTGAATATATACTTATTGGTTTCATAATTTGAACTTGCATTTTTATGGAGATGGTGTACAATAATTGGGTATCGACTGAGGTAAAAAATAATTCCTTAAAAGCAATTGAAGAGTTGAAAACTGTAGTTAAGATTTCTAACAAATTTTGTTGGTAATTCATGCTACAAAATCTAAGGTAGTTCTAGCAAAATATAGAGTCAAAGATATTTGAAATATAATAATAAAAAATTACAATTTGAAATTTTCAAAACGTTCGGTATTATTTTTTTAAATTAAATTTTAACTATCATTAATAACGCGTTTTTAAATCTAAAATTATTTTATTGGAACAAACAACAACTAATAAAAAATACACAATGTATGTGATAGTTTGGTGCTATCACAAGTAATTTATGCTGATGTTATCTACAATCATGATCTTACTCAATTTGAATTCTTAACGCCTGCAGCGAATACAAACCGCATGTGTTCGTTTCATTGGATCCAAATTGGGTGTTAGCAAAAATTGGTTTTATCAAATTGTTATTTTAACTTATCAGTAGTTTATTGTGTTTGATTTTATAATTGTAATTTATTTGTTATTTTAGCTCTAACCTACATTATTTGTATAAAACTGATTCAAACACAGTACCATACCGTTAATTATTATCCCAAAACTTGGGGATGGAAAAATAAGAATATTTATTTATTTATTCACGGGCCTTACCCACTTTCAGTACAAAGTTACAAATTAAACCAAAAAAACTTCAAATAGAGTCAATCTAAATAATATGTCATAATAATGATAAACTAACAACAAAAATCATAAATATATTAGTATGTACAACTAATATTAAGACTAGGGAATTTAAGTCACAGTAATTTTTAATACCCCCACAAAATTAGAAAATCTTGAATTAAAACTCTAGGCTTGAATGATTTGAGGACAGTATTATTTCTCATATAGGGCTGATGAAAACTGTTTATTAATAATTGTGCTTCTAGTTGGGACTGCCAACAACATGCTTGAAATCAATGTAAGGCAGTCAAACATATAATTAATGTGCTTAAAAAATATTTTCAGATCTGCCTAATCTCTTCTTATTCTCAAAGTTGGTAAGGAGAATGTCTCTTGCATTGCCGCAAAATCATAGGAATAGTCATCTATCCGTGGAATATTTAATTTAAATGCTAAGTAGCGAAGAAATTTTCTTTGAACCTGTTCTAATCCATGAATGTGACAAGTATTATGGGTTCCAGACTCAAGAGCAATATTCTAGCAGAGGCCTAACAAGACTACAGTACAATAACCTGATAGCATTATTACTTTTAAAGTCTGATGTGTTTCTCTTGATAACACCTCCTTTAAATCAATGGTAGCTGCCGCTCGCAGACATGGAATAGAAGACACCATCTGCTGGTGGATAGAAGACATGTTACGTGGACGACAAGTACATGCACAAATGTTTAGTAAAACCATCTAGGTGAATATCCACAGGGGATGCCCACAGGGTGGAGTCCTTTCTCCTCTACTGTAGAACCTAGTGGCAGATGAACTACTGAAAACACTAAACAATCAAGGGCTGTACGCCCAAAAATATGCCGATCACATAGTCATCCTTATCCGAGGGAAACACCAAACCATAATCTTTAAACTCATGCAAAGAGCTCTTAGGCTGACAGAAATGTGGTGTGTTAGGGAAAACCTCTTGGTAAACCCTGACAAGGCACAACTCAACCTTTACTCGGAAAACATGGTTGGAGGTTTTAGTAACCTCCGACTCTGTTTGGAGGAAACCTAAACAAAACGAACCAAGTAAAATATCTGGGTCTAATCCTAGAAAGCAAACTTACTTGGAACCAACACTTACAGAAAGTGACCAACCTCTCATTGTCGGGAGACGGGCATTTAGAAAAACATGGGGATTAAAATCAAAAATAATCCACTGGCTATATTTGGCAATAACAAAACCCATGATAACTTATGGAGCAATTGTTTGGTGGCCAAAAGTAAACCAGAAAACAGCCCACAATACCCTCTTAGGAGTACAGAGGCTGGCATGCCTTTGTATTACATACAGAAGCACGGAGAAGTGCACCGACAGCCTCTATGGAAATCATTCTTAACCTCCCACCCCTTGACCTAGTCATAAAGGGGGAGGCCAGAATGATTCTATATTAAATAAGGGATCAGATCACATGACACCCCTCCTAAGCTATAACAGACTCTTCCAGGTCAATTGTTACTGGAACGACGTAAATAAGGAGATAGATAAATTCTTGCTTAACGGTTTCGTATGGTATACGGATGATCTAAAACTGACAAGGGAGCAGGCTTTGGCGTACATGGAGTTAAACGCAAATGCGACATCATAGTCTCACTGGGAAAACATGCCACTGGATTTCAGG
Organism: Psylliodes chrysocephalus; assembly: GCA_927349885.1. Lineage (NCBI taxonomy): Eukaryota > Metazoa > Arthropoda > Insecta > Coleoptera > Chrysomelidae > Psylliodes > Psylliodes chrysocephalus. Next base: position 75,918,227 of record OV651817.1, read on the forward strand.
CTGAAATACATGCAATCAAATTGTGTGTACGAGAGAATTTAAGAAGCAAGTAAAAAAACAAACCATCCTAATTCTCTCAGATAGCCAAGCAGCCTTAAAGGCTCTTGATTCAAACAGAATCAAGTCAAAGCTTGTCTGAAACTGCCTTGGAGTACTTAATGATATGGCAACCCACAACAACGTGAAACTATCGTGGGTACCAGGGCACAAAGGTATCCAAGAAAATGAAAAGGCTGATGAGCTCGCTAAATAGGGATCAGATCTACCATTCACAGGACCCGAACCTGTATTTGGGATAAGCAAAACCTCTGCTCAACAGGCAGTGAACAGGTGGATAACCATAAAACCCCAAATTCACTGGCAACATTTAAGAGGGCACAGAATTAGTAAACTTATGCTAAGGGATCAAACCCACGCATGTCTACTGGAGCACTACAACTTGCAACGCCTCAGATATCCACCATTGTAGAATTACTAACGGGGTACTGCTTGCTGAAACACATTCATGTAATGGGATTACACAATGATCCACTACGCGTAAACTCTGCATGAAAGAGGAAGAAACCTCATACTATGTGATCTTCGAATGCGAACCTCTTACTAGGCGACGTTTCATCCTTTTAGGCCTAGAACCGAAAAGAACGTTTCAGGAAAACTTCGTAGGAAACCTATTAAAACTAACCAAAGATACAGGACTATTCCAAAGATAGTACCTGATTACGGGGAAAGCAGGGGAATACAATAGACCCAAGAGGCCGCAGTATTCTGGGCCAAACCTAACTCTACCTGCTTACAACCGATAAAGATGAAGATAAAAAGATAAAATTGAGATCATGTCAAGTTGAACAAATGCATGTACAACATCAAAATAAAAGTGATTCAAATACCCTGAAATCACCAAGATACAGATAATTCCTGGAATTCTTTGAAAGTCTACTCAAACACTACCATTTCAGCAAAAAATAATAAAACTGCAGACCAATCCCCAAATATACCACCTCAGCAGACGATTGAAAATAGTGAAATTTCAGACCAATCCATAAAACAGAAACAGAAAAGATTGGAAATCAACATGATATTAAACAAAATCTCTACATAAATACAGAACATACAACAAAATAAACAGAGAAGATAGAACTTAAAGAACGAATCAATCTTCCAAAATAAAGAAAATAGATTTGTTCCTAGACGTTATTCCAGGATTAGCGTTTTATTGCAGATTTTTAATTATTTTTATGTATGATACTTAAGGAGGGAGAATCTTTTAGGTATTAAATAGAATAACACACTGTATTATGAAAAGGTAACATTGATTTATATATTATTTTTAAATTACTTCAAAAAAGGAGGATGTTCTCAATATGTCGGAATATTTTTTATGTATGTTCAGCGATATTTCTTTACCACGTTGTCCGATTTTTAGGATTCTTTTTTGTTAGAAAGGGGGTACCATATAAATTGGGCTAAGATCTAATAATGCGGTCCATGATAAAATCATCAAATTCTTAATTTTTTATGTATTTTTAACCGACTTCAAAAAAGGAGGTTGGTATATTTTATGTATGTTTAGCGATAATTCTTTAACACGATGTCCGATTTATATAATTATTTTTTTGTTAAAAATGGGGTACTTCAAGGGTGGTCCAATATAAATTTGGTAAAAATTTATTAATTGGACCCTTGAGAAAATCCTCAAACTCTTCATTTTTTATGTATATTTAGCGATAATTCTTTACCACCTTGTCCGATTTCTATGATTCTTTTTTTGTTAGTAAGGGGGGTGACTCGGGGATGGTCCCATATAAATTTGATCAAAATCTAATAATTGGGCCTATGAAAAAATCCTCAAACTCTTCATTTTTTATGTATATTTAGCGATAATTCTTTATTACACTGTCCGATTTCTAGGATTCTTTTTTTGTTAATACCTCAGAGGTGATCCCATATAAATTTGGTTAAGATGTGGTGATGGCATTTGCACGATTTTGAAGTCGGTTTTTTATAATTAGTTTTACTACTTGTCAGTAATAATTCTTTACCACGTTGTCCGATTTCTATAATTCTTTTTTTGTTAGAAAAGAAATACCTCAAGGGTAGTTTCGTATACAATTGGTCAGGATCTGATGATCTATGAGAAACTCAAAAATCTCAATTTTTAAGTGAATCTGCACGATTTTGAAGTCGGTTTTTTAAAATTACTTTTATGTCAATATCATTATAAAATTGTCATGTTAAAAAAATAAAGTTAATAGTTCCTGAAAGAAATATTACTCAAACATATAACAAATACATTATTTTTTGTCTTTTAAATACACATTTATTACAGCTATATATAGGGATGCTCATTAGTGCGAGGAAGTCCAATATTTCTCTCCCCATAAGAAATATGAGAAAATGTTTTAAAAGGTTATAGGCTTAACTTTTTACATATTTCTCAAATTTTTCGAAACTTACAGATTGTTCCGTTATATCGGTACAGCTTAAATATCGACGTTTTTGAATGATTTACCCTGTATATCAGCAATGTTGTCCATTTATGGCAGAGAATGTGAAATAATACAGAAAAATTGTGCATAACAAATATTATTAAAAGACAAAAATAAGGTTTTTACTGCAACGTCTGAGAGGATCAAAAGTTTACTTTTATATACAGAAGTTTTTATACAGTGGCACCAACTTGCTAATCTTTAAACGTCTATAACTTCGTTTGTTCAAATAGAACACTCAGTATAATATTTCAGTATTTGTTATTATAAGTCCGAAAAGTCATCATAGTACTTCCAAGTTCTAATGCCACTTTAATTTTACATTTAGCTCATAATTAATAATTAGTCACATTTTAATTCCTGTATTTAGTTTCATAGAAACATCATATTGTGTCCCAATTCTTCTTGGTTTTGACTTATGGCACGTTTTGCAAATTATATATATTTAAATAGACGATGTATTCTTTGCATAATAATAATTAAACCGTGTTGTAGATTAAACACGAACAATTTTATGTTTAATTCCAACTTTAATAATTTAAATAAATCTTTTCTTCCATTAAGGACTATATGAAAATATTTTTTAAGGGCAGTGTATAAATCGTGATGGTTTGCAAAACATCGTTGTTGGTAACAGAAGAGCATTCCTTTCTTGTCTGATTAAAGTTGGCCCGGGTGCTCTTAGAGCTCTCGCCAGAGGTCTTCCTCAAAGAAATTGTTGCTGAAAACTCAAGTATCAGGACCGTGTTTTAGAAGAATGTAATAAAAAAAATATATCAGATGTGTTAATGCCAATTAATAGATAATATCATTTGCAAATATTCGGTGAAAAAATTTATTTAGACGTTTGTTTTCAGTATTTAGATACTGCTTCGTCTAAAATTATACCTGGTATCCACACGAAAACTTAATATTGAATTATTTTATCTTCTTTTTATTTGGTGTCATTGGTATCAACTAATTGTATTCTGAGCAGGCTTTTTTATTGTTTCCCAGCGCCACTTTAGGAGAATTATACTTATGCCACCGGTGGGATTCGAATCAGAGACCCTCCACTGAGCCAAGCCACCTCCGAATTATTTTTGTTATTTTTAAAGATAAAAGCTTGAAATTTTGGTTGGTTCAGGAGGGAAACTCCTACGCGCCTAAATGAGGTAGCGTTAAAATCAACCACCTCCACTTCACATCTGGCGCTGCAGTCGTATGGCGGTAAGTGGGTTGGAGTGTAATGACAGATGACAGGTAAATATTGATGTTTGTGGGGGGTTTCATGGGTGAAACAGAAGCGTAAAGTTAGGTTTATTTATATTGGTGATTTGGTTGTAATTAATTGTGTTTTCATTTTCAATTTGTTTTATTGATCTAGTTGACCACTTTAAGCTTGTTTTCCCATTATAAATGTGTGCCTTTTGAGCTGTTATTTTGTGCTTTTTTCATAAAGATGCCTGGTAATTATAAAAAATATTGTGTACCAAATTGCCTTGATGTGGACAAATTGAATCGCTTGCCCCATCCTACAAATTCACCTGATTTATTTGATATTTAGTCACTTGCTGTACGTTTTCAAAACTTTAATAATAGAACAAGATAACAAATTTATTCCACCTTTGTAGTATGTCATAAATATTTTGAAGATAACTTTAAAGTAGTTGGCTGTTGTTGAGGTCTGAATCATTTTCAACGCTATTCTTTTCAGCAGTTCATGGTTGAAAAGCTATATCGTAGAAGAAGAAGAAGCAGACTATTAATATATGTTGGACTTCTTTTCGAGAAGGAAAATTTGAGTCATTTATTTTTTGTTTCATGACGTTTGCGGTTGCAAAGCTGTATCGTAGAAGAAAAAGCAGACAAATATATGTTGAACTTCTTTTTGAGAAGGAAAGTTAGTATTCAACTAATTTATTTTATATTTATAGCTTTTAGTTTTTGTTTTATGACTTTCTGGGTCTGACTTATCATTTTTGATTAATACATTTTTAATAAAATTGTACTTATACTATCTTTCCTGTTTCACAGATAAAATTCTTTATAAAGTAAGGGGCCTCTGTTGTATCCTGGAATATGGCAATGAGTAGTCAGAAGCCTGTGGGCAGGTATACATTCTGTCATAGTCAAGCTATAATGTTGCCAGGATAACTTAAACTCCCTGACAACTTTGCAGTTTCTTGTTTCTGTTACTACCAATTATGTCAATAGAAGGACCAGGTTTAAAAAATATATGCTTGCTGCCTTCTTGGCTACTGAATTAGCAAGATGGTTACCTTTACGCATCTAAAAATCTTTACAAAAAAATTTTCCACAATTTTAGGTAATGTTTAAAAAGTGGTTCACATCGATTTTGCGTGTCTAAGTGATTGTTGAGTTTTTCTTTGCAATAGAATTTCAATGTTCAATAGAGCAAGAATAATGTCTTTGCACGATGAGGGTCTGCCGAATCATCGAATCGCAGATAGACTAGGGATTTCCCGCGCGTCAGTTATCCGAATAGTGCGTTTGTACCAGGAAACTAACAGCGTTGACTGGAGATGTGGGAGTGGGTATCCTAAGGTAACTAATCCAAGAGAAGATCGGTATGTAGCAGGTTATGTATGTCGGAATCAAACCGTAACAGTCTCAGCTATCTAAACTCATTTTAGAAAAACGTACGGTCGATTCATTTCCAGTACCACAATACGGTGGAGACTTGCTAGAGCCAATTTACGATCTAGGAGACCATTAAGAGTACCCAGGTTACTTTTTAGACATATAGCTGCTCGTCTACAGTGGGCACATATTTCCTGAATTGCTGCAACACCTATGTTAAATCTATCGAGTTCTTCTTATATTTTTTGCATTTTTTCAGGTTCTAACTTTGTTCTAATATTCCAGGTACTTATTCTTCAATCAATTCTGCATTTTCTGCTATTTTGTTTTATTTTCTCTATCTTTTTTCTTTCAGCATTCTCTGCTTTATTTTCATGTGTTTTTTTCTGTTTCTTGTCTAGTTCTTTGCCAAGTTGTTTACTTCATTTTCTGTACTTTCCGTTTCTTTTTCTACATTATCTAGTAGTGTTTTTCGGCATCTTCTATATCATTTCATACCGTTCTGCCTCCTTATCTTATGATCTTCTACTGATTATTCTTCCAGCTTTTCCCCTTTTCATTGGTTCTTTGTTAGACATGCTGTTGTCTTGTCTTTTCGTAACCTAAATCCCCTACTGTATATATCTTATCGTTTATATAAAGGGTGTCTGTAAAAGGTCTTTACAAAAACATACCACATATTCCTTAGACCAAATAAGTCGATTTAAGTAAAATTACCTTAGTACAAAGTTGCTTCGTTTGGGCTCCAGAGGGCCTTGAAGCCACAATTTTTAAATCGTTTTTCCCATATAAATTTAAAACGGCATATATGCGATTTTGCGGAAATTTGGTATATTGGTAGAATTTTATGTGGCAAAAAGAATGGTATTAAAATTTTGTCCGATAATAATACATAGGCGTAGAACTTGATTTTTTAAATAATTGCACCTTTAAAAATTCTACGCCAATGGAAGAAAAGGAGTTTAAGTATGAAATTTAGATTGCGCAACTCATTTACTTTAAAAAAGGTACTCCTGATAAGACTCTATTACTCTCATGGTTTTCGCTAAATTTCTGTTTTAATAATTTAGAGTGTATAGGTTTCACAAAAATATTTATTTATAACATAATCAAAATAGAGATTTTACAAAAATTGTTCAAAATGTTCACCATTTTCATGTATACAAAGATTTATACGTCGAAGAAAATTAAAATGTATCCTTTCCATAACTTCTTCATCACCTCTAAGATTGTTTATTGCATCTTAAATACGTTGCCAGAGTTGTTCCTCATTTTCTACAGGTTCCCTGTAAACTGTGGATTTCAGATGTCCCCATAAAAAGTAATTCATCGGTGTTAGGTCTGGGGAACGTGGTGACCAGTTTACAGGTGCGTCATTACCTCTGCCTATCCATTTGTGTGGATATTGTTCAATCAAGTGGTTTCTAACGTTTAAAGAAAAATGTGGTGGAGCTCCATCTTGCATAAACTACATATCTCTCCGAAGTTGGAGAGGTAAATCTTCTAACAATTCTGGCAACGTATTTTGTAGAAAATCCAAATAATTTTCTCCAGTTAATATTCGTGGAAGTATGACAGGACCAACAATGAAATTACCAATTATTCTAGCCCACACATTAATTTTGAATTCGTGCTGAAAATGGTTTACCTTTATTGCATGCGAATTTTCAACGGCATAAACATGTTCATTATGGGTATTAGTTATACCTCTTCTTGTAAAACCCGCTTCATCGGTAAAGAGAACCTTCTTGATAAAGTTTGGATGTCTTTCTCTTTGAATATTAACAAATCGACAAAAACCCAAACGAATTTTAGGATCATGGACTAACAATTCTTGTACTGGCTTCTTATGGTATGGATATAGCAATTGTTCTCTAAGCACTTTATGAACGACATCTTTACTTACTCCTAATTCCCTTCCAATTCGTCTGGTGCTTAATTCTGGATCTTCTTCAACACATTCTAAAATGTCTTCTTCAACTTCAGGAATCCTTACAAAACGTTCTCTTCCATTATCAACAGTGTTGGAAGCAGAGGAACCGGTCTCCCGAAGACGTCTCTCAACAGCACTTTCAATCGTTAACAAGAGATTAGGTGTTAAAATTTGACAATATTTTTATTTAGATGAAACTATGGAAACCAACAATAAATGTTTTTGTATACGTTTTGCAGGCAAATAATTAATATTCCTCAAAAAATCGTACATGGCAAGAATCGAGTATTTTTGTTAAAAGTCTCGATTAGAGGTGTTGAAGAAGATACGAAAAAGTACATTTTTATGTTTTTCATAGTATAAAATTTTGTCCGATAATAATACATAGGCGTAGAACTTGATTTTTTAAATAATTGCACCTTTAAAAATTCTACGCCAATGACAAAAAAGGGGTTTGAGTATGAAATTTGGATTGGGTACTCATTTACTACAAAAAAGTACCCTTGATAACACTCGATTTACTCTCATGGTTTTGACAAAGTTTGTATTTTAATAATTATGGTTTATGTTCTAAAATTACTAAAATGCAAATTTCGTCAAAACCATGAGAGTAATCGAGTCTTATCAAAAGTACCTTTTTAAAGTAAATGAGTTTCGAAATCTAAATTTCATACTCAAACTCCTTTTCTTTCATTGGCGTAGAATTTTTAAAGGTGCAATTATTTAAAAAGTCAAGTTCTACGCCTATGTATTATTATCGGACAAAATTTTAATACTATTTTTTTTGCCACATAAAACTCTACCAATATACCAAATTTCAGCAAAATTGCATATGCCGTTTTAAATTTATATGGGAAAAACGATTTAAAAATTGTAACTTCAAGGCCCTCTGGAGTCCAAACGAAGCAACTTTGTACTAAGGTAATTTTATTTAAATCGACTTATTTTGGTCTAAGGAATATGTGGTATGTTTTTGTAAAGACCTTCTACAGACACCCTGTATATATATTCTAAAGTTTTTGAACAACTTTTCTTATGGAAATAATTTTGAATCTTCAAAAATAAAAATATTCTTCACTGGACCAATTTTAGGTTCATATCATTCAGGTAGGTCACAATCTCTTTTATTTTTGTATATCTTTCGATTTCTTCTTTAACGCAATTGTTGTATCGTTGTCTACTGTTTTCAAAATGTATAATGAAGGGAACTAATCATTACTCTTATAATAGTTTTACAATCTTTTAATGGAATGTCTAATTGTCATAACTTTTATCATGGAATTCCGATCGAGAAAGGAACTGTTACTCATATTTTAAAAAAAAATCTCTTCAGCAGATAAAAATTACGTTTCGGCTGATTTAAATCCTTCCGCCAGCCACACACATTAGATATTCGGCATCGGACAATCGGGGCCCTCGTTATTTTCCCAGAATTTACACACACCATCGTGACCGACCCTGTCTCCGAGCATACTTCTCAAACTGGCGAATGGTAAATGACCGCGAACCGCGAGGTCTTTGACCGCCACAAGCCCTGACCTACTAACTTCGCGAGGTTAATGCTCTGCCATTCTAGTTTCACATCTCTTTCGGTCAATCCGATGAGATGAGATGCCTCTGCCCGCCAGTTGCAACAGGTCCAGGAGGAAGTTTGGACCAAGATTCATCTCCTCGACGCAGTCGGACCGTGGGAATCGAGAATCGATTCTTAATAGGTGGATCAATTCGCGAAATCGGATGTAATGATGTATTGATGATGATGAATATAGAGAGTGATTTGCGGTTTAATTGACACCGAATTAGTTTAAATATGATGGAATGCAATAATAGCTCTTAGCGGTCGTCTTTTATCTGAATAATAATAATAATTATTATTATATTGTTATTAATATTAACATTATTAAGGAAGTATTTAAATGTTTTAATGCATCATTATCTTTGATTTTTACTTTGCGATAATATCTAGTAATTTTGTAACATGCCTATACAATACAGCGAATACGAGGGTCATGATACATTTACATGGATATTTCAGGGGGACAAAATTGAAAGACATATTTTTATTTGTCAAAATTATATTAATCATAAATGGTGGTTAAATTCCTAAATATTTTTTTTATATTAGATAGATTGGGCACAGAATTGATATTGTTTAGCAATTCTGTAGTTTGGGAATAGAAGTGTCTGTTTGGGATTTTGGGAGAGTTTTTAGAAGGTTTGGATTGTCTGAGGTGTGAAAGTTTAAGAAAGGACTAATTAGTTTAAAAATAATTTGTAATGGTTTGAAGTTAGATCAAATAAATAATGTAGAGGATAAAGGACAAAGATTTTAATTAATTAATAATTGAAAAGGAACTGAAGATAAAGAGATCAGGATAGGAGTGTTTGAAAAAAAGTAGAGGAAACAGATGTGTAGCCGTGCAGAGTTTAGAAGAGGTGCAGTGGCAGAAAGTCGAGAAGATAAATGGAAGCAGAGCCAGTAGGTGTAGAAGAATGTAAAGGGGAGGTGAACAGGTAAATGAATTAGAAAAGGTGTAAAAGTTAAAAAAAGTTATTCTATTTGGTTAGTAATATTTTTTCAGATATGTGACCCAGTCCAAATAGAAAGTTAGAAATTTAAAAATTTAGGGTATTTCATGGCATTTTAAAATGACGCTCACGTTTGGCAATAAACATTTATTTAAAAAAATAAAACATTTAGATCTTTTGGTTGGGTAATTATTTTTATTATTTAAATTATTAATGTGAAAAAGGAATACGAAAATATGAAAATATGCTCTGATGATAATGACACGTCCCAGCTCGGTTGAAATAAAACGTGATGTAGGATCTGGTGAGCCGAGAGGTAGTTTTTGGTAGGAGGCTCTATACGCCCCCACTGCTTCAAGTGAACATATGCTCCATCTCAGCGAGATACATCTTCCATAAGCCACATAAATTTATAACAGAATAAATAGAAGAGCCGGAAGCAGAAAAGCATTACTCACCCTGAACAGACAACGAATTTGCTCAGGGTTAGTACTAGAATGTCACGAAGCTTCCATCAACAATTTGGTCAGCTTAAGGTTTATTAAAGGTCACGCCACATCGAAAGGAAGCCGTCTTGCTGATTCACTGGCCAAGGAAGCATCCAACCAAATACTTTTTGGACCTGGTCATTCAATTGTCCTGACAAAATCGGTAGTGAGATACCTAATTAAAGAACATTCCATTGTGAAATTCAAGAAATGATGGGATGAAACAAGAAACTGTAGAGTTGCCAGGGAGCTTTTAAGTTATCCAAACCAATAATTGACTATGACTAGACAGCATCTGCGTTTGGTCACAGGCATTCTAACATATCATTGCCACGTACCGAAGCATCTCCGTGTCTTGGGACTATCAGAATCCGCACTCTCTAGGGGGTGCTAACAAGTGGATCAGACAATCAAGCATATCCTCTACGATTAGAAGATTTGTGTTCGGCGAGTATCGCTAACAACGGCCTATATAAGAGAAGCACCTCTTGGCGACGTTGTCAACTACTAGTGAGGTCTAAGTAACAAGTATTAGATGTTCTCTCTGAACCTTTAACATATTTGGTAAACTTATCATTTGAGATGGGCAGTTTTCCTCAAGCTTTAAAACTGGGGAAAATTTTACATTGCAAAAGAAAAATGATCGTAGACAAATAGAAAACTATAGACCTATTGCTATTCCCTGTGGTCTGTCTAAAATCTTTGAATATGCCTTTCTTGATCGTCTTCTGCCTTTCTTGAAAAGGTACAACATTATAACAGGAAATCAGCATGGATTCTGTTCTGAAAAATCAACAACAACTGCTATGCTTTTATTTTACAATAAAAACATTCACCATTTTGAGAAATCTGAATGCCCAGCTGCTATCTTTTGTGATCTCAGTAAAGCATTCGGTTGTGTAAACTATGAGTTGCTATTAAATATATTGGAGAAATATGGACTCAGAGGCACTATTTTAAAATAGATCTCAACCTTTATACGTGCTAGGAAGCAATATTGTAGCACCTCAGTTGCATTACATACCTTAAAATGTCACACATAATGTCATAATATTAAGGCGGGTACAGATCTGAGCACGTACGCGTATGAGGCAAGCCAAGGACGCATTGGCATGCAGATGTGGACGGGCTTCCGAAGCGCGGCAAATTGCCTCGTTGTGTGCGTCGTACGGCCTCACCACGATCCGTTTGTGGGCGGTACATTAAAGGGCGGCAATGCACAGTACGTGCTCAGTCTGGACGGAAAATTTGCACCATACAGCACCGTATAGATTATAGCGAATTTGGCAACATTCAATCTGCTGTACTAAACAGTTGACTAGAATGACATAGTGCAGTTTACCTCCTAGGCACAAAAATATATTCACATTTTATAAAATTATTTTAAATTTCATCTGGCTAAAAAGTGTGACTTAAACATTTAATTCTGACAAATGATGCACCTTCTTAAAATTTGTTATTTCTTTCTTTTTTTTAGAGGAATTTGTTATTCATAGCGAAAAAGGCAAAGACAACTTATGCTTGCCCTCAACTTCAGCAGAAGTAGAATCTATTGAACAAGTTCATAGTCAACCTTCTCTATCTTGTGCAACAGCACAAATCCAAACGAGTAGTGTATTATCATCAAACACTCCAAGAAAGCAGAGACTGCGACTGAAGATAGCAACGTTAAGGAAACGTTTGTTTGTTGCAAAAAAGAAGAAAAATCCAGCCTCCGAATATACATTGAAAGATTTTCATGCTATGTGCAAGCAATTTTAAAAAAAATCCTTTGCAGATATTGTAATTTCGCAGAGCTTATTACATAGTTGTATATTAGGATGTAGCTATTTTAATAAAGCTGCTTATCTATGTATTATAAATTAGGCTTGCTCTATAAATGTGTGTGAACATTTTTAATTATTTTAATTTTCATACACTTAAAACGATTATGAATAATTCTATGTAATATCTTTAACAAAATATGTCATAGGTGTGTGATCCTTTTTTTAGACAATATAAGTCTAATTAAACATGTACGTAATTTGAGTACATAGTTTCTTAACTGTTTTTTTTGCTTTTTTTTTATAATATATGTATGTACTATTATCAGGAATATATTTGTTTCACTATTGTTTTTTAATTTAATTTTTAGTTTTATTAGTATTATAAATTATTATTAATAATAAGTATCCTTATTGCATATATAATAAAAAACAATCTTAAAATAATTCAATTCAAAAATTCTATTTTAATAAAATACATGCATAGATTGTAAACTTATCAATTACATAAATATACGTTTTTTTATTTTTCTTTTGTTTTTATTTATAAAATCCCTAAAATACGCTTAAGCTAATGATTTTTTAACAATTATCCCAATTGATTTATACTTATAGATCATAAATGACTAGTAAGATTTGTGGCACAATATTAATAGTTCATTATGACAGGGTAAAATAAACTATTGTTTAAAACTTTATAATTTTCATTTTTGAAACCTCTGTCGAAAGTGCTACAAATTGAAAAATATTTTACTTAAATCAAGAATAGTTTAAAATTCATTCATGCAAATTTTCATAAAATATGACACATAATTCTGTAAAAGAGAAATGTAGTTTTCGCAGTGTAGGTTCGGTGAATAGCTACGTTTGCGTGTACTGTGAATAGTTACGTTTTCTCAGAGTATCTCTGTGGTGGAACTCAAGGTCAAATATTTTTATTCCTTCAACTTCAAAGTTCCGACCATTACTTTCTTTTCTGTATTGTTTGTTCTTTCTTTTGGGCTTAGGAGATGAGTTTATTCTTTGTCATACTAGGACCGCCACAAAATGAAGGGTTAGCAGAAAAGTGTGTGACATTTTAACGTATGTAGTGCAACTGAGGCGCTAAAAAATATATTTCTTTAAAAGTACAAAACGACAATAAAATCAATACTATTAATTCTGATACACTAGATATTATTATGGGGTTCTTCAGGGTTCAATTTTGGGACCCATATTGTTCATACTGTATGTAAACAATGTTGACTCATTAATAGGTGATAACCATTATGTAAGCCATGCAGATGATTTCTCGGCTATAAGTTCATCTAAAAATAAGAATCTACTAAACTGATAGAGTTCCAACATCGCCCAAAAAATGGCAAGTTCCTTCAGCAATCTTGATTTATTTTTTATTGCTAAAAAGACTAAGGTACTTAGATTTTATAACAGGCAATATAACGTTGAGCCCCTAGAGATTAGTTTTAAAAATGCCCTTCTTAATAATGGGAATGATAGCATTCGCTTTCTAGGAATCCAAATAGATCAACACCTTGATTGGAAAGGACATTGTAGAGGACTGGTCAAACAAATTAACTCGCTAAAGTTTCTTTACATGAATTTACGGTCTATACTTGAAGTTTGTCAATTAGTTATGGTACGTTTTGCACAAGTAGACTTACGTCTAAGATACGGTGTATGCTTATGGAGAAATTCAACCTTCTCTAAAAATGTTTTTCTTGTTCAAAAAAGGATCCTGAGAAGCATTGCTAAGATCTCACAAAGATGCTCTTGTCGACAATACTTCAAGGAATATGACATATTACCCCTTTGTTGCAATTTTATTTTTGAAATGTGCTTATATACTTACAAACACAAAGAAATGTTTGTAACTAATAGAAAAGTACACAGGTATTAAACCAGACAGGCTGACGAACTACATATACCTTATGCACGACTCAAGGTAACATCTAATGCGCCAAATTATTTGGGGCCCAAATTGTTCAATAGACACTCTCTTGTAATAAAGGAAAGTAATTCATTTTTTATTTTTAAAAGAAAATTGAAAGGTTTTTTACTAGAATATTATTTTTATGATCTCGCTGAATTTTACGAATTTGATGTCCTACCCATATTTTATTTCTTTTTCTAGTTTTATGATATTATCATATTTTTGTTTTATTTACTTGTATTTTAACGAATACCATACAATTGTATTATCTTATGGAAAATAAATTTATTTATTTAAGTGCCATGGGGTAATCCACCCTCCACACATTATAGATATAGATGTGTAGTGCATGTATATGATGTGTAGGTAAATGTGGAGTGGATAAAATAAACAAAAACAAAATAAATATGAATTGGAAAACAAGAATGTAAGCAGAAAAATGTAACAAAAAGAAGAAAAGTGAGAATATTTGGAAAAAATAAAGAAATATAATTCAAACAACACATGATGAAGAGAAAGAAGAAATTACAAGAAGGGAAATAGAATAAGGAAAAATAAAAAGCATTGAACAAATCAAAATGATAATAGAAATGATAAAGAAAATGGATGAAGACAGAAAAGAAATGAAAGATATGGATGAAAACAGAACAGAAATGATGAAGAAAATGGATGAAAAATAAATTAGTTGATAAATAAAATCAATGAACTAAAACAATACACTGATGATAAGCAGGGCCGCCGAGAGCCAGACCGGGCCCCAGGACAATTCTCTAGATCGGGCCCCGTGACAAAAAAAAGCTCCTCAAACAAAAACTTTTCGACTTCTACTTGAATTTTCAAAAAAAGGTCCTCAAGGTAAAACTTTTCCTCTCCTTAAATTGAGTTTTCTAAAAAAAAAAACTTCAGCCAAAAACAGTTGCCGGGCCCCCCTTATACCTCTGCCGGGCCCCCATTTGAGTCCGGGCCCCCATTTGAGTCCGGGTCCCGGGAATTAGTCCCGGCTACCCCCCCTCTAGTCGGCCCTGATGATAAAATAAATAGATAAAAGCATAAGAAATGAAGTATTTGGGAAAATAGATGAAGTAGAACAATTTAAGAAATTTAGATTAGTAATAGAAAATGGCAAGAGGGAGATGAGCAAATCGCTGTGTAGAGCTTAGAAGACGGGGCATTAACAGATGAATAAAAAAAGAAAATAAACAAACTAATTTTATTACTTTGTTGTAAAAATACAATGTTAAATTTTTTTGTTCACAATAGTTTTTAAATATATTCATTCTTTTTTTAGTATATTCACTTAAAATGCTTTACGTTCCTAAACATCGTGCACATACGAAAGGGGGGTAATTCTTTGGTTTATTTCATAGCTAAAAGCTCACATAAATATAGGTCCACAAACGCTTCGTTACCGCTCTACAGAGTGTTGAAATTTCAAGATTTTTCTTGTTTTTTCTTTAGAGCTCCTCCAGTTTTTGAGATATTTACCTAAAATTTGGTATGCAATAAGGGTAGAAGGGGGTCACTATCAACATTTGTTGTAATGTAGTTTAATAGTTATTATTTAGGTTTTTTGTAAATAAATAATTTCTACAGAAAATCGCTTCTAATTTTTTTCTCGATAACGGTCGCAGAAACAAAAAGAGTTTTTAATCAAAAAAAGTTTCTAAACAAAACAGACAATTTATTTTGTATTTTAGAATCTACCAGCGGAGTACAGCAAAAAAGTTCAGGGGGAAAAAAGGAACATGACTCCTGAAAAAATATCACCCTGTAGATTCAACAACCATATGACATACTCAATAATGTATGCCCTATAACGCAATCTAGATTCCAAATTTAAGCTAAATATCCCAAAAAATGCAGGAGCTCTAAAGAAAAACCAGAAAAATCTTGAAATTCGGTAACGAAGCGTTTGCGGACCTATGTTTATACGAACTTTTAGTCACGAAATAAGCCAAAAATTACCTCCTTTCTTATGTACACGATATTAGGGACACCTTGTATATTACGCATTATTATCGGTTAATGATCATTATTTTCTACGTTTTATGCCTATTCTTCCAATATGTTAAGTATTGCAATTTTTATCTATTTAAAAGTCAAATTAATTATTCAAATCGATCTTTCAGTTAAGATTTTAAGTTTTCAAGAATATCATTAATGGCGAGTATAAAAAGAGTTGGGCTCGAAACAGATCCTTGTGGAATTACGTATTCTAGATCCATTGTTGAAGAAAATACACCATTTGTCTTAATTCGAAATTTTCGATTATCTAGAAAATTATTGGTAAAGGTCAAACAATGCTCTATGATTTGATTACTACCTAATTTTTTAATTGTTATTAATCGTTTAAATGCGTCGAAAGAACTAAACCGAAAAAGAAAACAACTGTTCCAGATAAAAATGTAGAGTCTTTGTAGTTGTTTTTCGCTTTTAACGTCAAAACTTTGAATTTTTAATTGTGTATTTTGCACCAATTTTGCTAGAAATGTCTACTTTGTTTGGTTCAGCAATCAAATTAAAAAATATATATAAGAGAATTTTAATTAAATATTCTAATTTAATGTAGGAAATTAAATCTTCGTTTATTACCATAAAATACCAAATGCTATTTCAACTATTGCTTCAATCCTGCTAATTTCAGTTTATTTACAGATCTTATCTTGACGTCCAACCTACTCATTCGGGTATGTCGATCGTATTTCAGCCGTTTATTGCTTGTGTTTTGAAATACTTCCTCAAAATTAATTTTGGGCAATGAATATTCAATCAGATGAATATAAATAATTATGTGTATCTACTAAACATCGGTCGTTATAAAATTAGTTTGGATTGAAAAATGTTTTTAGATTAATTTGGATCTGCGGTCAAAATATTGAAACACGATGTGGTTCGGTGATGTATTACGAGGGATAATCAAGAAATTTTTGTGTACTACACTTTAAAAAATATGTAATATTAACAATATTAATAATATTAATAATATTAATAATATTAATAATATTAATAATATTAATAATATTAATAATATTAATAATATTAATAATATTAATAATATTAATAATATTAATAATATTAATAATATTAATAATATTAATAATATTAATAATATTAATAATATTAATAATATTAATAATATTAATAATATTAATAATATTAATAATATTAATAATATTAATAATATTAATAATATTAATAATATTAATAATATTAATAATATTAATAATATTAATAATATTAATAATATTAATAATATTAATAATATTAATAATATTAATAATATTAATAATATTAATAATATTAATAATATTAATAATATTAATAATATTAATAATATTAATAATATTAATAATATTAATAATATTAATAATATTAAATAATAGTAAATAACATTTACTGGCGATTGCAGGTATTCTACCTGTTGATCTAATGGTACAAGAAAGACGAAAAATATATGAGGATCCGGAAGAAAGGGAAAATATAAAAAAAATGCATCGTGAGAAAATGGTTGAAATATTCAGAACAGAAAAGTAGCTTGGCGTAAAAGGCTGATTAAATAACTAAAAAAGTTGCTAAATAGAAAACCTAACATAATTCCTAAGCTGGCATAGATATTTCAGGTAATATCTGCATAAGATTAAGGTATCTACTGTGGAGAACTGGACAGCGTTAAACACACTGTTTTTAAATGATAAATCGTTTGGTTACTGTCCTAAGAAGACGTTTTGGCTGATTTGAAAATAAAAAAAAATTCGATTTAAGATACCATCGAAGACCCAATGTCTTAATGCTTTCATTCGAACTCAAAGAGAAAGATATGTCGGAAGCAGATGACGAACTTTGAATGCTTTTCAAAAATTTTTAGGCGACTTTTTCATCAAGTAAAGCCAATATTTTTTTACGATGTTGTTTTTGAAAAGAAGCTTTCATGCAAGAATTGTCATTGAAATAATGTTGGAAAGTAGCAAATAATGGGACGAGGTGGCAGCTATGATACTGCAAATATTTAGCATTAAGGAAGAGGTCGAACGATGACTAGTAACAGAAGAAGCAGTCAAAATGATATAAATGCATTAAAATATGTGATGTCACCCTTATCTGAAGTAATGTTAATGGCAGTTAATATTTATATTAGTAATATGATTAATATTATTTTTTTTTTTAAGGGGAGAACCCACATACTTTGATTTTCTCTTACTATACGGAGAATGGTCGCACTGCGCAGCTTTCTGAGTGCCTTTTAAAGGGAGATAGAAAACTCCGCCAGGTTGATGCCTCATTAAGTATTGCCTACATTTTGACGCAATATTTTTAATATTTTGCTTGCTGCTGTCAGTGTCACAGAATATTATTTTCGGCACAGTTTATTGCTAAAAAATCAGTTAGCTCACTCGGACCAGTCCAAAGTTCCAAAATAACATCCACTCCAGAGATACAAGTTCAGAATGCACAGAAGACTGCTGTTTTTTACTAAGTAGTCATACCAAATAGGAACTCCGTATAAGAGAACTGACTAAACTACATTATAGAGCATGGTCCTCTTTTTTGCCCCTCAGCGTTATTCTACTCAGAGCGCGACTCTAGTCTCCGCCTTTTAAACAGTTTCCTTTATATGCTGCTACAGTTTTCACTCATATTGATACCTAGATACGAGATACTCTTTTTTTCTTGGTATTTCCACGCCTCTACATTCAAACGTGATCCATCCATTTGGTATAGGGCTTCGCCACCTTTTTATTTAAGTTCCTCTTTGTTTTTGGCCGTGATCACAATGGCGATATCGTCTGCTTAGGCAAGTATGGATACTCTATCCAGTACCGCTTCATCCAGAACATCATCGTAAAGCACGTTTCACAGGGGGCCTAGGACTGAGCCTTGTGGAACACCTGCTGTAACATCTATGCACACAATCTTTTTAATTTGTAGTGATCTATGCTCCAAGTAACTATCTATAATGTCTAATAGATAGTTTGTTATACCCTTTTTTCCAGTTTCTGTAAGATTTTGTACCAAGAAGCCGTGTTAAAGGCATTTTTAACATCAAGTGTAATATGAGCCGCCTTATCTCTTGTGTTGTCTTTTACCATGTTTACTACCTTTTCCACAGTCTGTATCGTGGATCTACCTCTGCAAAATCCAAATTGATGTTCGGAGAGACCTCCTGCTGCTTCTAGTTCTTGGTGTTGCCTTTCCCTTATTAATTTCTCATAAACCTTACTTATTGAATTTAATAGCCATATTGGTCTGAACTTCATATTTGTTGGTTTTCCTTTTGGTAATAAAACCAATTTTGCTTTTTTCCACTCTTGCGGGAAGCATTTCTCTCTGAGGATACCATTCATTGGGTTTAATATTACCTCTGCATCTATTGTTCCTATTATCTTAATAGCTTCTGTGGGAATACCGTCAGGACCCGGTGCCTTTCCGGTTTTCATCCTACTGAGAACATTTTTTAGTTCTACTAATCCAAAAGGCTCTGCGTTTGTTCTGGGTTATCGCCAGGTTTTGGTTTTACTTGGGAATAAATCGGTTGCCAACTTAACTTTTTCTTCTATGGCTAGATTAAATGGGGAATATCCTTTTAGCTTCTTGACTGGTATTTGATATCCTTGATCCCAGATGTCTTCTTCCAACTCTTCGCATAGTTTGTTCCAGTATTCATTTTTTGATTTATTTATCAGAAATTGCAACTTCTTTCTACAGCGCTTCTGTTCCTCCTGTATTTCGATAACTTTCTCTTCGTTTCTTGGTTTCTGCTTATTTGCGCGTGTGATTCTCAAGTCTCAGACATTTTCGTCTACATTCGTTAATTTCTTTATTCCACCAGAAAGGTGTCGTGTTTTTTCGGTTGTTGTCAAACTTCCGCGATATGCGTCCTTCATTACTCTTTCTAGATCTTTTATTGTCTCAACGCCTGATGTAATTCTCCACGTCGCAAGTTCTTAAACAGTTCCCAGTAGCATGTAGCTCTATTTTTGCTTTATCCTGTTTTTCAATATTGAGAAGTATATGTACTGATGTTCCGTGGCTGTTTCTTTCTCCAGTACCTCCCAGTCGTTTAAATCTTTCTGGAAATTTTGTGGCGAACAAGTGATATGTGTCTACGACTCTGTATACTTTCTGCCTAGCATAAGGTCCCCTTTATCGGTTCTTTTTTATAGATTTTATCTTTATGCCTATTTCTTCGATATTGACTGAGGTTTTAACTGACTTCAGCAGATCTGCATAGCTCTGGCATTCCGGGGCCTTGATAATGATGTTTTTCTCTTCAGGCCTGTCTGAACCTCTTATCTCCCTCTGCCTTGGATTTTCTCCTTGTTAGATTATTTCCCTCCTTTATGTAGAGCGCAGCTATGAAAAAGAAATTTCGTATATTTCCTAATATATTCAAAGTTTGTGTTTCCCAATGCGCCTATCCTAAGACAAGCTATTCATTTAGCTTAAAAACTGTTTCCGCGTCATCTACTCCGCTGTCATCCATTTTTATTGGTAGAATGTATACCGACTGTATGTGATTCTCTTGTTTCTGTCTCTTTCTGCTGCTGCTGATCCCAATTTTTAATTTCACAAACTCCGTTGCTCCTACTTCGAGGTCTTCTTCTACTAGAGTTGCTACAGCCGGGTACTTAGCTACTAGCTCGTCGTACGAGTTTCCATATCTTGCTGCATTTAGGTCCATGAATACAACTAAATCTTCCTTTATATCGACTTGTAGGAACTTTCCTTGTTGCTATTGTACCACTTTAGAGAACTCCTCGGGCCATTTCTCATCTATTATATTTTTTAAGTCTTTAAAGCCTTTTTCAATGTTGAGAACTCTTTCTATTTCTGTTTTTCTTTCAAAAGTTTTTCTTTCATACTCCTCTTGTATTTCTTAATCGGTCACTTGTGTTTCTATAGTATTTGTTTCTCTTTTAGCTCGTTAGTTATTACTTTTTCTAGCCATCTCTTTGATCTTTCCTTCTCCAGTTGTTTGGCATGGTAAGTCAGCTTATAGGATATATCGGCTAGTTCTTTCCTTGGTGTGTAGGTGTCTGCCATCAGCCCTTCTAGTAGATTGACCTGCTTTAGTAGATCATCTAAAGATTCATGAAATTTTTCCTTTCAATCTAAATATCTCCTGGGGTATCATGAGTAATATCTAATCTCTTGCGTTTTGGATTGTTTCCAGCCTCCTGTGAATGAGTAGCCTTGTTTGCCCCTTCAGCCTCGGTCAGCGAAAGACCTCTCGTTATTCCACTCGGAGGTTTTCTCTCTAATCTTAACTTTGGTGTAAAAAGTTCACTCTTTTTTGGTGCTTCCTTTTCGTTCTTTTTTTCGTTTCCATTTTTTGGTGTTGACACTAAAACCTGGGATGCTATTCGTAATTTTGTTTCGCCAGTGTTTTCGACTTTCTCTTCAATATTAATAGTATTATTATTAATATTAATATACAGTATGTCTGAAATTTAATGATAATATTAATAGTATCATACAATTTCGGACATACTGTATACTGCCTGACAAATATTATATGGCCCAATCTAATTTAACAAGAATCTACAATTGCCATATTGCAATTTATCTAACAATATGTTATGGCTTTCTAAATTAATTTAAATTAGTTTTATAACGATTTTATTTCCCACCGTTTAATCTCTAAAACCGAAACAATACCATAGTTAAGTATCTTCCGTTCGTACAAAAATTTGTCCACCATATGCTCCAATAACGATTTCCTCCTTCGTTTGATCGCGAAGTCAACGTCCTCCGCAGCCTCCAACAAACTCGCAGATGAGATTTTGCAGAGAAGGAAGATGAAGATTTCATCGCGTCGGTCTTTTTCAACGTCCGCACAGTGGACCCAGATGGTGTTTAACAATGCGAAAATATGATATGAAAAAATTAAGTATTTTAACTTTCTGACAATTCACACCAAACTAAACCAAACACATTCCTAAATTTGCATTAATATATTTCTTTGGCTCACTCCAAAACAAGATAAGTACATTTTTACCATTTTGCGATAAGTGCATTTTTGTACACAAGATGGTTTTAAAATATACTGCGAAAACCAAATAAGCGTTGGACAATGGAAAACTACTAAAAAATGTAGGCTTGTTTTGGTAATAATTCATTTTGCTCAAAACTGTACGGCTAAAACAAGTTAAGTGCACATTTAACGAAATGTAAGAATTTCGTATGCAAAATGGAAATTAATTCTTCTGGAAAAACAGGTTAAGTGCGATTCCAACTTATTTTTGCTATTGAACTTCAGAAGATTGTAAAAATGCCTATGGGTATTTATAAAACAGAAAAGTGTCAATTATCTTATTTTTGCAGTTTATTTTATCTTTATATTATAGTCTATTTTTATGTATTAAAATAATAAAGCGTTCGTAATCCATAGGCATACCACTTCTTTTAGTAGACAGTTAAAATATGTTTTGAAGTTATTCCTCGAGTATACACTTATATTTTCACCTAATTAACCTGCTTATAACTTCTAAACAGCTGAAGCTAAAAAAGTGCAATTTTTTCTAAAATGTTTTATTTTTCCACAAGGTATGTTAAGAACATTGTGTCAAACGGGTTATGTTGGTATAAGGGTTTAAACTTTGACTTTTAAACAACGTTACGTTCATAAATAATAATTGTAATATAAAAACTACTTCTCACCTACAAATCCAAATCAGAATCGAAATCAGAAGATGAACTGTCGCAACCAATATTTACAATGAGTGGCTCGATCATTTCATCAGTAATATTGTCCAACTTCCACATTTTCTCTTCTTCTTTAATCGTATGATTTACTGCCTTTTCCCAGTTTTTAGGCTTCACATTATTTACAGCCTCCAAAAACAACTGTTTAACATCAATCATTTTAAAAGAATTATTTTTTCTTGAAACTTCTCCCTTTATCTGTGCCCATATCAGTTCAATCGGGTTTACTTCGCAATGATATGGTGGTGATCTAACCACCGTCATCCCACGATTTTTTGCAATTTCATCAATTTCATATTTTTTGAATTTCTCTTTATGAAGAAGGGAACACAAATGATATAGTTCTTTTCTCACAGAACCAGGATGGAACTTATTATTCTTTGAATTTAGCCAATTCTGTAAATCTTTTTTTCACCACTTGGTTGTGGGCATTTTTTCTATAAGTCTCGAGTGATAACTTGCATTATCCATTACTATTATACAGTTCTGAGGAAGAAGATCTATAATTTGTTCGAACCACTCTTTAAAGACATCAGCATTCATGTCCTCATGGTAGTCACTGGTACGAGTAGATTCAAAAGTCAATAAACCACCTTTAACAAAACCGTTTGAACTACCGATGTGTACTATTATTAGTCTGCGCCCCTTTCCTGATGGTGGATTTAAACCAGTAGATAAATTATTTAAAAAAGCCTGTCTTCGACTTGTAACAGTTTCAACTTGCCAAAATTTATTTGGTTTATGTCCCTCGTTGATCCATGTTTCATTTAAATAAAATATATTTCTTCTTTGGTTTCTCATTTCTTTTATAGTCCTTAGGTAATTTCTTCTAAAATATCGCTTCTTTCTATTAAAATAGACTTTCTGGAATGCTTTTTCCATAGAAAACTTATTTCTTTTAAAAGTTTCCATAGTATGCTTCAACTCATTTTAGGGTAATCCTTATCATCTCGAACCGTGGCAAGAACTTTGTCTACTGTCGGAAATTCTTTTCTAAAGAAGAACGCATGCACTTCCCTTCGAAGTCTTTCTTTCAAAAGATTTTCTAATTGAAATTTTGGTTTTCCTGGAGCTTTACGTGCTGTTTGAAACTCGCCACATTTCTCTTCTTTAACAACTCTGTAAATCGTAGATTTTCCAACACCAAGCCTACTACTAACTAATTCCACTGTGTCGTCAACACTTTTACATAAATGTTTGTCTGTAAATGATTTAAAACAATTAAATATTAACGTTTTTTTATTAACTGTTAAAGGACCGATTTAATGTCGTTTACGCGGCCCTTCCAAATTTTCCATGATCACACTAGAATTTACACTGCACCTTGCAAGTTGCAACTAAACCACATTTAGTAAACTGTCAAGAATACACAACTTGGACCTCCTTACTAAATGGAAAACCTATAATCGGTTTTTCGGTGAAATTTGTTGGGAAGGTATTTATTTACTTATAATTCGATTACTGTAAGAAATTCTTGGAATTAAAATAAAACAAAATTGGCAAATAGGTACTTATTGAAAATAATCTTAAGATACGGCTATGTAATCTTTAATACACAGGGCTTTTGGACTATCCAAACCTTTTTCTATTGTTCTGTACAGCTTATGTTTATAAAGGACCAAGAAAAGACCCAAAACTTGTAATAGCTCAGGTACATTTATTACAATTTTAGAAAATATTTAGATTATTCTGTAAAAATATTTAGAATAACCGTACTAAGTTTTGCATTAGAAATGCTGTTTTATTACTCTCTCATACATAAAAATAGACTATAGTATGCTCAGAGTGCAAAACCAAATAAGTGTCACTTATCTTTTGTTTTTCCTGAATTGCTAATTTCAGCCAAAATAGGTTAAGTACAGAAAAAAATTATTCTACTAGTTATACATTTGTTAATTATTATTATGTTTATAGTACCACAATCTATGTTATTTTACCACTAATTATGTTTTCTTTCATGAAGTTGTTAGTGTAGGTTAAAACTTTTAAACTTAATTTACTCAAAACTAACAAAATGTAACTTATCTTGTTTTGGCAGTAAGCCGACGATTTATTATCGTGGTTGCAGGTCCCAAAAAACTAAACAAACATCAAGTGTACCGCAGTGTTTAATTTCAGTGCCCCTTTTATTCATCATTTTTATTAATGCATTTAAATACAATGATATCACAGTTTACAACCTTAGTATTAGTAACTCTATGGAAGCCGGTAAAAACCAGATTCAATAATAGAATCTATTGCCAATTGTGAACAGAACATTTCTCAGATGCATACAAAAATTGTTTGCTATAAAACAGGGTTATAGATTTAGAAAACATGGCTTTCCGAACAAATAACTGTACTTTTAGGAACGAAGAGAACGTTTAATTAGAAAGAAAAAATATTATAATTTCTGGACTGGCCGAAAACAATGTTTTCAATGACTAAGATATTGTCAAAATGTTCTTCAATTATTTTTTTTCCTTCTAGATACAGAAATTTGTCCCATTTCCCCTTAGTTGAAGTTAAACGTAATCATCGATCCTTAAAAGTTTCTCTACCATTAAGAAAAATTGTTCTTCCTAAATAAACATCTTCCAATATAATTCTTCAAAGTAATAAGACTCCTACTCAGAAAAAATAACTTGAAATAGTTCTGAACTCAAAACGGTTTAAAAAATGCTATGATCATAATTGGAGTAATAAATATATAAAGGGTATACCAAAAGTTATCAGACTAAAGCAAGTTAACAAAAGATCCAACATAACAACATAGCAACAAGCTGTCGTTATAATTTGTTTAACTTTATCGAGAAAAGTGCTAAATTTTCATTTTATGTGTTTTTAAGATTTGGCTCACTAGTAATATCGACATCTTAACTTGTTATCTTACTGATTATGTTTTTTTTTTCTTAAATGCTATTAATGGGAAGCCCAAGAGTCGAGAGAGTGGTAGGTGAGCAATTTTTTTCAATAAATGTTTAAAGTGAACTTTTATAACACCATTTAAAACTATACCTCTTTATACTTTGTACTAGGCTAGACGACATACTCTAAAACAAACGGAGTCCCACAATAGATCTGAAAAGGTCGCGGTGGACAAGGACAAATAACGTCCAACTCCTAATCTAATCTAATCTAATCTAATCTACTTTGTACTTTGTACCACAACTCAACTGAATTCAATATTTTATTCTAATCTACTTTTGTCTACAAAAAAAAAAAAGAAAAAAAAGAAAAGAAAAAAAAATATGTAAAATCTTAAATCTTTAATCCAAACTTTAAATCATAAACTTTAATTTTCAATTGTTAATTTTTATTTTACTTTATTTTAAATGTTCATATTGTATATTATGTATATAACAATTTATTCTCGTATTTATCTGCAAACAAGCTTATAATGCTTATGCAGTTTTATAGTTTGTTCAATTTTCTATATTATTTTATAATATTATACCCCCATTTGTAATGTGAATGAATAAACTTATTTATTATTTATTATTCAACTAATCTCACAAATAAGCCTTTTATACTGCAAGATATCCACTGTACTATTGACTTGAATAAACTGTACACCGGTTGTAATAAAAAACAACAACAATTACTAGAATATATTCTTTTTCGATACTCAATTTTTGTAATTTTACGAATTAACGAATGTAAAGATTATATTATTAAAAAAACAAATACACACATCACCAAAATTTTTGGTCCCCCTCGTAAATATCAAAACGAAATATTTATCATGGCTGATTTTTTGTACATTTATTCGTTATTTATTTCACCGTTGGTACGCATCTAAAAATCTTGACAGAAACAATTTCCCACAATTTTAGGTACCAATGTTTAAAAAGTGGTTCATATCGATTTTGCGTTTTTAAGTGATTGTTAAGTTTTTCTTTATAACTATGCCTGACAATAGAATTTATAGTTCCTGATTTTTAATTATTTGCCTCCATTTTTCCCTATCTATTCTAAATTTTCTTTTATATTAATTTTGCATCTGTGTTAATTTTATCATCTTTCACTTTTTTGTATTTGCCACTCCAAATTTCCTTTCATCTTCTTGTATCTGTTTTAAGTTTATTCCCCTTTTATTTTTATTTGCTATTTTAATTTTCTTTTACTTTTATCTTCCCACAAATTCTTTACCACTGCTTCATTCTAATTTTATGTTTTCTTCTCTTCTTTCTCTTGTTTATTATTTTACTCTTTAATTGGTTTTGTTTTCTTCAATGTCATTTCTCATTTTGTTCCTTTATCATTTGATGTTTCTTCTTCATTTATTAATTTTATTTACATTCATTACTTCTTCTACATTTTGAATCTGTATTTTTTCATTAACTTCTTTATCTTCAATTCATATTTTTACATCTACTTCTGCATTTTCCTCTTCAATTTTTATGTTCATTCCAACTACCTCTTTTGCTTCGATCTTCATTTTATATATTTTTTATCATAATTTTTCATTTTTTTCATTATTCCTTCTTTAAGAAGGTTAATCGTGAGGCCTCAGTCTGAATAAGATTAAAACCACCAATTCAGCTTCCTTCGATTCATTGTTTGTTATTAGTATTATAAATGTCTTGGTCTAATGTATTATTTTATTCCAAATGCGCTACAGAAATTGCATCTCTTTCTTATTTTAAAATTTCTGTAAATACAGGAATACGATTATAAATCAATTAACAAACGTTTTAAAAATTATAGGTTTTTCGCGCACAACAGCTCAGCTTCCTGGGTCCGCTCCGCGTCGGTTCGTCGACCGCTCCATCGCGATGCTTCCTGGTGCACGGATGTAGGTCAACCGCCACCTCCTTGAGAAGAGGTCGAAGGGAGAGGAAGCGCGACCTAGAGTCGAGTCTTCGGCATCGACTTCTTCGGTCAGTATGCGACTGGCCGATGGTTCACTGGGGTAAGGGTGACTAACCGGTGTCGATGACCCGACCACACGAAGAAAGAAGAATTAACGCCGAGATGCCGATGTTGGGATGAAAGAAGGCTTTAAAATTGTTGTCTTTACATCGTTCGACGTATTTTGTTGATGTGGTTTGTTGAGACAACCCCGTAGATAACTTGATCTGACGCACAAAGTGCTTGCACGGTAGGCTAATGAAAAAAGTATTCTAGTCGAAGAACGTGTGTATATTAAAGCACAGCCCTTTAAAGGCCTACAACCAATTATTAAGTTACTGGCTATGATTTAAAATACTCACTGAAAATTGGAAGTAAAATTGAATTTAGAAAAATAAAATTTCAAGACTGTAATAAATGTTCACAATCAAAAAATATTGTGAACACAAACCGATGATTTTAGGTGATTTCTTATAATTACAAACTATAAAATTCAGGCATGATTAAATGCAATTATAATGAGCAATTTATGTGGTAAAAGAAGAATTAAATATATAATAACAACTTAACAATAACAAAGAAGTAAGTCAAACGTATGGGATGTTATGATTCATTAAATAAAACTTAAAAATTGGTAATTATTGGCCCCAATAAATCGTATGGAGTCAAAAATTGTGTATATTGAATCTTAATATTATCAATCTAAGTTGTATTGAATAAATGTGAAATTGGAAGAAGAAAATAGGTATTAACACCAACCAAAAAGTACCAAGAGAAAAAGGTGACAAATTGAATGCCTTCCTTAATCCATACAAAAAACTAAAATGATGGTTATCAGACAATCTCTAGGAAATTGACTGCTTACAGTACAGAAACGGTTTCTGAGAGAAAATTCAATTGAATATTGGATAGAAGAGGCTAAAGAAGTTGCTAAAAAAATTGACGTCGAACCTATTCTGCTAAATAAACGAATCACGAGGTGCAAAAAACAATTTGACGAGATGTGTGATGACGAATCACGAACACTTCAACCAGTTCAACTTTTTTCTCAAGCAACAATGATGTTATTTGATAGAATCTTATCAGAAATTAAAAAGAGGGTTGAATTCGAATTTCGAATTTCTAAATAGTACTGAAATTTTGAAAATATCAAATGAAGAACTACAAAAGCATGATGGAGCAGATCTGGGACGCAAATACGAGCGAGATTTAAACGCGGTTGAATTCTGCTAGGAACTCTACGTTTTATTTGGAGATATAAAAAATGCTAGCGCTTTCAATCTCTTGCAACAGATTTATACGCATGATTTGCAGGATGCCTATCCCAATATTTGTATTACTCTAAGAATTTACTTATCAAAAATTATCTACGATCTTCGATGAGCCAGGAACGTTCATCAAGTCTTGCCATATTAGCAATAGAAAATCAAATTGCTCATCAAATTAATTATGATAAGGCCATATATATTTGTTTGCAAAACAAAAGACTCGAAGAGTAAAATTATAATTTAAATGTGTAATACAATATTAATTTTAACCTCGTTTTATTCAGACCCTATCCTGTCCTAACCTAATTAAAATATATGTCCGAGTCCGACACATCCTGGTATTTTTCGAAAAAATATTGGCTTAACAAAGAAAGAACAGCGGTATACCGGTAGTTGTGGGGTTCTTTGGAGAAGGCCTATGTCCATCAGTGGCGGGTGGGGGCGGCATTCTTCAGTTTTTGCCCCGCCTCAAAGAAATTCAAGATCCGGAGCTGGAGAAACCAAATCAAGGGAATTCCCGGATAGACTCATATTGATAGAACATTTCCATGTCTCATATCGCGGTTTTCCAGTAAATTTGGCCAGTTATAAATGTGTATTTTAATTTTGACTTATAGACTAAAATTAGGAAGTAAAATGCAAAATAGTTACCTCATGTTCAAGCAAGCATCGGTAATAATTGAAAACGTAAGTGGATGAAGAACCTATTGTGACGAAAGTCTAATTTATTTAAAGTTTATTTATTTAAAAACACACTATTTACAATTTATTTCAGACGTACTATTTAATTTATATAATACTTAGACACTAACTAACAATTCTAATTTTTTTCTTACACTTTAACTTTTCAATACAATGTTCTATATTAAAACTGTCTATAATCAACTAAACTGGGCGCTGATACGTCGGCTATTTATATTAGTCCAACTCCCCTACTGGAAGATGCTAGAGGCTCTCGAATATTCCAATTCTATGACTAAACGGCACTCCCCGCCGTTCCAGCTGTTTCTAGTGCATCAGCGGCAGGCATTCCATCGTTTCTTGTATATTCGAGGCTCGGTCCGACTGTTTTCACACGTCAGCGTTGCTTCTATCACAAGTCGGTTGCCATGTGAAGGTTGCGCGTGTACACAGGGTCGGATCAGGAATTTCATGACACTATGTAACAGAAACATTCTTTAGGTTTAAAGTTTTTATTTAAATAGTTCATCTTTATTTGAAAGAAAATCATAACAAATATAGTTAGAATAAATTTTAGGTACATAGTGTGGCAACATTGCGATCACCACTTAAACTTACCTTTAGTTTTGACATTCATGTCAATGTTAGTTTAATACCTTGGTCGATTTTATTTCGTTGCCAAGGTTTTTGGCATCATAGAGCACACAAGGTTATCGACTAAGAATCGCGCTTAAGGTGTGGCGTTATTAGCGTTATTATGACATGCATTTCTCGAAACTGACACTTGGCTAACCTCAATAAAATCGACCTATGTCTTAAACAAAAAATGACATTAAAGTCAAAACTAAATGTAAGTTTATGTGGTGATGGCAATGTCGCCACACGTAGGCCCTTCATTTATGCAAAACACTGATGTCTTCAGTTATGATTTGTATCAGGACTAAATACAATGTAGGTACTTCTTACAAATAATACCAATTGCGACAAAAAGGCAGCTTAGAATAACATAAACCTAGACGTAGATATTTTATTCTAATAATGTCCTGGCTAGTGAATTTCAACACCCGATGCCGAATAAATAAATATATTCCTAATCTAAAATCCTTCCTAAGTACAGATGTGTCCTTT
This sequence comes from Psylliodes chrysocephalus, assembly GCA_927349885.1. Classification (NCBI taxonomy): domain Eukaryota; kingdom Metazoa; phylum Arthropoda; class Insecta; order Coleoptera; family Chrysomelidae; genus Psylliodes; species Psylliodes chrysocephalus. The sequence goes on from OV651817.1 coordinate 75,948,552, forward strand.
TTTAACTAATCTAAATTTTTTCAACCACCATTATTGTATGCAAGTAAATATAACACATCTAGCGGACTCCCTGAAGGACTGGTGTCAAGATTGTCTATTCCTTGCTGATGAGTCATAATAAAGACAAAAGTGGACCAAGAAGGACACTCTCTTTAGTATGCAAAGCCAAAGTTAAATTGTTGATTTATTTTCTATTTTTGCTATTTTCCATTTGATATAATGCAATGCCTGTTGGGGTATTAGCCAAAGGAACAGTTTTTTTCAGGATAGGAAATGGTCCCTCGACGTTTCTGTGATACACACTTTGAGATTTTATCTTTTCCATCAGATGTCCGTAAATTATCCAAAAGCAATCTAAAAAGAGTCCATATATATGGAGTGCAAATGAACATCCAGGTTCCCATACCTGGATTTGTATAGTCTAATCAATGTCATCTGTAAAATGTTGGATGTCCCTTACACAAACGATCTATGCATCGATATACTTCCAATTGGACATTGATTAGATTGTTATTTGGGAACATTTATGTAATCAAAAATATTAACTTAACAACATATTGTTTATTAATTTAATTGTTTTTAGTTATGAAGCCGTCCGGGTACAGGGCTTAATTTGGGGAGAAGATTTTATCACTTCTGCTCTACCTGCCAGGAGTATATAGGAGACCATCCTGACCTCCCTTACCAACAAAATGTGGAGAGATGTGTAACCGCCCACCCCCCGGTTGCTTTTTATTTATTTATAAGCATGTATTTATTTACCTCCCTCTTCTTTGTGAAATTCAAAGTAATTCATACTTACTGTAATGTACCGAGGATACTTGAGGATACGTTTAATAATTCTTTGTTTTGTCGTTTCTTTTTTTTTTATATATATAGGTGCGCTTACTGAGATACAGTCGTTGGAATAGCAGACTGATATCCTTTATGTTTCAGTCTCACCTAGGGGGTTATGTGGTGTAGTCTTACTAGAATAGAGCCAGATCAATACCAACCAACCCTGCAGTGACATCAAGCATATTTGTGTAAGATGTGAGTCTAGCTGTCCGAAATATCATTTACCCCAATCAGATGATATTTATTAGCTCTTAGCGAGGGTGCATCGGCACTTCGGTAGACCAAATTCTTAAATAGTTTTAGGCTGGTGTAATGAAATGGCAAATGCATACTGGGACGTGTCTATCTAGCGGCCCAAATGTGACGTTATAAGACAATACATTTCTATAATAATAAATAATATAATAATAAACCTCTTTTAAATTATTAACTCACCATCTATTTCAGACGTTTTTATATTGTTGTTAATAAGTGGAAGTGTTGATGATTTGGAAATATTGAAGTGGCATCGAGACGTAGGTTGGAACGTTGAGCGTCGGAATCTAGAGCAGCGGAACGTAGAGATGGCGTCGGAACGCAGAGCGTCGTAGAGATGACGTCGGAACGCAGAGCGTCGTATAAGAGCGTTGAAACTTAGACAAATGGAGAAGTAAGGACGTCGAGCGTCAAACGGGATGTAGGGCATTGGGACGTAAAGCGTCGGATAAAAAAGAGGATGTCGGGGGACGTTTACCTTTGGGATGAATATGAGGTAGGAAATACTTAGGTGGTGCGGGATATGATAGCGTTCAGGGGAAAACGGGTATTGTGGGATAGACGTCGGTTAGGAAGAGTGTCGATTTAGGAAAGGTACTGAATAGTGAATTTGACTTATACTAGATTTGAAAGTAATGAATGACTGAGTTTGAAATCAACTGAACTGAGGATTTCTTAATGTTTAACGAGTTCCTCGGGATTGGGTCTTTATACCCGATTTAATGACTTTTTGTGACATCAACTGGTCGTTACTCTGGCGGGAACAAATTTGGGTGAATAGAAAAGGGATGGTCAATTTATTATTTGTCTTAAAAAATTTGTGTGTCGAAAACAATGTTACTATTCAAAAGTGACTTAAGATAAGTGCGTTAAGTGTTTTAATGAGGTTTGCTCTGGCCTTCCGGACAAAGTCCCTTGTCCGACCAAACGACTGAGCTGCAGGTTTTGCCAATGTTAAGTTAATCTAATAGATCAGTTGGAAACTTATTCTCCACGCTTTACGACATATCCTTCTGAGGGTTCAGAGGGATAATTTGGCTGATTCATTTAAATTGAGGAATTAGAATGGGTTTCTTATCTTGGATAATCTCTAGATATTTTATGGAAGCTTGTTGATAAAATGAACGATAACAGTTTTTTAGTGCATAACAGATATATACCACCTCTCACATCTTGTTGTTTCTATTTAGGGCTTGTTAAAGGATGTAGGAGATCACCTCTTCGTACTTTCCGCTAATTGTGACAACCAGATCATTCGCATAGCATAAAAATCTACCCTTTGCCGAAAAAGATCGTTTGGCAGGTTATCCATCAGAGAGGTTAACAGTAGGGGTAAAAGAACTCCGTCTTGAGGATATCCTCTGGCAGGCCTAAAAGTAACTCTTTCTCCATGCAGTAATTATATGATCTTCCGATTTCCAACCATACTTTTGATACGGTTACAGATCAGTTTGTAAATTCCTCTTCTTTCAATAGAAGTGAATAAAGAGTAAGTGACTTACTGAAAAGCTTAAATAATGGGATTAAACTACCTACTTACTAAAATTGAAAAACAATAAAAATAAAATATTACAATTGTTTTTGGTAAAACAAAGGATTGAACATTATTTATTGAAATTTATCGTATATTAAATGAGAATTTGAAAACTCCAGCAGTAGTTCATCGAGGTACAAGTCAAAGATTTGTACCTACCAACATGAGGAATATAAAAAAAATGCATTTCGACAGGAACCAAAACTGTATATCACATCTAATATTGATGTATATGTTGCAGTAAATACTGGAAATTAGTAAATTTTAACAATACTTGGGAATAGTAAGCTATTTCTAATTTGTCTACTTCTAGCCAGTAAAAGTTTAATTTGAACACATTTTTACTAGTAATTGTTAGCATTGACTGAGCTGTTCTAGTAAAAGCTAGATAAACCTAGCATTTATTATCAATCCCACCAAGATGGTGAATATAAATTTGTTGTATTTAAGATTCTAAAATCAAAAAGGGTGAAGAGGTACTCCAACCCTACTACAATCGGACAATAGGAGAGAGTTTAACCACATAAATGAAACTTTAAAACTCATATGGGTAGATTTACGAGTAGTGCTTGGGAAACCTAGGCACAGCCAAAGCCAAAGAAGCGTAGACGTGCCAACCAAGATGTGGAACACATGAATACAACAAGAATGCATGATAACCAAACCTTGCACGAGACAAAATAATTATGGTTTATTCAGTTAACTAAAAAATCACCACCATCTAAAGCTCTATTAAAATTAGGATTAGACAATGTCCAAGAAACAAGATAGTTAAAAATATTATAAATTTATTAAAATCTATCCAAGAAAATACCATGAACATATGTAACTACTTTTACTAGCTACTGCCAGTATATGTTGTTTTTATTAGGTTTAACAAGATTCACTAGTAAAAGTGTAAAAGTATAAAAGTTCTTTTCATGTATACCATTTCCTAATGAATTAAGTAATTGCTAGCATTAACTAGTAAAAGATAGTATTTATTGAATTTCTAACTACCGCTGTAACATATTGTTACCCTGCACCCTGTAGTAGCCTGGGGCTGTTATAGTAAAAGTACGAATAAAATAAGAATGAGAAAATAGTCTGGAAATGTCTACAAATGTCGTTCTATGTTAAGAAACATCTAGACGGTTCGAGAAGGTTCAAGGCAGCTATATAAGTTGTTCCCTCTTTTCAAATTATTTATCCCAAAGAACTTGATTACCTGAAGCTAGTTGGAGCCAAAGGGGAGGATCTAGACCACAGTATGGCGCTAACTTTTCAATGTGAACTACCTGACAACTGAATGCGGTAGATCAGGACGTTGATTTTCTAAAGAACGATGTAGGGGCCTACCCAGTTCCGTTGCAGTTTTTGACAAAGTCCTTTCTGGCACTTGGAATTGTACAGCCATACTGGGTCGCCTCTCTCAAGATGTGTTCCTGTGGCTTGCATGTCGATTATAGTTTTTTGCTATATCGCTGCTGATTTTCAAACGTTCCTGAGCGAATCCATAGACCTTTTCTAATTGATCTCTTAAGTTCTGCATGTACGTGGGAGGTGGGAGGTGTATGGCCCTCCAAAAAGAAAATCATGGGACAACTTCATCACCCTTCCATTCATCATCATAGATGTATTATAACTGGTTTATTCATGTTCAGAACTTCGATAAGCTAACAGGAATAGAGGAATTAAAGTGTCCCAGTCCTTTTGGTTGTCAGAGAATAACATTGAAAGACAATGGCATATGGTTCTATGGTGTCATTCTACCATTCCATTGGACTGTGGGTGAAGAAGCGTACTGCGTGTTTTTATGATGCCTAAAAGTTTCATCAATTCTTGTCATAATTCGGATTAAAAGTTTCGTCCTTGGTCAGAGACGCTATTTCTTGCTCCTTTATAACAACCATTAACACATTGCGTGCCACGTCTCTCATATATGAGAGACACAAATTTCGCCGGTGGCTTCGTAGCTCATTTATGAGAGACACGCATCTCTTACTTTCTGGCGATATATATCAAATGTGATACCCGCTACCGTTTATTTCAAATGGAGAATCCCAAGCCTGACCTCTGGGGAAAGTAATATTGGTCTTGGTTTGAGCAAATTCGGAAAAATAAATTTACCACGACAAATGTTTGAAAATTATTTATTTTGCGTAATAAAACAAAATTTTTTTTGAAATAGCCTATTCCTAATAATGAAACAAAGTTTATTCAGGGATTATTGCTTATTCTAATAACAAAATAAAAACGTCTTTCGACTCCAAAAAGAAAGAAGAGAAACTGAAAAAATTTAAGAATTAATGTTTTTCATTGAAACATGACGCTCATATTTGCGGTTGTCCGGGGCATTTGTCGCAATAATTGTATGTTAATTAAGCTTTGGATTTTGCAACTATGCGTCCTGATTCTTTTTGAATTTTCGCATAGCACACCGTACACCTGCTGCGGTTTTTTTTTTGCTTCAGGGCCACGTCGCTCATATATGAGAGACACAGAAAACGTGAACAAAAAATAGCTAAAAAAACACACCTTTATTTTGAGTAAATACATACAAATATTGCAATGTCTTAAGTAAGTGTTTCTCTATTCCGTTAAGAGAAGTGGTCCAAGGATATCTATGGCGATTCGTTTAAAAGGGTCTATATGGTCAAGTACTGTGCCATTTTACCTCGGGTTCTTGTTTTGGGCTCTTTCTAGCCATTGCATAGATCACATTGGGTACACCAATCTTCTATATCCCGTCGGCAATTGACCCTATAAAAATTTTCTTCTGAACGACTGCTATGAAGTTCCGCCAACACAATTCTGACATGTAATTTCAGTAGTACCACTTGGCGGACTACATTTATTCCATCGAGGATCTTCCACTTCCGGTACAATATATCATAGCAAAGATACAGGGAATCCCACTGTGTCCAGTACCATTTATTAGTTCCACTATATCTGGCTATCTCTTGTCAAGTAGGCCGGACTCCATGTTTAAGCCATTCTCGAACAATCTTCAAGTCATTACCTTTCTTAACAGGGTCGCCTGGAAAGAATGTCTGCTTTGCTATGGTTACGGACTCTTCGATGCACCATCTTAAAGTTAATTGCTGTAGTCTTTTTATCCATTTAGAAACTTATTCTTTAGGTTTTTAAATTCATCGGCCATTGCAAAGAGCTATGGTCCCTTCTAACGATAAAACTTCTGTTAAAAAGGGAATTAAGTTTCCTGGTAACGCAATAATTCTTCTCAGCTTTTTCCAAGGTCTTACTAAAATACGAAATTACTTTCTCTTCCCCCTTATTTTCTTGAGATAGCACAGCGCCCACGCCGTGTTGGGATGCGTCACAGTCCAAAATTAATTGTCCATTTTCTTGAAGATGGGTACCGTGGTCAATCGCTTTTTTAACTTGGTGAAGGCATTTGGCAATCTGGTATCCACTCAAATATACTACTGTTTTCAGTTAGTCGATAAAGCGGTTTAGCAATTCGACCAAAATCTGACGAATTTTGGCACAGTCTAGGAAAACTAATTTCCCTTTTCTATCTTCAAAAACCACGCTGGACCTGAAGAATCCATGCCTGTTTCATTCTCAATGGATCTAATATTTACCATGAACTTTTATTTTGTATCTTACCGCTGTTAACAATGTTACGCTGGTTTTTGGTAACTCAATTCAACTTTTACAATTAAACTATACTACTGATAACATTAAGGTACAACGTCTATCATAAAACTAAACCATGACGTCAGGATCATCGACTTATATAGCTGCCTTAAACCTTCTCAAACCTTTTCGAACCGTCCAGATGTTTCTTGACACGAAATTACATTTCTAGACTATTCTCTCTTCTTTTTTTATTTGTACTTTTACTATAACAGTCGCAGGCCACTGCAGGGTGCAGGGTAACAATATACAAAAATACACCAGTTTTTTATTTTGTTTTTGTATATGTTTAATATGTTTATGAAATTATTTATTTAATTTATATTTTACTCTATATTTTATATTATTATGCAGAAACACTAGATGCTTAACGAAATTTATATATTTTTACAAAAATTATAAATTTTCATTAGAAGTAACTGCCTTTAAATTTTAATTTTATAGATAGAAATGATGATACTCTATCTTATTTTTCTATCCTTGTATTTCAAAGTACTTTTTTCTAAATATACCAAAACAAACTACATTGTTCAAATAACTGAAGATAAATCGGCGAAGAACAATTTTTTTAACTGCTCGACATTATAACTTCAACGAGCAGCACAGATTTTATCGAGTCCATCGATCTGAACGATCGCGTGGTCACAATTTATTCGATACAAACTAAGTAGGCTGTGTGCAACTTTCCCGGAAGAGAAATGCGACGGTGAAAGCTGGAAAACACCCGAGTGAAAGTTTCTCAAATGCTTAAAAAACCGCTGCTATAAAACGAGGAAGAGGTCTCGCGTCGTATTTCGCGGCGAAAAAAACAACTCGCGAGGTCGTTTCGATTTTAGTTATTTCAATAATTATTGAGAAATTTGTTTGTTTTCGTTTTGTTATTGTTTTTTATAAATGCGTAGTTTATTTCCATGCTAGTTTATTTCCATGCTAGTTAATTTGATGTAGATAATTTGAATGTTCTTATAGTCCTTCCCTTCACAATTTTTTTTAACTGCCACAACTAAGGTGTGCGATTTTTAAAATTTATTAAATTTGAAACAATTTAAAGATACATTTTTTATTTTGTAACTTTCGCTTGCTCGTGATTACAAGGTCGGCACCAAGTAAAACGAATTAAAAACGTCCTTATTAGTTTTCTCTTGTCTACATTTCCTCGAGTAATGTTATCGATATTTTTTGAAATCCTTGTTACGGGCTTCTTGCGCTTCCTCCGTTAATTGGCCTATTTATAAGCAAATTCTCTGAATTTTTCGACTTTAATTTTATATCCACTAGAAACTACAATCATTATAATATGCATCTTTTTTATTAATTCAATGTCGATTTTAGTAATTACAGACATTTCTGCGTCCTTAAAGAAACGTCTAACCGTGTTCCCGTCATTTGAATTACCAAATCCAGGTTTAGGTTTATCTACGATTAACCCATATCGCTCTCTAAATTGTTTTTGAATACGAGTCTTGTTTTCTAAAACAACTTCTTGAGAGATAATTTGTAAGCTAGGTATAGAAGGCATTCAAATATGCGTATCCATCCATGTAAGACGGACAACCCGAATTCTAAGTTTTCAGTTTTTATTTTTCTATTAATTAATCTCGTCAAAACGATTAAAATCTTTGGATGGTGCGCCATATATAAAGCATTTTTGTGTGGATGTTGTGGCAGTAAGCGCGTTACATACTTTGCTATCGACCATGGCAAATATTAAATTATGACTTATATTCAAAGATTTTCCTTCAATTATGGGAGTGCTTTTTCGTAACTGTGGCACTAAACCCCCTCTCAACTCTACTTAATCGCACTGGATTGGGCTATGAGATTGATACTAGGGAAAAGTATCAACTGGACAAATGTGCATATATAACAATTTGTAGAGAAAAAATAGTGGAAGAGAAAAATAACATCCAAGGAATAAATCCTATTGGGATCTGAAGATAAGCGATACGCCCTCTACTGTGAACTAAAAGTTATGGCATTTGACACTTGACCGTCTGTGTTCTGTCAAGTTTTATTTATCAGGTCATGTCAATAAATGCTATTTTAAAATTTAACAAGTATTTTGTTTAAAATATCTTATTTAATAATAAGCTAATACTTTAAATGTTTATCATAAATATTAAAATATTATATTAGTTGGACTATAAGTGGAATATCAGTGAAAAACACACTTGTGTTCCTCAATGCAGCCCTAAAAAAAATGGACCCTTCTTTTTACATTTCGTCTGCTTCCTAAAATTGGTAAATGTAGGGTAATTTTTATAAAATGCAAGTGGACATTTTGCAAGAAATGCATGGTTACAAAAGTTGAGAAGCCAGTATCAAAGTATTTGAAAGTTTGTTCCCATGCACAGCATTTTAAAGAAGATAATTATTTGCCTAGAGGTAATATAGAGTTATTTTTCGATTGAATGTTTTTATTTTACCTTTTTTGTGTTGTAGATGCCTCATCCAAAGTGAAAATAAATATTAAAAAAAATCGCTGTGCCTTCCTACTAGTTTTTAAGTAAATGTTTTACAATTCTGTTCGATAAACCTCAAAATCAAATATTGATAGAACAAAAAGAAGATCCAAACTAAAAAAGTTCAATCAGTGTTAAATGTGATAGTGAGAACAAAAAGTCATAGTTGAGAGTGATTTGTTTCAAGATATCCTAGCTACTCACACCAACAAAGACATAGAGGTTGCAAATACTCTTTTTCAAGTGTTTTGACATTAGTGTACCAGTACATACCCCAACAATTTAAACAATTTCAGATCTTTTAAAATCTGATGAACAGTTTTGTTCATTCACTGGCATTAATAACTTTAACATACTGTACTAGAAAATACAGTGAAATCAGCTGAAGTACTTCAGAAGATGGCCTATTGAATATTGTAACTGTAAAGAACGTTTATTATTATGTAAAGCATATTTTAACAGGAAAAATAAAAAAAAATTTGATTTTTATATTTATTGCTTATAATAATAGCCTTTTTACCAACAGACTCAACTGTTCCATTACAGAATAATATACAAAAATACATTATCAATGTACAATCACTCATTACAAAATGTAACTGTACACAATGACTAGTAAACTTAAGAATAATAAAAATAATTATTAAAAAGAGTATTCTCTCAAGTACAAAATCAATCATAAATTTCAAGCTGACATTTTCATTTAATGTCTTAAAGAAGAGATCATATGAGTTACTTATGTTATTAATATAATAATATAATTTATTCACATAATATCCAAACATTAAAAACATCAGTGCATTAAAGAGGTGAGAGTAAGAACACTTGCGAAGTGTCATACATTTGTAAAAGAATAAGTAATAATTAAATAATATATTATAAAAACATTAAGACTAAAAACTAGTACAAACTAGAAATTAAAATTATGACTAAGTAAATTTTATATCAAAAAACTAACAGACCAAAGAAAAATAGTACCTACTTGTGTTAATAGATGATTTTAAAAGGACAATTATTCTGTATATGTTTTAAAACATCTTGTTAAATAAAATTATGGAACATTGAAGATTATCAAATAGTTTATGCAAACATTAAAGTAAAGCCATAAATATTCTGCTTCCCTACCAAGGACACATGTTTTTTTTAATAATCATAAAGTGATTTTAGATTTATTTGAAAATATGAAAGAATATCTTGTGTAGTGCCATTATTTATCGATTCTTCACAATAATCATTTGTAATTATATTTAATCTCAATAACTAAAACATACAGGTACTGAAAATTAGTTTGACAGAATTGTCAGTCATTTAAAATTTAAGAAAAATAATGGTATCCTTGTGATCAAATATGAACTGTGATTGGTGGATTTCATAACTGTACAGTGTTCTTCATAGAATGGATAAATATATTCGTTCAATGGCCTACTTTTTTGTTCTGTAGTCAGTGCGTAGAATAAATAATATACATGAGGGTGTAGAACAAAATCATAAGGTATTCAATCGAATTAGCTTGATAGTTCTTTGAAACAGTATACCTACACCTAGAACACTTTATTAAGACTCCTGAAATATGTTTGCACTGTCCACTGTTCCCAGCTTAAAACAAACATTGCCATTCACCAATTTCTACCATCTTGTGAATGAGAACTGGCCTACAATAATATGGGGACCTGAATTCAATGCACTAGTTTGGAGAACAACTGCATAAACAGATATATGTTTATCACTAAATTCATTCTATCCACATGAAAACTAGTGGCCTGCATTTAAAATAGCATCTTCTTTAATAACATTCCTGGAATTTTCAACTAAACCAATATACTTCGTAAGTTCTATTAAACTTAGCCTTATTTCAGACATCTCACTAAAAATAGAATAAATACATTAATATTTTATTAAAAGATAACACAAATATCTTAAATTAACATAAATGAATTAAAGTAACTCAAAAACAAAATTAATAGGGGGTACTTATCAAATAAAAATATACATTTTACTTTAACCTAAAAACTATTGAAATAAAAGTGTCTTAACAACAATATGTTTTCCGTAAAATAGCACTAATATAAATTTATGGGTTGTTTGTTTACAAACTCAAAAATGTAAACAATAACAAGCTATAACAATTAGTTCAAATATCAAGTACAGACGGCGCTGCGATCTTAATTTTAGATCCCAATAAAACCAAACGAGACATACAAATATCTAGGAATAGATCAAAAAGACAACTGACCACACATCTCTAAAGAAGGAATTTAAAGAAAAATACCGCAGCAGAATTACAAAATTGCTTAATACCAAACTGAATGCAAGAAATATTTTTACAGCTAATAATATGTGGCCCATACCTGTGTACATACCCCTTTGGCCTATTGAAGTATTCCCAAGTAGATCTAGATGAACTAAACAGATTAACCAGAAAACATCTTACCAAATTTAGGTCCCACCACCCAAAATCAGCCATCCAACGCTTATACCTTTCTAGATCCAAAGAAGGAAGAGGGCTTATAAATATTGAAAACAAGAACTAGACATAAGGCAATATTTTTTAAACTCTGAAAGCCGATTAATGACCAATATAAAAGAGGTTGATGACAATTATACACCATTAAAATTAGGTAATGTAGACACTCGATACAAATTTCTGATGAACAGCAGCAAATAGAAATCTGGACAAACAAGGCACTACATGGAACATATCCTGGGTGTAGTGCTTTGTCAAATACTGCTTTCATAGGCCGACACAACCAAGTGGCTAAAATAATATATATCGAACTAGCTAAAAACTATGAGTTGCTTGAAAATCCTGAGCCATACTACAAATTCAATCCTAATCAGGTATTAGAAAATCAGGATGCAGTATTGTACTGGGACAACCCAATATTAACGGACGAACAGTTGATTATAACAGACCAGACATTCTTCTTACTAACAAAAAACTTAAAACTGCCTGGATTATAGATAACAAAATAACTAAAACAGAAACAGAAAAACTAAATAAATACAAAAATTTGGCTTTAGAAATTAAACATATTTGGGAGTTAAAACATATAAAAATCATACCCATAGTGGTGTCTGTTACAGGAGTCGTGTCTAAGCGTTTAGAAAATCAAATTAAATTATTGGAAATAAACAACAACACTATCAAAGGACTACAAAAAGCTTCTATATTACAAACTTGCCATATTGTCCGTAAATTCCTCAACATCTAAACAAAAAGTTATAACAAAATAACACCAAAATAAACAAGTGAGATACGGTGAATTCCCTCCTCACTACACATTGTTTGCGTCAGCTCAAAGCCGACGAAATGTTAAAAACCAAATAATAATAATAATAATAATAATAATAATAATAATAATAATAATAATAATAATAATAATAATAATAATAATAATAATAATAATAATAATAATAATAATTATATAGTTCTTTGTATATTCTTTGGCAGTTAATCGTTTACTAGAATGTCAACTATCGTGTACTTTGCGAAAACTCTTCTCATTCTTAGACTTGTTGAAATTCATAGAATTACTTTGGCTGAAGTAGTCTGATCTTCATAATCGTATTAGGTTATGTCTATCTGATAGTAATTTGCTAAATTATAATTTATTTAACATATTGCAGGACTTTATAAATATAAATAATAAAAACAAAGAAATATCTATCGAGAAATATTTTCTCTGTCAATGAATATACAGACATATTTTAACAACATAATCTACATCCTAAAATAGGAGTACAAGTTCATATAAACATAGGTCCGAAAACGCATCTTTTCTGAGATACAGGTTGTTAAAAGTGAAGTCCTGATGATACACTTGTGTAAATATTTTCGAAACGTTTAAAGATAAGTAAGTGAAATTTAGTACAAATGCTAACCTTTTTACGCTCTATGTAATGGACTAAACCCCAGTTTTTGATCATCTTTATAGGTGTGTAAATTAGAGGGGGCTTAGGGTAAAATTGCCCTTAGTTTTTTTGTTGACAATTTTTACACTTTTGACTATAAAATTTGGAAAACCAACGTTTTCTTTATAATAAACCTACTTTTGTTGCATCTCGCTAGGACGTCCCATTTTCAAGAGAAAAGCATTTAAAAATATCATGATAAGTTGATGTTATCTTATACGAAAGTGAAAACAATAATTAGTACGCCAGTGAAATCAGAATTTTTTTTTAACTTTGGAAAACCGGTGACTAAAGAAATTTTATAAAATATTTACAAAAATGTGTCATCAGGACTTCACCTCTATCTCGAAAACGAAACGTTTTCGGACCTATGTTTATATAAAATTTTACTCCTATTTTAGAATGTAGATACGCTGTTAAAATATAACCGTCTAATTTTGGGAATTAGCTCATTTTTGGTCTAAGAGAGGTCACTGTCACTCTGCCCGATTGTTTTGTTAATATTATCAATGTTTCTGTTATATTAATTACTACAAACATATTAATTTATATAAAATAGTTAATAAAATTATTCCATCCTTTTTGAGAAATAAAAAATCCAAATTTCTGATGCCTTTACCATTACTCATTGCCTCGATAAATAACATTGGTTTATATATAATAATCAAAATACAGGAAAATATTGTATCGTCCAAAACCCACATTTTATGCACGCATTCATAAAAGAACAAGCGCAGCAATTTGTTCCGTACATCCAGCGAAGCGTCACGTCAAAATCTCCATCTTCCAGATGCTTTACTCTTCTGAATGGCCATCGGTCAGGACACAAACGCGTCTAAGTTCACTAATCCGTCATCAAAGGGCCTCCAAAGGCACAGCGTTGGTCAATGGGTGGACACACACCTTGTAAGAGCCGATGGACAGCGACGTAGTAAATGTTCTTTTGGTAAAGGATGACAATTGAAATTTTCTGATACCGTGAATATTATTTTTGAAAAGAAAAAAAGTTTTAACCACAAAAATTATTTATTTTGGATAGTGATCATCATCAAGTAATAAAAGTGTTTTGAAGTAGAGTTGTGCAATGGAGTTAAATGATATTTTGCACAAATTATAAAAATATCACGTGGGAAACAAATTAAAAAAAATTATAAGAATAATGTATGACTAGGAATATGAAATTTAACAATGTTATGGTAATTGATACTTATTTACAGTATGTTGAAACTATGTTAAAATTAGGTTGAAAATATGTTGAATGCATGTTGAAAGTATGTTGAAAATATGTTGAAAATATGTTCAAAGTATGTTGAAGGTATGTTAAAGGTATGTTGAAAGTTTGTTAAAAGTATGTTGAAAGTAAGTTGAAACTATGTTGAAATTATGTTAAAATCATGTTGAAAGAATGTTTAAAGTATTTTGTAAGTATGTTTAAAGTACATTGAAAGTATTTTGAAAGTATGTTGAAAGTACGTTGAGAGTATTTTGAAAGTATGTTGAAAGTACTTTAACAGTATGTTGAAACATTTTAGTAAATATGTTTATGTTAAAAGTATTTTAAAATTATTCTGAAAGAATGTTGAAAGTATGTTGAAAGTATGTTGAAAGTATGTTGAAAGTATGTTGAAAGTATGTTGAAAGTATGTTGAAAGTATGTTGAAAGTATGTTGAAAGTATGTTGAAAGTATGTTGAAAGTATGTTGAAAGTATGTTGAAAGTATGTTGAAAGTATGTTGAAACTATGTTGAAAGTATGTTGAAAGTATGTTGAAAGTATGTTGAAAGTATTTTGAAAGTATGTTGAAAGTATGTTGAAAGTATGATGAAAGTATGTTGAAAGTATGTTGAAAGTATGTTGAAAGTATGTTGAAAGTATGTTGAAAGTATGTTGAAAGTATGTTGAAAGTATGTTGAAAGTATGTTGAAAGTATGTTGAAAGTATGTTGAAAGTATGTTAAAAGTATGTTGAAAGTATGTTAAAAGTATATTGAAAGTATGTTGAAAGTATGTTGAAAGTATGTTGAAAGTATATTGAAAGTATGTTGAAAGTATGTTGAAAGTATATTGAAAGTATGTTGAAAGTATGTTGAAAGTATGGTGAAAGTATCTTGAAAGTATCTTGAAAGTATCTTGAAAGTATCTTGAAAGCATGTTGAAAATATATTGAAAATATATTGAAATTATGTTTAAAGTATGTTGAAAATATGTTGAAAATATGTTGAAAGTATGTTGAAAGTATGTTGAAAGTATGTTAAAAGTATGTTGAAAGTATGTTAAAAGTATATTGAAAGTATGTTGAAAGTATGTTGAAAGTATGTTGAAAGTATGTTGAAAGTATGTTGAAAGTATGTTAAAAGTATGTTGAAAGTATGTTAAAAGTATGCTGAAAGTATGTTAAAGGTATGCTAAAAGTATGTTAAACGTATGTTGAAAGTATGTTGTAAGAACGCTGAGAATATGTTTATGTTGTATGCTGTAAGTATGATGAGAGTATGTTGAAAGTATATTGAAAGTATGTTAAAAGTATGTTGAAACATAATTTATTTTCCATAAATGAATAAATGAACAAAAAATATTTTCTGACGATTTAAAATTTTCAACTATTTTAAAAACAGAAGAACTTACTAATCCCTTCAATTTTAGACCAATAACACTATTGCCAATTTTACTAAACATTTTAGAAAAACTGTCCAATCATCAGTATGGGTATAATCAATAATAACAGCACTAGAAAATCTTTTTGAAAAACTAATAACAAAAATCATCAGCTACTTTTTTAGACCCGAGTAAGGTATTTGATTGTACTAATCACTCAATTCTCTTAGATAACCTACATTTTTAGGAGATAAAAAACACTGAACTTACGAAATAGAGATATCAATAATTAATCAGTCCATCAAATAGTAAAATTACTTAACCTATAGAGATAGGTGTACCACAAAGTTCAATCCTTGGACCAATATTCTTTTTTCTTTACATTAATAACATACCAGCCTGTGTTCAAGCAATTTATTATTTTTTATACATATTTGCTATTTTAATTTTTTTTTGTTTAATTTGTATAATATGTACACATGTATATTTGTATAATTGTACACACAGATATTAATTATTAAAGAATATTACTAATTTATCTATATTTTTTATTTTAATTTGAGATTTATAACAGTTAAACTTTTTTCCAATTCTTGCCGACGTCAATGGTGTTAGGCGATGAGCCTCTCGTCAGCCCAATTAACGCAAGCCCTTCACTTCATATTCATCATAATCCCCATTGACCACAATGTCCGAGCATCATATTTGGAAGTCTTTATAAAACCATTTGTTATGGAGTCTTTAAACCCTTGGCTCGTGGCGTGTACTGATTATTTTTCAACAAAAAGTACTGCTGTTCGGACACGAGCATGGCGTAGTACCAGCTACCAGGTGGAAAGTACGTTTTAGGTTTTTATAATAATAGGAAGTTACACATGTTCGTCTTGTTTAACATATTTTGAGTAAATAAAAATGAGATAGGTATATCTAAAATTGTAATTTTCCAGTTAAAAATAAAATATGAAGCAAAAAAAACAACCAAAACTTTCGCGAAACCATCTACGATTACATTTTTATCTTTGACAGAAAAAGAAAACTGTCAATAGTGATATCTAACTACACTCACCGACCTAAAATTCGATCCATTCAAAATAATGATTGATTTAAAAATGCTCTAACTTTCAAATGAGGAGGCTGATTTATTTGAAGTTTTTAGATAAAATACTGTAGTTTTAAGATTATTATTCGGACATCTAAAAGTAATTTAGTACTCACCGGATATACAATGGGGAAAAGAAAACAATTTTTTCCTCTACTTTTGACACACCCTGTAGGTTAATTCTGCAAGTAGATCTGCACACAATTAACTTTATCAAGAAGACTGATTTGTTTCAAACATTTTGTTTTTTTTATTTACCCCGATATCTTAATTTGTTTTTGAAATGTGACGGTTTAAAAAAAATGCAACATTATTAATTTTTCATTCAGTTTTAGCAGAGTAATACATAATTTTATAAACAAATCAAACAGAAAATAAACTAATAATTATTACAAATTAATAACGGGTATTTCCCCCACGAGCGCGAATAACTGCTTCAATGCGTCATGGCATACCCTCTATTAGATATCGAATCTCCATCTGGTCAATCTGATCCCATTCTTGGACCAAAGCATCTCTCAAAAAATTTAAATTACTTGGAGAAGGAACTTGGTTATGAACTCGTCTGCCCATCATGTCCCAGACGTGCTCAATTGGATTGAGGTCTGGGCTACGTGATGGCCAGTTCATCCTTTGAATTTCTGTTTCGTCCAAATATTGAAATACAATCCTCGCAATATGTGGTCGAGCGTTGTCATGCATAAACATGAATTCGTTTCCTATAAACGGTGCAAATGGAATTACATGTAGATTTAGCACATCATGAATATATCAGTAAGCTGTCATTTCTCCGCCACCAACAATGACTAAATCAGTACGAGCTTCCAAGCTTTTGCCGTCCCAAACCATTACAGATCCTCCTCCGTAACTGAGTCTTGTGGAAAAAGTTGCTTGGTCAAACCTTTCGCTTCTTCTTCAGTATATTCTTTCACGGCCATCAGGAGAACATAAACAAAACCTTGACTCGTCAGAAAATAAAATCTTACTCCAGTCATCGACATTCCAATGTTGGCCAATCGAAGACGTGCTTTGATTCCTACGTAACTCCGGACCAGTTGCAGGTCTTCTGGAGCGTAATTCATGTTCTCGTAACCGCCTTCGAATCGTTATTTCGTTAACAGCTACTTGACGTACTTCTTCTAAACGATTTCGAGCCATGACAGCAGTAGTATTTCTTTCTCGCAAAACATTTAATGTTACAAAATTATCATCTCGAAAATTTGTAGAACGTCGTTTTCCAGATTCTCTTCGTCTCGAAAAACTACCAGTTTCATTGAAACATTGTACAGCTCTCTGGACGCTACACCTTATAACACCCAATATTCTAGAAGCATAATACTGAGACCTACCGTCTTGTACCAGAGCAACTGCTCGTGCTGCATCAGTAGGTGTTAAAACCATGATGTTATGCTGATAATGAATATTTGTTGTGCTGATAATTAAACTGCAATTGCCAAGTAACGAATATTTGACAGTTGTCATATTGTGATTTGGCCACAGCACTCTACTTATATTGTAGTTTATTCTCTACCGTCATTTAAATTATGACCGTTTCTAATATGTAGCATTTTCTTTAAACCGTCACATTTTACAAACAAATTAAGATATCGGGGTAAATATAAAAAACAAAGTGTTGGAAACAAATCAGTCTTCTTGATAAAGTTAATTGTGTGCAGATCTACCAGCAGAATTAACCTACATGGTGTGTCAAAAGTAGAGGAAACAATTGTTTTCTTTTCCTCCCTGTGTATGCGGCGAGTACTAAATTACTTTTAGATGTCCGAATAATAATCTTAAAACTACAGTATTTTATCTAAAAGTTGCTTCAAATAAATCAGCATCCGCATTTGAAAGTTAGAGCATTTTTAAATAAATCATTATTTTGAATGGATCGAATTTTAAGTCGGTGAGTGTAGTATAAAAACAAAGAAAACCTGTGTGTATTTAATTAGTCTAGCATCAAGGACTGACTATCTTCAAAGAGTTATTCTTTAGGGTAAGAATGCGTTTTTTTCACTATAGTTTTTATTAGAGATATTTGTATAATATGATGGCATTCTAATGCACTTCTGCAAGCTTTAATCCCGTGTTTGATCAGTGATTGAGTAAGCCTATAATAAATCATTTTTAATTGTACAAAAAATTATAATTTTGATAAAAATGTAATCCTAAATAGTAAAGTTCTGTCTAAGTCTCTTTATTAAAAAGTTAATATAATATATGGCGGGCCACTGAAAACTTTCTACTTGAGTTTCTTTCGTATTGACACAAAAACAAAAATCGATCGTACAGGTGGATATAAGTTTGGAGGGGGAAATTTTTTCTAATTTCTACAATTTAAGATAATTTGATCATATTTTAATTTATTTTACTGTCTTGGTTGAACTTGTTACAGAAAAACCATGTGTTTGCCTTGTGCGCAATATTATCAATTGAAGAAGGGGGCCCATAGCGAGTCTTGCCCCACAGCCTGAAAGCTTTTCTAGGAGAATTTTATGAGAGACGCAGATGAAATCTTTGGATAAATCGCACAGAATTACTGCTGTGTGATTTGCCTGTTTATGTTCCTGAACTTCCCAAACAGCACACGGATGTCCATCAGAAGTCCATTGATGGACATATCGATTGTCCAAGGGATGTCCAGCATTTTAGCGAAGAACATCCAATGGACATCCACAGGACTATACAAATGTCCCACTTCTGGACGTCCATTTGGATGATAGGTCCATATATGGACTCTTTCTTTATTGCTTTTGGACAATTTATGGACATCTTATGGACATCACCACCTACATTAATAGGAAATAAAAAAATTGCAACTATGGACATAATTTTATTGTCTTAATTAATATCAAGTATGTATTGGTTTTATACATTACATTTTATACGAATCAATCTTTTAATAAACGCCTGATCAGGCAAAACTGATAGTTAAAAATGAAAAACTTTTAAATACAATTTTGTTAACTAATATAAAAATATGCATTAACTAATGTACTTACACATAAAGAAAAAACTGCTCATTCTTTTAAACGACCGTTTTACTTTCATCATATTATGTATGTACCAGGTCTTCAACAATATCCGAAACCCATGTGATCTGGTATCATCAAACACACAGCGAAAGAGCCTGAGTTGGTCCTTATATGTCGGTACTGTCAAAAAATATCATTAACGTTCATTTGGGTACATTGATATTATTAATAGCCAAAGACATTTTTTGGAATATACATTATTGTATAGTCATCAGAACTAAAGGTGTGCACCAAATTTCTGATCAATTGTACTTTCGATGTTTTGTACTTAAAAATATTAAATCCGCCATTTTGTGGTGAATTTTTTTATGATCTTTTTTTTTACTAGTTAAGCCCTTTCATTTGATACCCATATTGAGGGAATTGAAAAAAAATGTAATCCGCCATAATGTGGCGGCGACCATCTTAAATTTACATTGATATTAAATATCAGATCAATCGGTCAATAGGAAGGGGACCATGACGATGTGAATTTTTTTTTATTTATCTATTAAAATTAAAAAAAGAAGTTTACTAGTTTACTAGTATACCTCCGCTTAAAATCATTTTTTGCTCTCACCTTTCCAATTCCATCAATCATTTTCTCATTATATATTCCACTGTATTACTGGCCAATTTTATGTCTAATATTAAACGACTATGAATGATAACCAAGTCATTTTTCATTTGAATAAAAACTATTATTTAACAGTTCACTTGTGTAAGATAAAACACACGTACAAATAAAAAAAATACAGTTAGTAATTTAAGTAGTTTTTTCTATTTTTAACTGTATGTTGACCCAGAAAAAGAGACCACACATTTAAGTATTATACTTATATAGAGGTAACTGTAAACATACATTTAGCATGTCCATTGTGCCAATTTCAAATTTCTTCTCGTACATTCCATTTAGCCTAATCAGAAGAGAAAGAAAAAAAAATACAACGACCGGTGCGTAGCGCAATTATTTCGGCCATATACCGTAAGTTTCAGTCTATTCTATTGATGCTAATTTAATGTGAATGGGAGTGTAGGTATTCAAAAAGAAATTTGGTTCATACCAAAAAAATATTTAAAAAACCTTTTAACATACTTGTTAGTCATACTAGATGATTGGCAATTCCGTGGTTTCGGGGAATAAGGGGATACGACATTATTGGGTCAAAATCAGTTAACTTACATTTCCTTATACAACTTTTCGAATAAAAATTTGGTAAAGTACGTTGAATCGTTTATTAAAAGTTTGAACTAGCACAATAATTTAAAATCTATATGAATTCATGACTATTTAAAATCAGCACTTTAACTTATTTCCTGAAACCATTGAATTATAATCAAGCAAGAATAATATCATGGAAGATACCTCTAATTACTTACTGTGTCTTACTGTGTCAGGTCCTTTTTTATTTAACATATTCTATTTAACATATTATTTCTCATTTGGTTTAGAAGGTTTTCTATCTCTATGGGTTTATAGCTGTGGCCTGAATCAACGATAAAGCCGCTAATTGAGAGTCAAAATAAAATACTCTTTCTTACAGATGTTAGAACACCGATGTTTCTGAGTCATCTCCAGAGATTTTCCTTGTCATAGTGTAATGTCGGTACATTTTTTTAATATAAAGCTAATTCAGTGTAACCTTTGGTAAGTGACCTTTGGATAGAATTTGATGTAACCAAGGTACTAACTTAAGCAAACACCTTAGTACTGTCACCAGTCGTGCTAGTTTAAATTTTGCTGTGTATGCGTATGTAGTAGCGTCATAAAGCCTCTTCTTAATTCTATAAACAAAAGAATTTTATGAGAGATCACCCAAGGTAACTGAGAGAATCGTATTTGCTACACCGATCGTACCAATACAAATTCGTTGCTGCAGATTAATTTTTTCATGAATAGCCGCATACGATGACAGATCAGTAGAGAAAATAGGGCCTGGAAATAATATTTTAAATCGAGTTTAATGGAATAACTACCGTTTGGACTAGTGTTTGGAGAAAAATCTTGGAGCTTTGGCTACTTTAATAACAGAATGGTCTAAAGAAGATCCAACCTATTATGAGTAGGTATTGATAATGTCCAGAAGTACATTGGATTAATAATTTTTGTATAAAAAGAGCCATGAACGAATATTCTGTCTATTTATATGTCTGCTATACTAGAATCACTGAATATGAATAAATAGAAAAAATCCAGATATTTCAAATATACAGTACACAGTCAAGTGACGTTGAAAAAATAGTCATGATCTTGATGAAACTATTGAAAAATAGTTGGAAACTAGTTAAAAATAGACAAAAATAGTTTAAAGAAAGTTGAAGACAGTTGAAAATAGTTGAAAATAGTTGAAAATAGTTGAAAATAGTTGAAAATAGTTGAAAATAGTTGAAAATAGTTGAAAATAGTTGAAAATAGTTGAAAATAGTTGAAAATAGTTGAAAATAGTTGAAAATAGTTGAAAATAGTTGAAAATAGTTGAAAATAGTTGAAAATAGTTGAAAATAGTTGAAAATAGTTGAAAATAGTTGAAAATAGTTGAAAATAGTTGAAAATAGTTGAAAATAGTTGAAAATAGTTGAAAATAGTTGAAAATAGTTGAAAATAGTTGAAAATAGTTGAAAATAGTTGAAAATAGTTGAAAATAGTTGAAAATAGTTGAAAATAGTTGAAAATAGTTGAAAATAGTTGAAAATAGTTGAAAATAGTTGAAAATAGTTGAAAATAGTTAAAAATAGTTAAAAATAGTTGAAAATAGTTGAAAATAGTTGAAAATAGTTTAAAATAGTTGAAAATAGTTGAAAATAGTTGAAAATAGTTGAAAATAGTTGAAAATTGTTGAAAATAGTTTAAAACAGTCGAAAATAGTTGAAAATAAAACGTGATTAAAAATTGTAAATAGTTGAAAATAGGAAGTAATTGAAACTATAGAATTGTTGAATATAGCAAATAGTTGAAAATAAAAAGTAATTGAAAATGGAAATTATAAAATAAATGAAAATGGAAATTATAAAATATTTTTATAAAATTTGTTGAAAATACAAAATAATTGAAAATATAAAATAATAATTTAAAAAAAACCAGTTGAAAAACTAAACAGTTGAAAATAGCAAATAATTAATTTAAATGGAAAATAATTAAAAATAGAAATTAATTTAAAGTAAGTATAAAACAGAAAATATTTTTGAAAATAGCTGAGTATGGCTAAAAATAACTATTACAAATATTGAAAAACGATGAAAGAACAAAAAATTAAAAGGTTTGAAAATAGTTAAAAGAGGTTGAAAATAGTTAAAAAAGAGAAATACTTATTTGCAAATAGGAAATAAATTGTTGATAAAGAAAATATTGGAATATAGAAAATGTTTTAAAAACAGAAATATTAGAAAATCGAAAGTATATAATTAAAAACAGTTGAAACATGTTGAAAATAGCAAATAATTAATTTAAATGGAAAATAATTAAAAATAGAAATTAATTTAAAGTAAGTATAAAACAGAAAATATTTTTGAAAATAGCTGAGTATGGCTAAAAATAACTATTACAAATATTGAAAAACGATGAAAGAACAAAAAATTAAAAGGTTTGAAAATAGTTAAAAGAGGTTGAAAATAGTTAAAAAAGAGAAATACTTATTTGCAAATAGGAAATAAATTGTTGATAAAGAAAATATTGGAATATAGAAAATGTTTTAAAAACAGAAATATTAGAAAATCGAAAGTATATAATTAAAAACAGTTGAAACATGTTGAAAATAGTTTAAAATTGTTTGCAATAAAAACTGGTGAAAATAGAAAATAGTCGAAAATATAGATAATTAAAAATAAAAAATAATTGGTGAATAGCTGAATAGCTGAAATAGGTAAATAATTGAAAATATAAAATTGTTGGAAATAGGAAATTGCTGAAATTAGGATATGTAAATAAATAGTTAAAAACAGTTGAATGTTGTTGAAGATAGTTAAAAATAGTAAAATATAGCAGAAAAATAGTTGTTAAACCCAGTTGAAAACAGTTTAAAATTGTTTGAAATAAAAAATGGTAAAAATTGAAAATAGTTGAAAACTGAAAATATCTAAAAACCTAAAATAGTTGAAAATGAATACTTACTGTTCTATAGTATGAAGTATTAATACACTGCGACCTAAAAATCTATTATATCCACTTCTATCACTAATGCAGCAAGAAAATAGTCTCGATCCCCATAACGACCCTTCCAGTCCTATCTTCTCAAGTAAGTGTAGAATTTGGAGTAGCTTTAAGTTAGGTAGGTTGCCCTCTTCTATTTGGTATACTTCTAAGTATAGTGACCTTAGAGTCTGGAGTGCTACACACTCAGTCAGAATGTGAATGTAGGTTTCGTCCCCCACCTCACCAAATCTGCACTCACTCTTCTTCTAATATCAGATTACTAATGTGTCCTTTGAGTCAGCAAAGCTTGATATACATCCCTGTTACATAGCGTATGCTGTTCTTGCTCAGGCAGATACAGGCATCTGATCTTTTCTGGTTATATAATAATAATAATACTCTCCCTAATTCACCCCCTTACGAGTGAATTTTAACCCCAAAAGCTGAGCTTGTCCGGGGAAAGGGACGGCTATTATTATTATTTGCCGTGGCGCTCCGGGGCGACTTAAAGATGATTGATGGTGCCATTTGACTTACAGGTGAGGAAAACCCGGAAAACCTCACCCACCATCATCGAGACGGTAATGTATGGCGAATTTTTTTAATCTGCATGTCATATCAACAGAAATTGAATTTCTATTAATACGCCACACATCAAATCCTAAACCGAACCATGCAATTTAATTAAAAATCCACATGGTCCGGTCTGGGATTCGAAACCCAGCAGTCTCAGACTCATAAACTTGCCTATAAATGAATATAAGCGCGATAGACCGCTACACCACCGTGCCCGATATATTCACACAGAAGTATCTTAGCCTGTCTTTCCTCCGCAGAACGGGTCAGGACCCACAAAGGGTGTTTGTGTCTCTTTCCTTGCATGACTATCTGCAATCTCGTTACCCTCTATCCTGTTATGTAACAGTGAAATTAGGAGGTGTCTATCAACTTAGGAGAATGCACAGTTGGTCTGGTAAGGCCTAAGTGTCTTGGCTTAACCTAGACTCCACAGGTTGCAGAAACAAATAGACATTCGTCTGATTACTTAGTTCCTGATCATTCTAAATCTTGTCCTTTTTGCCACGTTCTTTATCAATAAATGTAGAGGGAAAGAGTTTAAGATAACATCCTTTGCGGCCATAGGACAGGTTCTTATTGCACAGATACTGCAAACACAGCCTACCCTATGTACTTTTGAGATAACAGTTCTCGTTGTAGCTGAACTAATTATGTTAATCCAGGCTATAAACCCGGAAGTGATAATTGCTTTCTGCATGCCATTAGGGCTTTTGTGGCTTTATTTACTACAACCTTCCAGATAAGTTTGTTGTTGAGGGTTAGACCTAGAAATGTTACTCCTTTTTTACATTCTATATCTGTCCCATCTAATTTGGAAATTAAGGTTCCTTTTACTTGAAACGGTTGCTAGTGTTGATTTGCTACACAATCTTTTAATGTCTTTGGACTATATCACACAGGCTATTCCCAAACTAGCAAATATTACTATATCTTCGGCATAACTTTGACATGGTATGTCAAGGTCACTTAATTTGCATACAAGTTCGTCGGTCAACATTTTTAAAATAGTACAATATAGTTGAAATTAATTGAAAATTGTTTAAAGCCCCTATTTGAAGGGTTTACTTTTTTTTACTAGATAAGGGAATATAACTTAAAACTTTAAATGAATTTATCGCACGTCTTAGAAGACCATCGAGGATAAACCACCAACATAACAGAGAGAGTACTATAGCGGACAGGAAGTTTGGGAGCAATTAAACACTATTGTGATGGAAAGTCATGTCATTTTCTTTACCCCCCCTCCATAGGTGGATTTGCAATTTATATAAACTAGAGAATTTCGGGCTATCTCTCTTAAGTAATCTTATTGGTAGGTATGTTGTAACCAATTTAATGGCCAAGAAATTCGTTGAGATCACAGGTCTGAAAGATTTTAATTCAACTTATGAGACCTGCTCTATCTCGTAAATAAACATTACTCCATCTGTCATCATTTTAAATATTTCACGCCAAGATTATATCCTCAGTATTCATAACGAATCAAAAAAATGTAATTAAATAGATTTGCCATATTTATTAAGTGCCTTATAGGCAATATAAATTGATTACCATATACCTTCATCAATTTTTATTGCGCTATTTCTGTAGGGTATTTTTTAAGTATTACCTCTGATATGATATATACATATATAGGAGTTTACGATGCATTTATGGTTCAAGCTTATTTATTTTCTAATACAAAACTATAAAATTATTTAGTCGCATAACACTGACTTCTCTTAAGGTCACTACAAGCGTTGGTAGCAGAAACCTTCTACTAGTCTGTCGGTTATGAATGAATTACAATATATTTTTCTTCTTGAAGTTCGTAAACCAATGAAGTGACAAATTCAGACGGAATAAACAGAGATGAAGGATATATAAATAAAATAATTGTGAAAAAGACATCAATATATTTTTCTTCACAAATGGTATACATTCAAAGTTTAATTGTATCAACTAACCTCGGTCCCCCTAGATTTCAATATTGTTCCTAGTATAAATCAAGTTACAAATTTAGGCAGACATGCATAAGCTTTTAAATAAATATAATAGAGAAACCGAGCAACTTTGTATACCTAAGGTAAGTTTACTTAATTCTTCTAATTTTAGTCTAAGAATTATGTGCTATGTTTTTGAAAGATTTTTTACAGACATCCTGTATACCTGGACTATATTAAAGCATTCGATAAAGTAGGTACCACATAAGAGCCCACTTTTAAATAATAACATGGATAAGCCGACAGATGGCTCCAGGCCGTACAGGTTGGGTAATTTGGATAAGTTTTCTTTAATTATTATCATTATACAATATCATTATTGAAAAATAATAAAAGCTTGTTATCTTTATTAGTGCCTGAAGGTCGCTGTGGGAAAACCCACCCTCTTCCTGGTAGGTATGCAATTTATCTATGGGATTACAGTAGCTTAAATGTGACTAATGGCCAGTCTTTTCATGTCTGAGTGAAACTGAAAGTAACTAACTACCTGATAAAGCTATATAATATAGTTTGTTAATATGTCTAGTAATCCTACGCGTATTACTATATTAACGTGACAAAATTGGCAATTGAAGGATTATTGGTGTGGAAATTATCTATACCAGCATTTTTTATACAAATATACCACAGATATAGGAATCTATTAATCAATTTAAGATCACAAATTAAATGTACCAAACATAAACAAAAAAATAACTCTAATTTTGTTCAGGTTCCCTGATGCTGATTGAATAAAAGAAGCAGAGCTAATGTACAAAATTATTTTATAACACTTAAAAGCTGTACAGCTAATGGCCTTAGTTGCCGAAGCTGAAGAAATCAAAAAAATACATACAGGGTGATCAACTTATAATTTGATATCTCCGTTGTTTTGAAGGATACGAACAAAAATTTTAAATACAAATTAAAGATAGAGTCCAGCTCCATATTTTAAAATTATTTCGTAATATACAGGGTGTTTCATAAAGTCACAGCATACCAAAGTTGTTTTTTTAGTGGAACACCCAGTATGTTATCTCGAATTTGAACTTTGCTTATTTTCCCCATTCAGGCAATATAGGGTTTTATCAGGTTCTACAGGGTACTTTTAAAGAAATTGCCACTTTTATGTGAAAATCTTAATGAAATCGTCACCCTGTAATATTTAGAATCAACAATTGAGGGTTAAAATGTCAAATCCAGAATAATTTTGTAGAAGTCTAGTTTTGGTACAACTTATCATGTTTTTGATATCTTTTATTTTGTATACAGGGTAACCCAAAACTCACGACCATGATTTTTTCGGTTATTTCAAATGGATAGGCAGTATTTAGAGGAAAAGCTTGATAAAGGTCGCCAAAGTTATCTTTTATTATTCGAAACAACAAAATTAGGTCACCGCGGAGATGTCTCTGTTGGAATAAGATTTCCCATTTCTAACCTTTCCTCGTATGATGGTCTAATGCGGCCAAAGGTAAGCCGGGTGGCGCGGCGTTGAACACATTCCAGCATTTTTTGGTCGCGTACAAGGTCAGGATACCACACGGGTCCTGCTTATTCTAGGATAGGACGGACGTAGCATTTATAAAGCCTGCACAACGTTTCAAACAACACTTTTGAAAATGTTTTTTTGAATTAGGAATAATCTGGAGTTTGCGCGTTTGCACACATTAGCGATATGATCACTCCACGATTAGATGTTGATTGAATATGGCAACTCCAGATTATTTTTACCAATATGGAGCACAACACATTTGTTTATATTTAGAGGCAAGAGCCAGTCGCAGCACCATGAATGGAGGTTGTTAAAATCATTTTGAAGTGCCTGATGGTCGTGAAGTTGATTGGCAAATATTTTTGCATCATCGGCATAAAAATATATTGAGGATGAAACTAGCTCTTTAAGGTCGCTTACGTAAGCAATAAAAAACAAAAGGCCGAGAACCCAGCCCTGTTGAACACCACTTGATACTGGTCTTTCTAAGGAAAATTCGCTACCAACTCACTCTTACTTTAAAAGATCTGTCGGTTAGAAAATTTAAGATCCAATTATGAAGGTTACCGCGGATGCCTAGATGTTCCAGTTTATGAAGTAGTCGACGTTTTGGGACTGTGTCAAAAGCCTTAGAAAAATCCAGATAAATGACATCGATGGGCTTTTTATCGTCAATGGATTTCGTCCAATGATTAATACAATGGAGGAGGTTGGCAAGAGTCGATCTTCCCTTAATGAAGTTGTGTTGTTGTTGAGGTATAACATTTTCTAAAAAGGAGGACATTTTTTGGCAACAATTGATTCCATAACCTTGCAAATAACTGGTGGGAGGCTGATCGAATTTATTGCCTTTTTTAAAGATTAGAGCAATAGATGCAGATTTCCAGGAGGAGGGAAGAGAACCTAGAGTAAAGGATGTATTCATTATTATAGAAAGAGGGTATGCCAGAACGCTTGCGCACTTTTTTAAGTAATAAGGTGTTAAGCTGTCAAGGCCAGGGGATGAGTAATATCTAGTAAATTATTTTTGATTTGAGTTTCAGTAAAAAATACATTTTCAAGGGAAACTTAATTACGTATAGTAATAATATGGGGCACAACATCGTTTGGTGGCTCGATGGTGTAGGCATTGGAGAAAGAGAGCGATAAGATCTCAGCTTTTGAAGAAATGGAGTGGCCACTATGGATGAAAAAGAAGAACGGATGCATTTAAAGATTTTTTTAGTATTATCACTGTTAGCGATTGATTCTTCTGTGGAGGATGAAATAGTCGTTATCTTGTGTGTTTTTATAACTTCTCCATAGATTGCGTTTATGTTTTAATATTTCTAGTAGTTCCCAAGTGATCCAGGGTTTTAATTTGTTGCGATAAACTCTACGTTTAAGAGTGTTTTTTGAGAGAATTTGTGTACTAATGTTGTAAAATTTGTTCTACATAGATGAACAATCATTAGAGGCCAACAGTAAGTTATCCCAATTAGTAATTACAAGCAAATGATCAACTTTAGTAAAGTCAATGATTTCTAACATTGAGAAATGTTCTTCCGATTTAGGAGAGGGTAGATTGAATTGTACGTGTGTCGTTATTACTGCGTGATCAGATTTTCCAATAGGAGTACTAACCTCTAGGTAGGACAATAATTGTATTTCATTTGTAAAGAGAAGGTCAAGTGTTGAAGGATCATTATTGATTGGAAGCGTGTTGGTTCAAGAATCAGTTGAGATAGGTTGGAATTTTGAGCAAAGTTCATAAAAAGGTTTTTGAAGTTGTTGCCGTTGGGAACATTTATAAAGGGCCAGAAAATTTCAGAAAAATTAAAGTCTTCAATAATAATTGTGTTATCAAGAACAGCTAGATCTTCAAGTTTTGATAGGAGCGTAATGGTGTCGTTTAAAAGAGTGTCACCGGGTCGATAAACACACGCAAGATGTACAGAAGTTATATTTTTAGTAATTTTTATACATATTACATCTATATTAGATATTTTTATGTATACAGGAGATACAGAGAAATTATTTACAATATTTTTTGATAAGTAAATGCAAACGCCACCACCAATTCGGTTTTCTCGGTCGCTGCGAAAGATTGTGTATCCGTCGATATCAACTAGTGAGTCGGGAGTTGAGGTATTTAACCAGAATAAAAATTCATTATATTTAGCGTAAATAGAACATAAATTAGTGTAAAAGAGAAACCAGTCAACGAGATGGAGAAACGCTATAATTGGCAAAATGTAACAATTTTGGGCAGTCCGTTGACATATTTGATGGTTAGGTTATCTCCGGCATGGTTTGTTTGATTTTCTAGTTCCTTACGTAAGTTCAGGAGGTATTATTGTTGGATGGGGGTCTTATCGTCTATTATTAAACACTGGAGTATAAACTGATCACCCTGTATACATGAAATTGTTGTCGTAATGTTAATTATTTTTCCTTTGTTTTTTAATCATGCGCCATATTGAATAGTTTGGGCTGTGAACCACCCATTATTGTTTATTGCTCCTTACAAATTGGCAGTGGTTTTATCTTGGGTCTAGAGTCTAGACTCCAGGGTATGAAGTTTAGAGGAAAGCAGAACAATCTCGTATGATTGTTTATCTCAAAAAGTGTCATCGGGTACTAATATATAATAGTTATATAGATTGCTCATTCATATATAAATCAGACGTACGAAAAGCGAATTTATATCTCAAGTAATAAAGAGATGGAGGAAAAATCTAGTTTTTTAACTTAAAAATGAAATTAATAAAAATCAGAATTTCCTTTTGTATTTTTATTTGTTAGAAGTAACATTACTAACAATATTGGGGGTGGTGAAAAAAAAATAAAATAAATCAAGGGGGTTGAAAATTGTTATAGATGGATTTTTTAGAGAATAGGTATATTTATTGAAGAATTTTTCAAAATTAAGTGGGAATTTAGTAATAATAAAAAATTAAAATAAAACGAAGATTTTTAGGTGCAAATTAAAAGACAGAGACGCATAGACTGCGGGACAAAACCAGTAGAGAGAGTGTGCTCAGAATTCAAGAGCACAGCCGTAAAAATTGCATTTGTTTATTTAGGAAATTTATGTTTTTTTTTTTAGAAAATTCCACCTACTCCTGATTAAGATATAATATATTATTAAAGGATTAAAAACATTTATAAATATTTAATAGTAAAATTAAAAATTTCTATAATTTATTGAACCAACTATAAAAACAAATTTGTAGAAATTGTAATTTAAGAAAATTTTCTTGCAAGAGTTTTTGTTTCGGTGATAATAAATTTAAATTTAAAGATTCCTTTCAATTAAAAAAAAAATTATGTAATAATAAAAGATATATGAAAAAGGGACAATAACACCAACATTTTTTTTTAAAGTTCTATGTAGAAATAGATCATTTTAACAACTACATTCGAAGTGCAAACATTTTATATATTTTTCAAGTTTCAAGATTATGAAAACAATCAAAAATTAAAAAGTTTATTTTAAATGATCCATTAATTACACAAAAAAAAGAATTTTACATACTATTTTTATTTTTATTAAAAAAATTAATTTTAAAAAGAACAATAAAAAATTCAATCAATAAAATTTAAAATAACATTTGACATCTGTCTGTACCGGTAACGTATGAAGGGTGGTTTAACCCAGAGCGCAGGCCCACTGTGCTTCTTCTTAAGTTGATAGGCACTTCCTAGCTCGTGTAACAGCCTACAGATTTAATGTAGTTGACAACGTCACCAAGAGGTGCTTCTCTTATATCGGCTGGTGTTAGCCAATTCTCGCTGAACATAAATATTCTAATAAATAAGAAAGTGCGTATTCTGACAGCCCCATGCAATGGGGATTCTTCAAAATGTTGTGATCAGACGCAGATTCTGTCTAGTCATAGTCAAGTATTTGTTTGCTGTAGTGTCGCTGGCAACTATGCAGCTTCTTGTTTCATCCCATCTTTTCTTGAATTTCACAAGGGAATGTCCTTTAATAATTAGGTTTGTCACTCCAATAGATGGGCCAGGTCCAATAGTATTTGGTTGGCTACGTTCTTGGGTAGTGAATCAGCAAGACGGTTCCTTTCGATGTGGCGTGACCTTTGATCCGTGTTACGGTGACCATATTGTTGATGGATACTTCGGCCAAAGCTTCGTAACATTCTAGTACTAACCCTGAGTAAATTCGTGGTCTGACCAGGGTAAGTAGAGCTTGTCTCGTATCTGTATAGATAACCAGTTTCTTCCAGGGATATTGTTTCTGGTAACTTCTTTTGCTGCTGTGAGAATCCACGTGAGCTCGGTTTGAACTATACTGGCAACATTGTTTAGAGTCTCAAGAATCTAGAAGCTTATGGCTTACGAAAGATGTGTCTTATTCAGATGTATTCCTTGTTCGTACAAGCGACGTCTATTCTTACCAGATTCTACATCAGATTATATTCCAAACGTGCGAAGTCGTGTCATTATCACAGATCAACATTTGTCATAAAATATATAAGAAATTTAAGTTCTATATTAAAAACTAAAGTAACTACAACTTTACAAGATATTGAAGAACGATCAAAAATTAAAAAGTGTACTATTTACATAAGGGTGAGCAATCTATATAACTATAGACATTGACGTAATGATTGTGTGGTCTGAATTATCGACTATCACATCTTTCAGCGCCCGTCGGGTACAGTAAGGCCATCTTAATTTCATATATTTTGAGGGGCATTTTTTTGTAAACAGAGATAGTTCCATTTACCTTTACACTCCATAAGTCTAGGGTATTTTTACCATGCACTAGTGGCTATTTTGAGGTTTCCTGCAACTGGGATATCACATGTATATAACAGGAAAATCAGTACACTGCCTTGTGTTACTACTGCTATTATTGTTTTAAATTCATTTTCCTATTCCACTCTTTTTATTTACTGTGTTTTGTAAGAGCAATTGTATTGTACTGGACAGCATCATTTTTTGTTTTATAATGGAGCCTAGTACAGGACTTTATGAAATGCTTGGGCTACATCCGGAAATATACCTGAGCATATTTTCTTGCCTTCCAGGCATTTTCCAGAGGTTTTTAAGCAGTTTTAATAACAATGGACAAAAGCAATTTTGCACCAGTGTGCGCCAAATCAGGACCAACGTGTGTCTTAGTAGTTTTGACACAAAATAATTAATTATATATTTATGCAATAAGTAACTTTATTTATTTGCTATAATTTTCAGCTTTGTAACTTAAAAAGTATAAACTTAAACTAAGTGAAGGGGTTCGTGGTCCTCAACTAGGCTCTGCGAACATTATTTATTAGGTCCTGGTCACGAAGGTTCTAAAACAAAAAACAGCTCAGTATGTGGAATATACTTCAGATTCTTAAACCTTAACAGAAAATAGGCTGTGAGCAATAGTGCCAATGTAGTTCAAACAGAGCTAAAGGGGATTCTCACAGCAGCAAAAGAAATAACCAGAAACAATATCACTGGAAGGAACCTGCTCATCTAAACAGATAGCAGACAAGCACTACTCACTCTGAACAGACCACGAATTTACTCAGCGTTGGTACTAGAATGTCACGAAGCTTTGGCCGAAGTATCCATCAACAATATGGTTACCTTAAGATGGATCAAAGGTCACGTCATATCGAAAGGTAACCATATTTTTGATTTACTGGCCAAGGAAGCAGCCAACCAAATACTTTTTGAACCTGGCCCTTCTATTGGCCTGAAAAAATCGGTAGTGACAGACCTAATTAAAGGACATTCGAACATTCCCTTGTAAAATTCAAGGAAAGATAGGATAAAATAAGAAACTGCAGAGTTGCCAGGTAGCTCTTAAGTTATCCTGCCAACACTGCAGCAAACAAATACTTGATTATGACTAGACAGAATCTGCGCCTAGTCACAGGCATTCTGACTGGTCATTTCCAAGTACGGAAGCATCTTCATATCATGGGGTTGTCAGAATCCGCACTCTGCAGAGGGTGCAAACAAGAAGATGAGACCATCGAGCATGTCCTTTACGATTGCTTGACACTTTCATTTATTAAAAGATTTGTGTTCAGCGAGTATCAGCTAACACCGGCCAATATAAGAGAAGCACCTCTTGGCGATGTTGTCAACTACATTAAATCTGTAGACTCGCTCACGAGCTAGGAAGTGCTTATCATCTTAGGAGGATGCACAATGGACCTAATGAGGCCTAAATTCTGTGGGGGTAACCCACCCTCCACACGTTACAGATAGGTCCTGGACATTTTTGCCTAACCCACCCTCAATCATACATATTGCGGTTCCAAGGTAAATTAAGGGGGTTATCTTGTTTTGGAACAAAAGGTATGTTATTTTGAGTCGTTCTTTCATAAATTCAGGACACTTAGTCGGGTCAAAATATTATACCGTCTCCAAAACGTTGTTGGTATACAAAATCAACTAATTTAATGAAGCAATTTATAATATAACTTTCAGAATCTACAGCTTCCCATATAAGGTCTGGATATCCGTTTAGCCGTTATTGCACACTAGGAACTTGATTAGGGAATTTTGTATTTTCTTTATATTTAACATTGTTTTTGGCGTCTTCTGTATTACATTAGCTTTCTGAGAACCATCGTTTAGTTCGATTTCCGAGGTAGCAAGTGTAAAGTCCACAACAATGACTCTCTTATATGTAAAATGTATTCGCCTTTTTTTTCTCTCTCCTTCTCCCTGACTATGTGTCTCCGAATAACACTGAAGCCTATTGGCTTATTGTGTTTTACCCCATGTTAGTTCATAGCACCCACTCTATCACCTTTGTACCTTGTATTCGCCTTAGTTGATAACAGCATCTTGCTCTCCGTGCTAATTGATTTGGGGTATATTTAGAACACTTTCGTCTTCTTACATATTTTTCTTGCTAATTTCCGCGATACTGCATTGTTTGTAGTACGAAATTAATGTGCTAATTTTCTTACGGATACCCGGACTTTATGTTTTGCTCTTCTAACCAATCTTTCTGCTCCTTCTCGAGTAGAAATCTTGGTTTTTAACTTTTGAAAGATTTTGACAAGTATTTCTTGTTTACATTCAGCTATATAGCAACGTAAATACTTCTTCGAAATATTTTTGTTTCGACATTTCAGGCTTAGAAATCCGTCCAACAAAATTATAAATGATTTTATTTATGTCTAACTTGAAGACATTTTAATACAACCTAAATAACCTATTTTTATTGGAACAATTTAAGAGTCATCTTCCAACCGATCCCTTACTTAAAATTATCAGGGGTATGCGGGTCATTGCAAATTTCACACTTGACCAAAGAGGGTCAATAGATTGTTTATCTATTAGTTTTGTTGTTAATAGATTTCAGGGCGAAGGGCGCCACATTACGGTTAGAAAAATGTTACTTGAAGATTAATAACTTATTTTTTGACTTTTTTGAAGAAAGAACATTTTAGGACAAAGTTAAAGATTTGCAGCAGGGATATATAGAATTAGATTTTCGAAATTATTTCTTATAACGACATGATTAGCGCCTTAAAATACGTAATATTGTCATCTTTTTCTATCTTGAATAATAGCAATCCCTAGAAATGCATTTTCTTTCATTACCTACACAGTTTTAAGTAATTTTGAAAAATAAAGTTGTAATTGCGCACGAGCTTAACCGCTGTTTTTGGGTTAAAAATTCAGGCGGAGGATGGCCCTTAAGAGTATCATGTTAACGTATTCAAGGCGTATATTTATCATTTATTGGGAATCTATCTAGCTTATTATTATTAAAATTGACAGTTCAATGGTTGTATAGAATTTGGAGCAACAGTAAAAGATGCACCTGAATGAAAACAACAATTTCAACTTCGCTGTATTTAACATTACAATAGTTCATGTTATTTAATATGGAGATTATTATTATTACATATGCACGGCCTGCTTATAAATAAACACAAGGTCACTAACTCTTGACCATTCTATTAGTTAACTAAAATCCGTTGTTATTACCTATCACGTTTGCATTTTTTTTTATCAAGGACTGTAAATCTAGAATTTATTTATCATTTACTACAGTTATGCATTCTGACGATTAAAACTGCGACTTCGATTAGAAAATGTTTAAAATTTTTTATAGGTATTCATTTTAAAGCGATTATTCATTATCTACTACAAATGATATTTATTTATAAAATTGTTGTCACGACTAGTTTTGGCTCAGGCCTGCAATATAAAAATACAAGAATTATAGGTGACATAAAATAAAAGTTAGAAATTAGTAACATAACCCTTTACTAAAAAAATATAAAAATTAAAATTAAATTGGGAAACAGAGAGTAGAATGTAATCAATTTCAGATCTTGGTTGACCTTTAAAAATCTGATGGTCCATTTTAGAGAAATCATGTAAAAAAACAGAATTATAGAGATCGATATGGCAAACATCTTTTAATTCAACAATTTTGTTAAAAATCATAATTTTACATTTTGTAAAATTTCTCGAATACGGACCATTTTAGGAAAATTTTGCATAAAACAAAAATTATAGAAAATAATATTAGAAGTAACTTTTATTTAAAAAATTTTCTTCTCCAAACGTATATAACAGATAAATTCCATAAAATATAAAGACGGCCTCCCATAAAGTACCCCCCAGGTGTTCCGCCTTCGTCCAAAATCTAATCATTTCACCTTAGGCCGAAATAAAACTTAAGTTTAAAATTTAATGTTTTTTCCTTTATCCGTTTTTGAGTTTCTTCAAAATTCGAAATTTACACATTTTCTCAAATATGTCGAATACGGTATATTTTAGAGAAATTATGTATGGGATAAAAATTATAGAAAATTATATTGCGAACAACTTTTATTTAAACAATTTTAATAAAAAATTATTTTTTTACATTTTGTCAAATTTCTCGAATACGCACCATTTTAGGAAAATTTTGTAAAAACAAAAATTATAGATAATTATATTAGAAGTAACTTTTATTTGAAGAATTTTTTTCTCCAAACGTAAATAAGAGATATATTCCATAAAATATAAAAATTACCATTTATAAAGTACCCCCCCCAGATGTTCCGACTCTGCCCAAAATCTAGTCAGTTCATAAGACGCTAGAATAAAGCTTAAGTTTTCAAGTTTTTTTTTTTAGCGAAATTTAAAAGAGTAATAAAAATTATGTTCACTGTTTATATTAAACTGATTAAAACTTCCTTTATTAAAATGATTATTTATGTGATAAAAAATTTGATGTTATTGGAAGCTTTTATATTTTTTTAATATACAGTGAAACAATAGTTTTTGTTTCTCATGTAAATTTGTATAGAAAAACTATTTCTGAATCCATGTTTGAATTTCCCGCCCTAAACCATTTTTAATTTTCCCGCTATTTACTAGTGGCGCCATCATAGACTGGTTGTGGTTACAATCGCCCAAATAACTTTTACCGAACAAAAAAAATACATTGAGTTACACGTCTCGCTGGATTGTCTCTGTTATAATCCATATAATTTAACTTGCAAACGAAACATTGTTTTCATTTAGGCGAATTTGTATAATTGTAACAAGCCAGTTTAGGATAAACATACTACAATTAAAAATGATTATTGTACAACTTAAGTACTTCGAGTAAATTACTATACTCCTGTCCATTGATAAGATGAAATAAATAATCAAAATCAAATCAAATATCAAAAAATATTTATTCACAGAAATTACAATAAATATAAATTGCAGTTATTGGCAATTGCAAATAAACACATACTCTTGCGAAGCATCAAATGCTTGTTTGCAAGGGAAATGCTATAAATACTAATAAAATATACTATACTAAAAGTAAATGAAAATGGAAATGAAAATTAAAATACAGATGCTAATAAAATATACAATATTAATAGATAAAAGGAAACACAAAATATAATTTATAACATGAGAGAAACATTTAGTTTGTTATTTATTAAAAAAAATTCAATGACATTTTGACTTGAATAGAATAGATAGAAACATTGCTATTAGCTACTTTCAACTAGGTTATGTATGACGTTTCTAGTCGTATTCTTTACGTATTTTTTTAATGTCATTTTAAATCTATTTATAGACGATTTAGATTTATTTTTTTCAGGTACAGCGTTATACAGGGCGCAGGACTTCAGGACGTGATAGCTCGTCCAAAAATATGAAAAAACGTAAAAAATAACTTACCCTCTAAAATGCACCATTTTCGAGATACAGGTTGTTGAAATTGAAAAAAAAAATTCTACGCCACTGGAAAATGTACTGTTTTAAGACGCTTATTTGAACCGCCAATGTTTTCTACACAAAAAAGGTACTCTTGGTCATACGCTCTAAAGTCGACCGTTTTCGAGAAAAATCAAATTTTGTTTCATCAAGTATGTATGACCAATCCATGTATTTCAACATTAAAATTTGATTTATATGTATTGAGACATTGTCAATGATTATGTAGCTCATTTTCGGTCTGTATGAGACATCTCACTGTCACTCTGCCTCATCACAATTTTAACCTAATAATTATTGTTTTTATTTACATTGTTCAAATTCTGGTACTCTAATAATTATTGTTTTATTTGTTTTACTTATATTGTTCAAATTGTGTTACCACCTATGACTTGTTATAAACATAATGACTTATGTAAAATAGTTAATAAAATTATTCTATTCTATTCTATTCAATAAAGTTAAAGAAATATTTGATCGAATAAGTTGTTTGGCTATAGAAAAGAAATTACATTTAGAAAATGTTCTAAAATATTCATTAACACCTTTGTCTCTTTCTTTAATTCACTTAGATGGAGCCATGATTAAGACTGAAAAGTCTCAGTTGCTATGACATCTCAAAAGACTTATTCAAACAGAAGAAATGCCCCATAATGTGATTGACGCTATGACCTGCAAAAGTACCTGAAACGTATGGAGAATTATCAAAATATATTTTGAAAACACTATGTTCGACTAAGGCAAATCGATAGGTACAAGATTCCTTTCATAAAAGACATAGAGAGGTTCAAAAGAAAAAACAACAGAAAATGATTTGCCAGATTTCTCCATATAAGGGCCACATCAAAAGAGCCCTCGTGACTTTCATAAAAACCTAATAAATATTAATTTTAAAAGGTCATTTTCAGAATTCCTGGCTAAAGACTGGCAGCATGATACTCACAAGGATCTTTAAAAAAATAAAATATTGTATATTACATATATGAAACCAAATGTTACTTAAACAAAAATGAATTTTCAGAAGAAGTAAACGAGTTAACCTGTGAATATTAGGAGGCTTTTTCAAGACTATTTGTTTATTGTGAAAACATATTTAAGACTAACTCACCTCCCAGAAACTCAGAGGATAATTTTCATAAAAACATTGTAATAAGAACGGGAGACACAGATGTTTTAGTAATATTTCTATGTAACATTACAAAATCCGTGTTTATAAAACCATGATTTTGGAGTAGGAGAAAACAGGAGATATATCAATGACTCAGAATTATTAAGAAAATTGGGACCACAACTGTGTAAGTCTATAGACTATAATGCTGCTTTTGCCAGAAAAGGGAAAATTCGTCCTTTTCAAATTCTCACCAAGAGACCAAAATACCAAGAAACATTCTTTTCTTTTTGATCTTGTGAAATATCTACAGAAGTATTGAATACTCTGGAAGAATTTACTTGTGAAATATATGGTCAAATCAATTGTGGCCAAGTAAATTTAGCGAGAATGGAATTATTTTTAAGATGAAACAAGTGTAAAAATATTTCCAAGCCATTTTTCAATATTAAAAATATAGACCCTGCATTGTTATCACCATGTAAGTGCGTATTACTAAATAAAATTCTTCGATGAAACTTTATTTGTACACTCTGCATTAACGCAAGTGATTCAGACCCGCTTAAGACACTAAACCCAAAAAATAATGGCTGGACACTAACTGAAGAAGGTTACAGCCCTTTATAGAATACAGCACCATATTTCCCTTCCACTTTTGAGGACCTTCAAGATATTCTTCTGGAAGCTTCAGAAGATAATGACGAAAAAGAAGAACAAGGGGTACTAAGTTCAGATGATTCTGAAAACAAATCAGAAGAAGACTGTAATGAAAATGATTTATTTTTTATTTTTGTTTGTTTATTTTTGTTTCTTATGTTATTATTATTTACTACATATTTAATTTAATTTTGTAATAAATAAGTACTCAAAAAGCACGACTATTTACTTTTTGAAGTCAACCTTCCCATCCCTATTTAGCTTATTGTTTAAATTTACCTAAGAGGTTTTATTATAGATATTAGGTTTCTATAAAATAAAAATAAAAATAGTCGTTTTTTGGTGTAAATATTAGGTTTGCCTTGTGGACAAAGAGATACAAAATGTTATTAGTCCAATCATTATAGTAAGTTCACCTCGGAATTCGAGATACCCAGCTGTAAGTCTGTAAATACTTGTATATTGACACCCTAAAAGTTGTCTCAAAACCTACATATGGTAGGGTGTACGCATCTATTAAATTTCAAGGTCAAAGGTCACAAAAATCGGTTTTTTGCGCTTTTTTGTAAATATCTCATTTTCTATAGGTTTTTTGC
This sequence comes from Psylliodes chrysocephalus, assembly GCA_927349885.1. Lineage (NCBI taxonomy): Eukaryota > Metazoa > Arthropoda > Insecta > Coleoptera > Chrysomelidae > Psylliodes > Psylliodes chrysocephalus. Next base: position 75,988,608 of record OV651817.1, read on the forward strand.
TATTTGTATTTATTATCAATATTGTAGAATACAAAATTCTCTAAAAATTTTGTTTAAAAAAATTTTTCATACGGTGAACCGTTTTCGAGATAGATGACGGAGAGCGCGCGGTCACAGCATCACTTCAGGTCAACCGGTGCCTCCGGTCGAAAACGCGCCATATATAGTTGATGAAATATCGATAAATCAATGATTATAAATATTTGTCAATTTTTATTAACTATTATATTATATTTTATCATTTTTTTTCCTAACCTATCCACTTTTTATTTAGTATTAATTTATTTAACAACACTTACCTGCCCATGTAATTGCAAAATTGTTAATGAAAATATAGGAATTATATTTGAATTTTAACCTAATTAATATTAATAAATTCTTACATGATAAAAAAAAACAAATAAATTATGAATTAATCTTTTTATTAAAAAATTTCATTTAATACATTTACTTTTATTAAAATTAAAAAAATGGAATAAAAGGTACAAAAACTACAATTTATAATTTTAATAATCTTCTTCCTCTTCATCGTCGTCTTCCGGCTGCTGGTAAATTTCAAACTGGTCTTCATTATCGTCTTCAACGACATTTCTCTCAAGTTCTTCCATGATTTCGGGGTCAAAGGTTCCATATTCGTTAATGTCGCTCTGATATGGTAGAGCATTGAGACAAGCTTGCCCATTACATTGGCCACAAGCTAAAGAGCATTGCAAGCCCGCTTTCCTGCATCCGCATCGCGAACCACAACCACTCTTGCAGTTGCAGAAAATTGTATTTAGCAAATCTTCTGGAGCAGGTGGTAAAATTGTCATGATAGGCTCCAGAAAATCGTTTCGCATTGCCCAACTCCATACCTGGGGTTCCAAATCATGCCTTAACCAAGTTTGAACTTAATAATATACACGTTTGAAAGGTTGATGAGCAGCTGCTTTTGTTGGTGGAATATTTGAAAGCTGCACAGGTTAATTAGGTTTTGTAGACTTGACGTAATGCATATAACGAAGATGATCGAGACTTTTCACAGATTTCGGAGCATTATAGACTGCCAATAAGATTTGAGTTCCACTCTCTAATAATCTCTGGGCCGAACAATTTTCTTTCTCAAATGCTGCAGCTAGTTCATTCAAATTTGTCAGTTTCTCAAAAACTTTAAAAAATGATTTTTTTCCCTTTTTAAAAAGCGCAGAAATAAAATATGTGTTTTGGAATGAGGATAATTATCAAAACTTTTAGTCAAGTATATCCCCGTTTTTACATTTCCTTTCCCAACTTTTTTAAAGAAAATGTCTTGTTCGTAAGACAGTGTACGCCCAATTAAAATGACAAGTAAATCAATATCTTGTCCTATTATAACTGCAGTTTTTTCAGAATTTGATTCCTCAATTGCAGTTTCAACAATAAGAACATCAGCATTATCTCTGGCTTGTTTAGTAGTAATATTTGCAGCTTGTAATTTTTCAATTAACTTATTAATGAGCGTATCTTTGTTATTTCGATTTGATAAGAATTTTTCTTGAGTAACTGGTACAACTATTGTTTCATCTTTTCTGCTGCTCCATATTTTTTACGTTCTTACTGTAATCTGAATTTTTTTAAACAAAATTTGTAGAGAATTTTGTATTCTACAATATTGATAATAAATACAAATAGCAAAAAACCCATAAAAAATGAGATATTTACAAAAAAGCGCATTTGACCTTGAAATTTAATAGTTGCGTACACCCTACCATATGTAGGTTTTGAGATAACTTTTAGCGTGTCAATATACAAGTATTTACAGACTTACAGCTGGGTATCTCCAGTTCCGAGATTCTTACCTAATTTAAGCTTAAATGACTGGACTATATACCTTACATCACTTTTTAGTCCCGATAACCATCTGTCCACACAAAATCTGTTTATTTATATTTTTATACAGTATGTCTTACAATACTACTACTCCAAAAATACTCTTAAAGGCCCCCAAATATTTTTCTTACGAATAGTTTCCAATTTTAAAATTTTAAATCTATCTTAAGGACAAAAATGCCCTAAATATTTTGTCTTACAATAATGTTCTAGATCAGAGATTCAGTTCCACACAAAATCACATTCGTTTTATTCTTATTCTTTATGACGTACATATTGGCCCTTTTTCCAAAAGTGCTTGTCTTAAAGCATCTAAGCCCCAGTTTGTCTTACGATTAGTTTCAGAGTGGTACATTTAGTAAAATAACGATCCCGCAAAAAAATCGTTTTTATATGTAATGACGTAATTTTCTGTGCTTTTTTGAAATTTCAAATCTGTCTTAAGGACAGAAATTCCCCGATTACTTTGTCTTACGATGCGGTTCTAGATTAGAGATTCAATTCCACATAAAAAATTTCCAAAAAGTTAAACATGGCATCGCTTGTGTTTTTTGCGGTTTGAAAACCGGAAAATTGATGCAAACTTGTTTTTTTTTAAATCACTATTAATAATTTTGAAAATTGATCATCAAATTCTCTAAAACATTCTCCATATATCCGATCTTCTATCTTCCGTATTAAGGGATATATATATACCAACATAAAGACTCGAATTTTGGAAACACACTGTATACTTTATTTACAGATCAATAACCCATAGTTTTTCGGAACTTTAAATCGATCTATCATTATTGTTAATATACTACAATAATAAAAAGCAACTGATCTGTTTTCCATGTATAAAAGGTACCTAACAGGAAAATAATAATCCATCGACCATTTTTTTGCATCCTGCAACATCCCATACATCTACAAAATAATAAAACATAAAAAAAACTAACAATAATGACTTCCTACATGCTCCACTTACACAGCGAGTTCACATGTACACATCAAATCAAACACCTAAACCGAGCATCCGCGAAAAAGTTCAGTGGCAAGGCTTACTCGACGACGTGAGTGGGTCAGGGCTGGAGTGGCGGCGTCGGGACGGCCGACGCCCCCACTCCGACGCCGGCCGTCGGCGCACCGACCCATCAACCATTTAAACCCAGCGCCGGCTTCCGAGCGCTCACTCTACAACGCTCGCTCTCACGTAATAAATATCTAGCCGGGCCCCTCTCTCAGTCTTCCGCACAACGCGAAATAATTCTTATCTATCGAAATTCACCAGCATGTTTGGCGGTTTAGATCCCACAGGGCTGTACTGAAACTATCGTGCGTCAATCAAGAGTTTATTCTTTAATTATCTTCATAAAATTATTATTTTTTAATTGATCCTGTACCGCAGCAACGATGGACGGAGGAAAATTAGATCCCACGGGACAATACTAGTAAATAGTGTGTGACAGTTATTTTTTAAATCGTTAATAAGGACTTGAAAAAATGATGAAAGTAGGAGGAAAGGGATTGGATCCCACTGGATTATATTAAGAGCAAACATGTGGCCCCACAAAAACGATGGTGGCCGACGAACTCCTAGCTGTCGACGTAAAAGACTATGGTAAGTTATTTTACTATTATTTTTTAATTAATCAAAATTACAATTCTATAGTACATAGTTCAAATAGTTATAATCCCTATATATTTTTTCTTCTAAATTAGGAAAGTTTATGTGTTGACATCGAATCTATAATTTTTATGTTATAAAGAAGAACTTATCTCTAACATACTGGTATTCGTATTTATTTATATTAGAGCTGGTATAATATGATTTTCTATTTTAATGTTATACTAATTGTTTACATGATTAAATAGCATTCCAAAAAATTGTCAAATCATTGCGGATATTTTCTATTAAAATATTTTTAAATTAATACAATCTCGTAGATTCAGTTTTAAAATTTAAATTTTAATAATCAATGAGTAAATTTAGTTTACTTTAGCTTTAGGCTGACCTACCTTAAAATTTTAACCCTCTAAGTAATAAAGAATGAAACATAATTAAACAGGACAATGAAATTAACATTATGAAACAAAAAAAGTATAACAAACAATGATAAGTAAATGACCTTTGTAATGTTATTTCTAAAAATTACTCTTATATACATGTAGATACTTACAACACATTAATTTACAAAATATTTTTAGATTAGCTAAGCATAGAATAAATTATATATATTATTGTTTGTAATAATTACAATCAAACAACTGTTATCGTAAATAATTAATACATATTTATGAAATGATAATAAACAAACGTTTTCGCTACTAGTAAGTGCTGCCTGCTCATTTGGGGGTACACTCAAAGATTTATTAATTTAACTTTGATTAATGAATTCAAATTTAGAAGGATTGCTATTTAAATATGTGTTTGCCAATGTTTAAATAATATAGTAATACTACAATATTATAAAATATATAAAAATTTAAAATTCAACACCATGCTATAAATATTCAATTACAATAACATTATGCGTGTGTCACCAAGAGACTACAAAATACAGGCACTTATAGGTAGGTATAGATTTTGGCAAAAAAATTTATATTTAATCAATCTTTTCTAATACATATTCTGCAGATGATTTTAAAAGAGTTTTATGATGATGCAAAAAGAATTTGGTTGTTAATTTTATATGTTACTCTATTTTCTCCAATCTGTATACTATTTCCTCTATTATTTCATTTCCTATTTTATCAATAATTGTATTCATTGTCCTCATGTCATCACATTTTTTTTAAGTTTTATGTCTCATTCACAAAGTGGTTAACGACATCAATGATATTATAATAAATATCAAACATAATAAATGATAATTAGGTTCTAGACAATTTAACTTTAAATGCAATTGAGTAATTGACGTCTCTAAGAAAACAATAATCTGTCCTAATAGAGTAGACATGATGAAACTTTATACATTCTAGTAAAATATAATGTGTTGTACTACAGTATTTGTACTACAGAATAGAGGCTCTATTTGTCATGATGTACCCGTGTATGACCCAGCCTCAGACGAGTCCTTAGCTTAGATTTTTTCCTTCTGAAACTTCACTTTTAATATTATTTAATTTATTATCATCACTTTTGTTTTCTTTGCATTAAAATATTATATAACTCTGTTTCATAATCTATCTGGTTTTTTCTAAATTTAGTATCGCCTATAAATATTTATGTTTCTATTTTAACTCATTGCATATTGTACCTGTATCCTGTTAAATATTTTTTGGCCCAACATTATTTTACAACATCATCAATAACACAAATAATAAACCTTTCTCGTTCTAGTCTTGTTTTTTTTATCAGTAATGAATTCATCTAAAAATAATGCACTATAGCTACAGCTTCTCTAGGATATGTACATCCTTGGAGACAAACATTTTTTAAGAACAATCTGAGGAGGATTTGTAGTAGATTATATTATTATTTGAAGTTTTATAATTATTTATTCATTATTCCTTCATCAAACAGGAACAAGAACATATTGACATTTCATTTCATTCTAAAGATATTTTCATGCTTTAAAAACTAAGTTCTTATTGTACTGCTGCAAATTCTTGATAATTCTTTAAATATAATTAGTAGAAAGCCGGTATTGCACCGAAAAAACACGCAACCTAACCTCAACAACTATAACTTCCGCATATCAGCTGCCATCGGTTATTGACCGAAACTTTTGTAAGTCAAGCGCCCACTTGTGAAACCCCCGCAATTTCATAACTAAACTCGCATCAGCGGCATATGCAACAACCTCAAGTCTGACTGAGAAATGCAAATACACACCTCGAATGTTTAATTTCTTTTTCTTCTTCTTTTTTTTTTCTTTTTTCGTTGTGTGAACTTCCTGATGCCACCGAATTTTATGGATTTTACGTGTGGCGATTTTAATTTGGGCGCGAGTATGGAGTATGCATTATTCTTCTCTGGTAAATTGTGAATTCGAATCACAAGCGTTACCGAAAAAGCCCAGCTGACTGGCCGAAGGATCATTGACACTTCGAATGATGAGAACCGAGAGATTTAAAACTTTAGATTGGTTGTAAAAACCGCCTTGTTCTCGGTTTCAATTTTATTTTATTAATTTAAGAGGACTGAATTTTATTATTATTTTTTTAATATTTCTGACATAATAATCTACCGTAAATTTTTTCTATACATAAATTAAATAATAGCAATGAAATAACTTTAACATTTAAAAATAATATTTTTTGTTCCTATTATATTATGCTTTAAGTTTACCTCATTACACTTGAGCTAATTTTCAAATGCGAACTAGTCACCTTAAGAGGATAATTGTTTCTGATCTAAGAGGAAATGAAGGTGAAAATTGCTTTATTTCATTAATTTAGATGTCATAGATATTATTTTTAACAACCATTGAAAACATTTTATTGTATTTTTTGTTTAACTTAATTTTTTATTTTGGACAAGTTCGCGTTTGACTGAACAATTTGGACGTCCCAGGACAAATTCGTTTTTGATCAGAAGCAATAAAAACACAATTTATTTTATTTGAGTAATGTTAAAGTTTTATTTTTTACATATAGGTACTTAAATTTGGAACAGAATAATATTACTTGGGTAAAAAACGGATATTTTTTCATTTTAAAATCGAAATCAAATTAATTTTCTGTGTTGATTTTTACAATCTTGTCAGGTATGCACCCCACGACAATCATCTTCTAAGCAGTCATATCTTCTATTCACATCATCATCATTATTAATATTATTAACAATAGTCAAATTTTCATCATTAATAATGTCTTTATAGAAGTTTAGGTTATCTATTTCTCTACATTCGCCATATAAAGCTGTCAGTAAGTCACTTGTACCATTTTTCTTTGCATTCGAAATCATGTGACCCAACTGCTTGTTTTCCAATACAAAAGAATCAGATCCCTACTGACGACCCTTCTTCAGACTTTGTTGTGATTCTTTTTAAGTAAATTCTTTTCTTATTACTTATATTCTTTAGATGTACTTTTGGTGTCTTTCAGTGTCCAATCTATTCCCAACTGCTTTACGGTTCCAACTTCTTTAAAGAACTCATAATACTGTTCTTTTGTTACCATAGTAGTTTTCTTCCGAAGAATTTTCTCTAACCTTCCAAAAACACGGTCGGCAGGGAGGAAACTATGGCCTCTAATAGGAAATGTAATGATGATCTCTTTGATAAGACCTTGAAAGGAAGTACATAAAGAGTTTTAATACCTTTTTTCGAAGGAGAGCTGGAAAAACTGCAGTTGTCCCTCTCCCAGCTTGCTCCTAAGTCCAGGTGTAGAAGATTGGGTTAGCTTTTTTACATCTGTAATACATAGATTACAGAATCAAAGTTGCCGAGTATAAAATGTTTCTTGAATAGGAGTTTTGGGTAACTGATATACTTTTTGCATGTCAAAGCAGTAGATAATGTCTTCTTCATGTTCTTCTTTCATGAGTTCATAAAAAGCTTGAGCTCTTTTTTTTATGAATTCTGAGTTGTATTAACAAGTTAACTTTGGCTTTACCAATAGCATTTTTTATGAGGTTTCTTGTCTTTTCACAGTAACTACACACGTCAGTTGCTGGACAATATTAAAGTCCTTGTTGAAGATACGTCGAAACATTGCAAGAGATATACGCAAATCGTTTTCAGTCATGGAATTGTATGCTTTATAAGGTTTCTTGATATTCAGATCACATCTAAGGTACACTCTCTTTGATTTGTTTCTAGAATAGTGGCTCTCATAATCAGGCAGGGAACCAATGTATTGTCTAACAGAAGCTTTCTTAGCCTTAGACAAGTGGCTTTTCTTAAAGACGAAGTTTTCGATTTATTTTTACTTTTAACTGACGTTGTCAAATAATTTTTTTCTCGGGAAATTACTGATTCTTCTCTTTTTTGCTTCTTGGTCAAATCTACAGTCTATATCTCCCGAAACTTCTGCTTGTCCACCATTTTGTTCATCATGACTCTTTCTTTGTGCCTGTCTGGCACAGTTATTTGTCCCGAATGCAATTTTGCGGTATCGAAAAGATTTTTCTTGGTAACTTTTATTCTCCATAACTTAATTCCTCTAGCTTAACTGGAAGGACCAATATAAAACCGTCTTGATCTTAGTTTCAATTATATTTTATTAATTAAAAGGACTCCCATAATAATCTGCCATATGTTTCTCTTTATTTCTACCTAAATTACATAATTGCAATGAAACAATTTTAACTTTAACATTGTTTAGACTTGTACACACTGCAATCCTTCTTTAAAAACTGTCAGTTCTCACGAGATAATTTAATAATTATTAATTGCTGAAGACATCATTATTTTTATTTATAGAGACTTTAGTAAAATAGTAAAGTACTCAATAACGAACTCACTGGTGAAATATGAATAAAACTCATTCTTTGATTTGGCATTTAATGATCCTAATTGAGGCTTTTGAGACAGAAGTATAGGTGTTCATACAAATCAGATAGAACTTAAATGGGAATTAAAAGAAAATGCGAGAAAAATAACACACTACTTTTTAACGTATAAGGTTACAATTTTAGCAAATTTTGCGATTTTTGGCACATTTTGCGATTTTTGGCACAGTTTGGCAACAACCCGCGACGTTCCTACTCGCACATATATCAACATTAATGTCATATATTTAAACTGGCGTTATTTTGAAATATTCTCGGTATATACGAGTGCTAGGCTGAAATTTAGATACTATTAAACGAAATTTTTCCGTTCAGAGTCAATACACTTTTGCCATCTGTCAAAATACTTGTCAAAAACCAAACTTCTGTCGGAATTTCATTAATAATTTCATTATACGCGTTCACGCTTGCCATTGGATAGAAAAAAGTCACAAGGGACCAAATCAGGAGAATAAGAAGGATATAATTTATTATTCAAGACCTTGTGAGGTTAAACGTTGACTGTTTTGGCAGACGTATTTGAAGAATTATCATGATGCTGTTTTATTGGGCAAGAATCGGTATATAAACGCTTTTCTTTAAAAGCAACAAATACTTCCTCGGTTCTCAACTTTTAAAGAAACTGAATGACCAGTATTATAGTAGAAGAGTTGTGTTTCGTATTGCCTTACATATTTCTGACAGAACCAGCTCTATTATTTGGCATTTTTGTTTAAAAAAAACCCTTCCAGTAGACGTTTACTAATATTATAATCTTATTGAACAATTTCATTCTAATCTAACTTAACTAAAGTTGCAATTTTAAAAAACTTAGTATACCATATGGTGTGACAACTTAATTGAACTAAGCACAATTACATAAAAATATTCTGCTTTTTGATAGCATAAACACTTGGCTAATTCAAAAGGATTCACTCCGTTCAGTCTTCTTGTCAGGTCTAATTGTTATCAAGAAGCTGGACTGCCTCAACATTCACATGTTGGTTGTTCATTGGGTGTCATAAACAATCTGGTGATAGTTTGGCCAACAGTGCTCATCTGAAGATCTCGATGGAGGTTTGCATTAGCATTAGCATTAGCAATGCTCCTCAGTTTTTAGTTTTGACATCTCTGGATTATTAAGATGCTACTGTTGCGGGCACAACTCCAGAATCGAAAGCCATAAGTCCACATTGATTTAAAGACTTGTTTATAAAGAAGTTTGTTGGTTTCTACATGTATATAGGTTGGAGTACCTACCACGTAACCAATTCATTTTCTTGAATTTTATGTTTAGCTCTTCTTTTTACTTTTGAACATGGACTTTCCAGAGAAGTCTTACATCTATTGTAATGCATAGATAGTTAGCAAAATGGATCTGAACATTATTTATGAAATTGGTTAATTTGTTAACCACTTTTGTTAGTATAGTTAATTTTAACAGATGTGCTTTCATTTGATCCAGTTATTTATGTCATTAACTAATATTTGTAGTTTATTTGCAGCCTCTTCATGATCTTTGTATATTGCTTGAAGAGGGCAGTATCTTCTGCAACTGTTGCTATTAAATCTTTTTCTAGTTGCCAGTTTGTCTCACTTGTATGGCAGGTACAAAATGGGACCCAGTGTGCTTCCCTGTAACACTCCTGCTTTTATTACCTACTTATTTATATCCAATGTATGATTCATCTTGTTTTTCTTTATCTATCTGAAATTTATGCATCCAATACATCTGAGAATGTTTGTGGAAACAGCATATTCAGTTTGTACTTTAAGCCGTCATTCCATACTTTTTGGGACTCTTTAGGCAGCAGTAGACAGATCATGTGGAATCTCCAATCCACATTTTAAACAGCAAGGTGAAGTTGTAATAACGAAGATATCAATCTTGTTAGTACCTGCAAGTTTTCAGTATGGCCCTCGTAGATGTAATGGCATACATCAGCACGGCAATATTTATCGCAGGTTGACATTTCACGGTGTTCGGAGCTCGCGCCTGCAATCCCCCTAACGTCTTGCGTCTACTTACGCAGCCCGTGGTTCGTGACCTTGGTTGGTTGCAACACGGAAGCGAATCGGTGTCTAGTTCACGAGAAAACTAGTAAGACATCATAATCCGAAGTGGTTTTACCCGGATGACCTTTGAATACATTTTTCGACGTTCGGTTTTGTTTATCTTCTTCTTCTTCATCACCCACGATGCCATCCATCGGCGCGATTCCCTCAAAATATTGTGTGTATATATAACCATACAAAAACTGGACTAGCTAAGCTGGTTTAGGGTCAGTACACTTCAAATTACAGATCAACAAACTTTAGTAGATAAATAAATAAAGGTGATATGCGCGTTATAGAAATTGTCAAGGTTGTTGCACCCGCTAGGCAGGGTTCCATTGTAGTTTTTAAGCTAATCAGCATGATAGGCATTCTTGGGGTTCCGCAAGGGTCTAATTCAGGACTCTTACTTTTTATTTTATTTATAAACAATCTTCTAGAATAAATATTAATTTGTCAAGTTATTTGCCTGATTTGAATCTATTTATTTAACAACAAATTTATTGAGAAATAAGGAATAATCGATAATCAAAATAGCAGAAGATTTCAAATTATTTGTTTTTATTGTAAATATTCATTTTACTTTTCAAATTCAAGCTGAATATGTATAAATGATAAAAATTATACGTTTTTTAAATATATAGGTATCAATAAATTCTAAATTCTATTTTTATTTATTTATTTAAAAATTTTCGAGAATCGATATTATTTAATTGGATTCAAAAGTAGGAATGAGTTGAAAAAGTCTGATAACAAGCTATTTGTGATTTAAATTCTATGTTTGATGTATTAAATTTCACCTGATTTTGCAAGATTTTCTTTGATACAACCATTACTAATATAACTTTATATTCAAAGATATGGAATTTTAATTCTAGTCCCTCACCTTGACTAAAAAAACTGACATGTTGTTCTATTTCTTACTATTTATAGTTGGGCGAACAATATGTACTATGTCCAGGTGGCGGGAGCTGTCAAAATCAAAGTAAAATTACTTATCGATGATTTTTTTCGTTTTTGCTGGCAATAAAACAATAAATGTCTATGGCAGTGTAAAAACCTTTTTGCAAAATGTTTGTATGATACTTAACTAAGAGCCCATTCAAGTATTTTCTATTCAGTAGTTCTACCCCATTCGCCATAAATTAGACTTTTTTGATATTTTTTAGAGAACCAGTGAATATAAGGTCGAATTATTATGTAAAAAAAATTTCATTGTTCCCAAAATGTTTGCATGACTCTCAATTGATAATATTGTTCTTTGAGGATTTTATTTAAAAACTTTACCCCATTCACCCCAGATGTCAAAATAGTATGATTTATGGTGAATGGCGTAAAACTACTCAAAAAAAATACTTGCAAGATTAATATTCTTAGTTGAGAGTTATACAAACATTTTAATTTCATTTTAGAATTAAACCACTTTTCGATTTTTGCTTCCGATTGTGCACCTTTCTCAAGGTTACATTTTTTTGCTTTTCAATCCTTCAAATACATAAAAAAAATCATCTTAACTTCAGAAAAACCGCGTTTAAGGTATATCTCGAATTTCATTGAAAAATACGTGGCCGAAATCCCTACACCGAAAGTAGCAAAACCGGACGACAGAAAATGCTTGCATTATATACGTTTAGGAGTATATTATTTTATTACCAGCAAAAAACGAAAAATCCTTTGATAAGGAACTTTACTTTGAATTTGACAGGTTACACGACAGTTCCCACTGCCGGGACATAGTATACGTTATGCAAACCCTCTCCCCTGTAACCAACTACAAATAGCAAGTAAAAAACATAACGTGTCACTTTTGCAGTATAATGAGGGAATATTTTGTTTAGGTGTTCTGTGGCTCTTAAATCATAGCACAAATGATAGAAGATTAGGGAGCAAATATAGGAAAAAATAATGGAAAAAACTATGAAGAACGTTTAAATTGTTTATTGTTAAAAGGAGGAGAGAAAAAAAACGCAAAAAACTGTTCTGATTACCTTTAACCTCCTTTCTACATAAATCGGTTATGGAAAGAAAGAAAAATTCTTGTAATTTCTCGAAACAATAGAAAAGGCTTTTTTACATAAAATATTTCAAAAAATCATCTTTTCAAATACCACTCGTTCTTTTTAAATTGTAACGAAAACGTATTAATTTCTCTAATTTAATGGAAGATTCACTTTCCAAATAAATTTGATAAATTACCAGATTCATGATAATAAGACTAAGCTGAGAGTAAATTTCAATTAAAAGAAAAACTCGTAGATATCTACGAAATCGTTGTGCTTTAAAAGACTAAATACATATTATCTACTGTTTACTTCTATCAAAATAGCAATAACTGTTAAGAAAAGGTTGGTTATCTTGCCCTACAGACAACCCAGCATGAATTAGTAAAAACCAGTTTGTAGAACTTTTAAAAAGAAATTCAACTATGCAAACCACTTTTTCCTAGTTTAAACGATACTAAAGTTATTTAACAAAAACACTTATTTCTGTTAAAATTCCCCCAAATTTGATCTGAAAATCCTATTTTCTAGCCTTACGGACAACTTTTTAAAAACCATTTTGTAGAGCTTTTAAAGAGGAATTTAATGATGCAAACCACTTCTTCCTAGTGTAACTGTAATATTATTGTATATCTTCAGTTTCTTAACGTTAGGGTTCTTCAAGATTTTTAAATTAATTAATTAATTTCATATTTGATTCAATTATTTTGTTATGTGCATTAAGTATTAAGTATTGCAATGAAAAATCATATTACGAATTCTCCATAATTACCTTTCCAATGATTTGTCATACTTACTTGGTACTTCCTCTATTGAAATTAATTGTATTGGTTAGAGGTACGGAAGAAAAGGGAATGACATATGACAAAGATTAAAAATTATCAAGTCAAATAGTGAATTTTATTTGTTGCACTAGGTGTAATTCTTCTGCATTAATTGATTTGTTCAGTATACCTTCAAATATTTGACACATACTTGAGTGTATCAACTATGACAGTTCGAATACAGTGCCGAGTGTAATACTAGTGCAACAAATAAAACCTCTTTATAAGCGTTTATTTAAGATGTTGATGCCAGTACTATCTTAAAAATCTTTTTTTATCGAACTGTATTTTCTTTTATTTTATTTAAAGACCATACTTTATTTATTAAATATCTATTATTAGTGTTTTCTCTTCATTATTTTTTGTTTTATCTGCGTAGACATGCTAAAAATGTTCGTCTGCTACAGTTTCTATCATACAGACTCCGATTAAACGTATAACGTTGCATCTGTTCTACTCTAGTATGACCTTGCAACAAAATTCCTCAAAAACAAGGCTGACTCCAGTGTTGCAATTAGCAAGGTTGAATACAGTAATCGAACTAAGTACTAAGGTTGATATACAATCGCTTTTTATTATTAATATTATTGAATAGAAAAGGTTATCCCAACGTCTCAAATTAACTCACAATCAGAACCAGATTCTTTACTCAAACAAATAATTTTTTTTATTTTTGATGCCTAATTTTTCATTATTTAATCGATGATGTTATAATTAAGTTCAACACAAAAATAAGTGATAAAGATGTGTATTGTCTCCAAACTGGGGTACATGTACCGGGTACATGTACCCTAGAGGGTACGTGAGTTAGTACAACAAAAGGTAACTGAAATAACACCACATTTGAAATTATTTTACTGTATTATCCATAGATAAGCAGTAGGGAACAAATGGAGACTGAAATATATAAAATATTGCAAAGATTGATTTGTTCTGAATATTGCCTATGATATAGCTTATTGTTTCTTAAAAAAATACTTTTTTTATGTCTTTATATCCGCCCCCTTTTATTACTCCTCACGCTCATTCGTTCCTGACAGATTCTTATCCCAATAAATTTTTGCTTAATAAGTTGGGGGTACCCGGTATTTATTTTGTCTGCCTTGGGGGTACGCGATCAAGTTTGGAGACCACTTGTCTAGATGAACATTTACAAGCTAAATGCAATTACAACACTGATCTAATTTTGTATGTGGACAGAATGTAAACAGATATTAATCAGTTTAGGGAAAATTATTTCGATGAAAATTATTTTAGTTTTTAAAAGGAAAACATCAACATTAATTTCGTAATCCGCCTAATATGCATTATTGATCTGTGAAAACCCAAGGTGGTCAAATGAAGTTGACCATCAACGTATTATGAGTGACAAATTAATTGGTCCATGTGTAAATTAATTTAATTCAACTAGACTAAATTTTCTATAATCTCTAGGTCCTTTACGTTGACCAGTTATTAGACCAACCTATTTAACATACTGTGATCTATTTTTATGGATTAATACACAATTTTGTTTTTAATATGTTGAAGTGTGATTCAGACAAAAGCTACTCGATATTTTTTAAGTAAGAATCTGGTAAAATAAATATAGGTTATCGATCATGTAGAAAAAAATAACAACAAAATATATTTCTTTTAGATCCAATAGATCAATCGTGTGTTTGTGTACAAATAAAATAACAAGAAGTTAAATTTTACTCTTCCTAGAATTACTGTTTTAAAGATGTTCATAGATCATTTCAAATTTTATGTATTGGTTTATCCATTATCACTAAAGACACCTTAGCTTAAAGGAAATCTAATTTTAAATTCTTCAGCAGATGTTAATGTATATTTCTGACAGTTGGAGGCTTTCTTAAAACTACTTAATAAAATACTGTACCTCATTATCACTTTCCATACTATAGACATTCTGGTTTGAACAAATTTAATAACAAAAACCAAAATTAAGGTTAGAGACACGTTGTTAAATGCATGTCTGCTAAAAAAGCAGCTGGTAGTTTAACCTTCTAATATACATGGACAGTTCTAAAACAAAAGAAGGCTCAGAATGTAGAATATACTTTAGATTCTTAAACTTAAACATAAAATAGGCTGAGAGCAGTGTACCAGTGCAACAAAAGAAATGAACAGAAATAATATAACTGTAAGCAACATCCACATCTATACAGATAGCAGACAAGCACTACTCACCCTGGACAGACTACAAATTTATTCAGGGTTAGAACTAGAATGTTACGAAGCTTTGGCCGAAGTATCCATCAACAATGTAATCAACTGAAGATGGATCAATGGTCACGCCACATCGACAAGTTATCGTCTTGCTGATTCATTTGCCAAGAAAGCAGCCAACCAAACACTTTTTGGACCTGGCCCTTCTATTGGAGTGACAACATCCGTAGTGATAAACCTAATTAAAGGACATTCCCTTGTGAAATTCAAGGAAAGATGGGATGTCAGAAGAAGCTGCAAACTTGCTAAGGGAGCTTTTAAGTTATCCTTGCAACACTGCACTTAAGTATAACTAGACAGAATCTGCGCCTGATCACAGGCATCCTGACTGGACATTTTCAAGTACCGAAGCATCTTTATATCATGGGGCATCTTTATATCAGAATCCGAACTTTGCAGGAGATACGAACAAGAAGATGAGACCATCGAGCATAATCTCTACGATTGCTTGACGTTCTCATTTATTAGAAGATTTAGGTTAAGCGAAAATAAGCTAACACCGACCGATAGAAGAGAAGCACCTCTTCGCGACATTGTCAACTACATTAAATCTGTAGGCTGACTCACGAGTTACTTAGGAGGATGCACAATGGGCCTAGTGAGGCCTAGGTGCCGTGAATTAACCCACCCTCCACCTCTTACAGATACATAGATAGATGCACTTATATCCTTTAGTTATTTTTTTGTTACCAAGAGGTTATCGTTGCCAGCCACTTTAACAGTCGATTGATTTATTGGCCCTTAATAAAATGCATTTTGCGGGGTAATTGTATTTATTACAATCTGATTATTAGAAACGATCAATTGTTAATTCAATACTAACCTAATTGACCTTGGTTTTGAAACTTTTAGAACTAACATCTTACTTATTAGTGTTCTTTAGGGTCTAGTACACTTTTCGCACTAGCTATGGTTTTTCACTAATACGATTTAAGCTTCTTGAGTTTTCTTACTTGGTTGGTGTTGTCTAGCAGCTAGATTGCCTCGGCATTCACATGTTGAAGAAGACTTTGTTTATGACAACTTTTTTGTTGTTGCTTAACTCTGATTTTGATTTTATTGGCACCGTCAGTTCCAAAGCTTGTACAGAAAGAATCTATTAGTAGAATGCGTGGAATTTCCTCAGTTGTCAGTATATTTTCGGTACTTTATTTTAATTTTTTTCTCCTTTCTTTTTGACATGTACTCTCTAGCGGAGCCTAGTATCTAAAGCCACACCAAGGTATTTTGCTGGACTGGAATTGGTTGTTTCCATTTCTTTATAAAGTTGATGTCAATGGACTTGTTATTATTCAATTTGATGCGCTATCTTTTAGTACAAGTTTGGCTTTTTTTGGTAGTTTCCTCGTGGTCTTTTCTTATGGTATCGTCTATAAATATGGCTATTGTATCGTGGTGTATTGTAGATAGAGTACGAGACCAGTACACTTTCTTGTGATACTGTCACTTTGCTCGTGTTTTTTTTATAAAAATATCAAGAATTACGTGTTGTTTCATAAAAATAAGACTTTATAATGTCCCAGGGGGTTAAGCAGCAAAATATATAGCTCTGTGCCTAAATAACATAACAACTCTATTGCCTTGAATCTTGGCTTTGTAACCCTTAACTATATAGGGGATTTGTTTGGGAATTAAAACTAAAGGAAACACAATGTTTTTTCAAATCAAATATAATATAATTTTATACGAAACTGTTATATAACTTGACATACACAAATATAAGGCATAATATAATTACAAATAGACAATAAAATATTAAATCACCAACTCCAATATTTGGGGCACACGTCACAACCTTTGATTAACTGTTAAAACCGCGATTCAAATACAAAAAAAGACATAATTTAAACTATGGAGATCCTGGGCCTCCAGTCAGAGTTTCAGTGATTTGGAGCCGTTACTGGGAATCTGCTATAAGGGAGAGCCTCCTATGGGGAGAATCCTATGGAAAAAGCCCTGTGCGTCTCCTCGAGATTACTTTTATTCAAATTATTTTTCTTTCTGTTTACTTCTGAAATGTCTTTCTGTTAAATATGTAGATTTGAACATTGTCTTGTTAATAATGTTTCCAGCTTGTGGAACAATTATTCCTTCCATACTTTATCAAACGTTTGCGCTAATCCTAGGACGTTTGCAAAATGAACTTTGTTTTCTGTTAACGATTTTTGATTCTGCGCACTTGCTATATTGTAGAATGGCTTTCTCTAAAGCCAAATTGATGAAAAAAATTAGGTTCTTCTCTATTATTAGTTTCAATCTTCTAAGTAGTTCTTTTTCATAAAATTTTGATAATAATAGGTAGGTACTAAATAAATTGGCCTATTTGATGAAACTTCGCAAGATGGTTTGCTTGCTTTTGGAATCATCAAGATTTCTGCTATTTTCCGGAACAAAGGTGCATATCTCTGGTTGTATGGTGTATTATTTAAATTAGTTATTTTTCTATTGCTTTCTTTGAAATATGTATCAAAATTTCACCGGTTATTAAGTTAAAACTAGCAGCTTTTTTTAATAATAAAGGAAGACAATTTGAATGGTAGTCTTTATTAATATTTACAGATATTTCTAGATCCTTTTTTATATGTTATTAAGATAAGATTGATCATATTAGGACTGTTAATTTTATGAGTTGATAAGTCGATGTTTTTGTTATGGACTAATATTAAACTAAGATTTTTACTGGTAATTTAGGTACCTTGAACAAAAAACTATATTCTTAACAAATTGATAAGAGACATTAAAAATTAAAACCAGTGTCAAAATCCCTACCGTTAAAACAAAAGGCGTTTTGTAAACCTTATGAACCAGGCGACGTTGCCAAACTACTTATTATATCTTACATTCAAAGACCAAACAGTTATAACCTTACCATTCGAATTTTGTTTATTTGAAAAGAGCATCAATCTTAATAGTTTTTTTCTTTGTTACAGATCGTGATCACAGAAAAACATCTACACTGCCACACAAGTTACCGTTGATTCTTTTTGTCCACCCAACAATTCTGGATATTTGAAGACTGATGTTTGTTATTTTTTTTACTTTTAAGATTGTTTTTTATTAAATTATATGTAGGTTAAGGTTCTCTCTTATATTGTTGTATATAAGACAATATGTCCAATTGTAAATGTTTCCATCCCGTGCTTTATACTCTACTCGAAGTTTTTAATTAAAATATTTTTTTATATTAACGTTTGGTTTTATTTTCGTCAAGGACCTCTGCTGATAACCGCAATAACAATATGTTATAAAGTTGTTATTGGTTAAATTTTCCAATTAAAAAAATTGTTGTTCGTAGACTAATTAATTTATTTCAAATCAAGTTTTGAATAACGAAAAATAAGTTTTATGGTCATAATTATTACTACCTGGTATTATATTGGGCGGAAAATATACAACGAAAAGAAAAGAAAAATCATTTAAAGAGATTACTAGGATTCTGAGCTATGCTGAACTTTTGAGAGTCAAAAAAAGAGAAAATATTGGCATTTGTTTCAGTTTTACATCTAAAATTTTAAAACGACACATCCTACAGAAAATTTTACTCATACTAAAATAAAGAGCATAAAATTTGTCGTCTAATTACCACCGTAAAGTCAAAATCGGCTTAGCACTTTAGCCACAATCAATCGTCAGATATCGGCAATTTTCACCAACGTGCCTGAAAAGTGGGTTATAGTCTCTCCAAATAAAACCATTTACTAATTAAGTACTACTTACTAATTAAAATGTATTGCCTTTTGCAATTTAATGTTATCACCATTTTAGAAAACATATAATTCATAATAATTCATCTTGTATGGTTACTCAAAGATCTAGTCTGCAGCCTACTGTAATTATCATGCCAGTCTAACATAATAAGAAACGGATGAAAAAAATATAAACTCATATTAACTGAAATGTTCTATTGAACAATCATTACTTCAAAGACAAGCTTAATTATCTAAATCTTACTTTTTTACATAAGAAAAATATTAGGGATGATGGTCTTTGAAAGGAAATGATTGATTCTTCTTCAATGATGAACCCGTATCAACTGAAATATTTTATTGAACAATCATTGATTACTTCAAAGGCAAGCTTAATTATTTAAAGCTTACTTTTTGACATTATTAAAATATAAGTAATTTACGGGAAATCAATATTTTGGAACTTTATCGGCGTTTTAGGGATGATGGTCTTTGAGAGGAAATTATTGATTTATCTTCAAGGTCATTATCATCTCCTGGCAAGGGCTCAAGGTCGTTCTCTTCTTCAATGATGAACCCATATCAAGTGAAATGTTTTATTAATCAATCGTTATTTCAAAGGCAAGCCTAATGATCTAAATCTTACTTTTTGACATAAGTAAAATATAAGTAAATTACGGAAAATCAATATTTTGGATTTTCGTTGGCGGTTTAGGGATGATGGTTATTGAGTGGAAATGATTGATTCTTCTTCAAGATCATTATCATTTTCGGACAAGGTATTAAGGTCGTTTCCTTCTTGAATGATGATCCCATAACTGCAATTTTTATTGAACAATCATTCATTACTTCAAATGCACGCCTAATGATTTAAATATTACTTTTAGAAATAAGTAAATTTCGGAAAATAAATATTTTGGAACTTCGTTGGCGTTTTAGGGATGATAGCCATTGAAAGCAATGACTGATTCTTCTTCGAGGTCATTATCGTCTTCTGGCAAGGGATCAAGGTCATTATTTACTTCGATGATGACGAGTTTAGTGTCGAATTCATATAAATTTATGTCCTCTTCGCACATACGGCAGATTATTTGAGCACAGCTTTTCTGTAGGAACAAGCTGCTTGAAACCTTTTGCTACTGATACTAGATATGGTCTTAAGCAGTTTCGCCGGTGATTGGGACGTTGGAATGGGGATTAAAACGTGGTTGGTGGTCTTCTATTCCCATCGCAGAGGGTTTAGATCATTACCCCTCCATATCTTCACCTGTAAGTATACCATTAAGAAGTGTTGTAAAACATGTGCTTTAGCAGGAGGCAAATATGCCATATTAAAGTTATTCTTTGACAAGACTTTCTGAAATAGTTCCAATCGTATTTCATTTAAAGATTTCTTGCTATCACCTGTGTAAAAGCTTACAATGAACTATTTTTCTAAGTCAGCAACTTGATCAGCAGTATCGTTGGAATTTAAGAAAACTGACTACGTCCTTTTAATAATGTTGATTGGCCTAATTTTGCTCTTTCGAAAAAAAATGTTGATGTGGTATCACAACCAATGAAGGCATGCTGAGTTTACAGAGATATCTTGCAGTTGTTGGCACTGTCAGTCAAGGTATCTTGGTTTCCTTTCCCAAGTTTCCTTAGCAAAATGTTGGTGATGGGTTGTTGCTCTTTACTATTAGCAGCTACATGATCGGTGATCAAGATCAACAAGTATGTGTTCTCTCAAACAATGAAAACCCTGCCTTTATGCCTAAATGTTTCCATAGCATGTTCCGATTAAATGATGTAACATATATATTAAATATTTGTTCAATTAACTTTTAAATACTGCTAAGTTACTACCTGCTTTTAATTTCAAATGAATATACAATAGTGAATAGGTCATTTAAGTACACAAAAACAGTCTTAGTGGATATTTATTTGTATATCTGCACCAGAATAAGCGAATTTTTAAATTGAGGACACATCTTTAAGTATAATTTAATACTTTACAACTTCTGTCGCATGGCATTTTCATTTAGAATAGCCGTTTTTAATATACAAGCATTGAAACATGGACATTACCTACTTTTCAGGCATGTAAGCAAAAATTTACGATTGCTGACGATCGATTGTGGTTAAAACTATTTTCAGGGATAATATTAATTCAGTCTAGTTGGTCTAGATAGGAAAAAACTTTAGCAAAGTTTATGAGTGAGAAGATAGTGTGATTGGATATGCAAGAAGAGAATTATTGAAACTGTAATCGACACGTTATGACTGCATGATCAGATATTCCAACTGTTGGGAGATACACCGATAGGGTTAAGAGTTTTTCATCATTGGTAAGTAGTAGATCGAGGGTAAAAGATTCCTGATTTATTCTAAATCTTGTGGGTTGGGTTATTAGTTGAACAAAAGTATAATTGTGGATAAACTCCATGAACTGAACAGAATTTTTAACTTGGTCCTTAAATTATGATAGCTGATTATTGAATGACTCGATAATATTTTGTATACCTTTTTATCAATATTTATTTTAAATATCTCTAGGATACCCTTAAGGTACCATTTCGGTAGGCGCGACAGACGACCGCCGACGCGACATATGACCGCCGACGCGACCGAGAAGTGTCGCTTCACATCTAAAATACATACAATTATATAAAACACATTTCGCACGGCGCGACACGAGTAGTGTCGTCAAGACGACACTTCCTGCCGCACTCGGGGTCACTGTCCTCAAGCATCGGTTCATTTTGATGGTGATTATAATGGAAATTTCTTTCGATCTAGGCAGCGTTGCCAGATTTTAAAACAGTATGGGTAAAAAAAAAACGTAGATCTGAACAGTAGATTTTAATAAAGGGGAAATAACTAAAATTTGCAGTGTAGTAAATAAAAAAACAAGTATATAAGAAACGAAAAATAAACTTTTTGTCGACCCAAATTAGAAGGTAAACAGATAATTAAAACAAATAATAACATTTTTAATATATATTTAGATCAGTCTGAATCAGATAATTGAAAATCGTTGTATGCATGTTCTTTTTATGATGCCCTATTAATTCTTTGTTTCATTTTAAATAAAAACAATTATTATCTTGATGTTTTTTTGTGGAGCCAACCTAGAGTAGTGGATGCTTATTACGTTGCTTTTACTGCAGAAAATTTACTAGAGAAAATATTCTTTAACCATTTGCTGAAGAATGAGGCAAATTTAATAAATTAAGAACAAAATTTGCTACAGACAAAAACAGTAGATCTACGTGAAAACAGTAGGTCTGGCAACGCTGATTGTTCCCTCGAATGGTTATCCCTGTAAATGTCGCGCGACACTTCTCAAGCTTGCCAAATGTACGAAGCGTAACATTTATGCATCTGTCTTCCTACTCGACCTTGGGGTCGCTTCAGTGGTCGCTTGTCTCCTGACGCGCCTACCCAAATGGTACCTTTAACTTCGCTAAACTGCAGTGGGATTGTCATCTTTCGTACTCGGCACGTGTTGTAACGAGAAGGATTTTGCGATTCCTATCTCGGATATCGAGAAGGGATATATATCGATCTTAAATGTCAGTTGCACTCGCTTCATCTTTAGGTGCCGAGAATCGATTTTTGACAAGAAATCTTGTAATTTTGTGTTAATAATGTCAATAATTATTTAATTTTCGTTTTTATAAAATAATATGAGTATGAAAAAATGTTTCCTCCCAAGAAGTGATAATGATTTACATTTATTATTAAAAATATTTATTAGTGTTGCCAAAAATATGAAAAGGAAATTATTATTATTACACAGAAAAGCTTCAAGCAACAGCTAAATTATTTTAAGGTTTGTATCTATACTCTTTATTAAAATGAAAATGTTTTATTGTAATTTATTAGACTTCAATAATTATCTACCATCGTAGTAACGTTTTTTTTTCTTTTTTAGATACCAGTTGATTTTGATAACTGTTTTTTAAATGATGGATAAACCTTTACATATAAGTGGGTAGTACCACACAAATGTCTGCAAAGTTCTTGTTATTCACCACACAAGAGCCAGCTCACTGATTCTACCAAAAAAGAAAAACAGAAAACAAAAAAAATGTCTTCTAAAAAGTTGACTGGAAAATAACTTACTTGAGGCGTTTTTATCTCTCTTTAATAAAAATACACCGGATCTTCAAGATGCAGTAGCAATTTGTGACATTGCCCCCTTCAGGAAATTTAAAATGGGCCTACTATAAGTTCGAAGGTGTATAACCTAAAACCCTCCTTCGGAACCTCCTGAAAGTTTTGAAGATAGTCAAGTTTTGTCTGAATCAGAAGAAACATCTTTAATATTTGATTCAGAGGGATATTCAAGACCAGTGAACTCTTAAAATAATTGAAAATAAAGTGAAGGTATATTTAGGATTGCCCAACAGTGTTTTTAAAATCCTCAATCATATTTATGAGAAGGAAAGTGTAGCTTACATAAACCTTTTACATTTCTGTGTGAATTAAAAGAACTCATTTTATAAGACTAAATACCGAACTAAATACTTAATAAATGGTTTGTTTTTTTAATTAATTTATCACATTATTTCAGGGATTAATTTTATTTACCTATTATTAAAAAATAGAAGTACCTGAATACAATAAATGAAGTAAAAAACACTTTATTTACAAATAAAAAATATATACAAGCCCTAACAATAATGTAGTTGACAAATTAAACGTTTCTCTAAAGATTCATTATTAAATTCAACTTGTTATCTACCTCAGCATTATTTACTTCAAATGTGGAAGAAATAGTGCAAAATAGTTTATGTTCATGTGTAATTATTCCGTTTACTGTGCAAATATCTCTTTTTCTCAAGTTGTTCATGGAAAATTAAATTATCTCCATATGCTTGCTTAGCAGATCTAAAATTAATAAAATATTTAATAAAGAGAACATTTTTATGGATTTCTATAATATTTATTACTTTTCTATGTTCCAAATTATTTCATAAAATATTAACATATTTGTGTTTTTATTATATTAATTTATCAATATTATGGTAGATTTATTCATGTAAATACTAGACATGTATATAATAGTTGTTACAGAAAGAGTTTGTATATTTACACTGTATATTTACTACTGTCAACACTTTTTATTAACTGCAAAATATTAATTTGGATCTTCTATGTCTTGTTCGGGAGGAGTTATTAGTTTATCTTGAAAAAAATCATTCTCATTAACTAACCCTTGTGTGTTCTAATTATTTTGAGTTATTTTTATTAGTCTTTGTTGGATCATGAAGTAGATGGAACAGAGTCATAAGAATGTTCCTTAACAACTGGCAGTTTTAAAGGAGAGTTTCTTTTTATTTGAGATGTGGCAGATAAAAAAATAAAAAAAAAAATTAAATAGAAACATTAAATGAAAAATATACCTAGGTATCACCTTTATAAGTACCTATAAATCTTTAAAATGCTGAGAACAAACTTTCCTTTCATAAATTTTTTTCCTTTCATAAATTTTGCTTCTCTATTTTCTAGTTTTGAAGGATACTCTTCTTGCATCCACAAGTTCAGATTTTCCACTTTTATATTAAAAAATTACCTTACATCTACCGGTTTTAGGAAACCGATGAAATGTAACAGAATGCCATTTTTTTCATGAAATAATTATACCAGGGTTGTATTGAGGCAAACAAGTGTCTTCCACTCATTTTACTGTATTTTAAAATAACTTAATATGTATTCTAAACGTCTATTTTAATATAGATGATAAATTTTATACATTAGCTTAATTATTAAATAAAATATTTCAAACGAAACACTTTCTAACCAAAAACACCATTTAATGACATGACAACAACCAAAAAACATAACTCTATTTAACATAAGAATCGATTATTTTCTAGCGAATAGTGAGCTTCTCAACATATCCCGAGTACGAAAGATGAGAATCCCACTGCTGATCTACGATTGTATCTCGGTATCTAAACTTTTTAAGGGTTCACGTTCATTTGAGTTAAATTGGGAGTGGAATGACTCGCATATATTTATTGTTCTACACATGCTATTTGTCATCTAATACATTAAAAGGACATTAAGGGGTGGGGTAGTTAAATTTCTTGATTTCATATTCTAGGTCCAGCTGAATGGTGCGATTAGAAACTATCTGATTTTTTGGCCTAACTGTCATATTACGAAATAAATTGGTACGTTTCAAAATTTTAGAAAGAAGATTTTATTTTGGAACAAATAATACTAATCATTTTATTTTAGAAATTCTCCGCCACTGATTTATGTTGTTATATTGGGATTTATCTCGTGAGTCATAAAAATTTATTTTCCAATAAACTATAGCAGTTTACCGTTTTCCATTAAGGGAAAATAACATGCCATAAATGTTCAATTTAGTGATGGGTATGATCAGGTGAAATAATTTTTTTAAATCAATGATATATAAATGGTGGCGCAGTTTAAAGTGACTCACACTGTATATTTTCTAGCAACGTAATGTGTACGACTGGTGACAGTATTGGTATCTATATTTTTTGTTAATAAACCTGTATAGGAAGAAATTTTGCGGCACATAAATGTCATTTCCGCCACGTTTATTTTAATAATTAAAAAAAAACTATCACATCAACACTTTAGCATTATTTTTTCTTCCTAAGGATATAATTTTCAAACTATATTAGAACTCCTATCAAGAAATATTGTGTCGTATATTTTCAGTTGCACCCGTCTACGATAATTGTAAACAATTACCTAAAAATGGATTATTATAGGCAATATAAAACATATTTTTCTAACAAATTAGGTACCTTTACCTACCTCTAGTTCACAACAATAAATCAAGTCATCAAAAGTCGCTTAGGTCACCTACCTGAATGCTAATCCTCGACTCAGCTGAGCTGATGGCGATAACACTTAGTCTATACCATTTAATTTGATGCAATTAAAGAGTTTAACATTAGTACGTTGGAAGACATCGCTGACATCACTGACACCGGACAAATTGTTTGCACAATTTGTTGACTTTACACGAGTTTTCGCAAAAGATGATGGATAATTAGATAGTCGGGCGTTTAAGACAAAAACTGGATTCCTCAGTTGATCGCTACAAAGTTGAAATAATGGCTTTTACAATTATTATTACTATTACGATAAGGTTTTTGTCGAGAAACGATTAAATTTAATTTTCTGTTGAATAATTCAGGCGGAAAATAGGAAAATGAAAATGTAAAAACGATAAGGATGAGTAGCGAAAGGGGAATAGAAATTAAAAATGGAAACATTGAAATGGTATCGCTCAAGGAAGTGTGATGGGACCTGTAATATGCTTAATACTTATTTATACATGAATAATTTATATTTTCTAAAAATACTAACATTCTTGTGCGTTGTAATACTTTAGTCCAGAAATTTTTTATTTCCCAGTGTTTACTTTATGTTGAAATAAATTTAACTTTGTATAGGTACAAGATATATTATATTTAAATGATCTGATTGAACATTCTGCAAACAAAAAAAAATAGCTTCACTTAAATTAATTTGATTTGACTTAAGACCCGTTGTGATTTGTATATAACGAAGAAAATATTTTCTCTTAAAAAAAAATTATATGCTTGTATCTATATTTTCGAAACAAGGTTATAACACAGCTTATACAATACAGCTCCACAACTCCGTGTCGGCGTCTTTGATCTGGCGGTCGAGAACCAAGCAAGACGGAATGGTGCTATCTCTGTTAGATTCGAGGGAAAAGTCGGGCCCGGATTAAACAATTTTTTTATTATTGAAAAAATTGAAAACCTTGGCGAAATAAGGTTGGTGGTTACATGCCATATTAAGTAAGTTTTGGGAAATTAAATATTTAATTTGTTTTAAATCTGTCAAATATAATTAAAAAAATTATTTAAATATAAATATTACGAAAAATAGCACATCTTCGGATTAGAGGTAAAATAATTTGTATGTGGTCAGTAAAATCCTCGTTAACAAATGTTTTGAGCTAAAACAGTCACTTCACGACAAATTGTGGCTTGGATCCTTTTTACACCAAGGGCTTCAATTGTTAAAGAATTTTGTCACGCTCGTCGATGCAAATCAAGTGGTACCTCGTGTGTCTGGCAAGTGTTACTCTTCGCGCAAAGGGTTTATACCTAGATAAACGAATGCTTAGACTGAGGTCTGGAAACTCTATGGTATTTTGGAATTATAAAGAATTTTTGTGCTTTTATTTTATCAATATTGGTTATATTTAGATGTATTCTTATTAATTAAAATACAGATTTGTAGAAGTAATACTTTGACAGTTTTTATTAATATAATATATTCAATTTTTATCTGACCATACCGAAGTAGGGAATTTTGAAACTTTATAGTAATGTGAAATTTGAATTACAATATTACACGAAATTACATAATTAGTACTTATTTTAGGTAGGTACTAAATTTGTACTTGGAGAAAGTAATATCGATTTTTACAAGAAAACTTGAAAAGTAAATTAATTTAGTTCCTATTTCTGATGTAAAACTTAAACCAAGAAAACAAATAAATAGTAGTTTGTTCAACAAGGGTGGATATGATAGCCATATCACACAAAGACGAAGTTTGAGCACGACGTCGTAGGCGGAGTACTCAATCGTCTGATTGTGATATGAACAATCTACTCGATATGGTCAGTATATTTTTTCTACGACCCACTAACGAAAATCTACAAATTTAAAAAATTATTTTAGGTTATTTACACAAAATAACCAATTTTAAAATAATTTACGAAGTTGACTAATTTATAAAATAAAATAAACATGAAAAATTAATTAGTCCTCGGCCTAGATTCGATCTCGGGCTTTTCGTGTGGAAGGCAGATGCTCTGTCCTCATCTACACCGAAACTTTCAGAACTTTAGTTTTAATACTCGTAATTAAATTAGTATCATGTAGTTTGATTAAAAATTTTTTTTTAAATATGGACACAATAAAAACAAAAATGCAATTATTTATCGAGTCTACACAAAAATTTTAATGTATATTTAATATCAATAACTAAAATATACATTGACAATTAGTTTATTAGAATTCTCACTTATTTAAAAATTTTTAAATAATAGTAGTTGGGTGACCAAAATATGAACTGTGATTTGTAGATTTAATTTTGTTAAAGTGCTCTCACTACCTAAAATGGATATGAAATATATTCGTAGTTGAACGCAATAGCATATTTTTTCGTTTTGTAGTATGTGCGTAGATTGGCTAATATCCACGCACAGATTAAAAAAAGAAAAAGTATGCTATTGCCTTCAATTGAACGAATATATTTCATATCCATTCTAGGTAGTGAGAACACTGCAAAAAAAAATAAATTCGCCAATCACCGTTCATATTTTGATCAACCGACTGCTATTATTTTTAAAATTTTAAATAAATGACAATTCTGTCAAACTAATTGTCAGTATATTTTTTAGTTATTGACATTAAACATACATTAAAATAGGTTATTCTTTTGGAAAACGTTAGCATGAATGACTAAAGGGTATTGGGTTAATTAATTCTAAAAGTGTGGTACAAATGTTATTTTTTGTAGCCACTTCTTCAAAATTATTTTGAAATATCTTTTCAATATTAAATATATCTGAATTGGCGTTATCATATGCCTTTGAAAAGCAATAAAAAGAAAAATCATCCAATTCAACGTGATCTTTGTTATATTTAAGACAGGTATCACAGGAGTGGATCCGCAAGGCTTTTATTAAAAGGTAACCACACACATACCTGATAAAATTTTTCTGTAGCAACTCGTCTTTACAATAATTTAGGACGTTAATAATTTCATCATGAAATAAAATACAAGGTGTTCCATTTAAAAAACATACATTTTAATTTGTCAGGCAAAACGTGACACTCTGTATATCCAAAGATATTTTTAAAATATGTAGGTATTTTTCAAATCCATATAACTTTTATTTAAAACTTTCTTGCGTGTCTACAACAAAATAATGAACACTAACGCACTAATGGGACACCCTGTATAAATTATATTTTTAACAATGAAAATTTCTTATAATGTGGTACTTATCGGTTTGGGTCCTTGGGAAAACTAAAGAATGTTTTCTTGCAGGTATATCCCTTATTAAAACAGCCTTTGACTGCACAAACAGAATTATGTCTTTTTTTCACTCATTCTACTCACAGCTAAAGAGTCATCAAAATAATAACAATATCTTTAACTCAAACAAAATCAACGAAATTATAGGCTCCACGAAATTATACAATCAACGAAATTATACGCACGACTCAGCACCTTACCTAAGTACGCTCCTGAACGCCAAAACCGTATTTTCCCTTCGAAGGCGGAGCTTAAGCAATGCGCGACGAAATCGACGCAAACCGTTGCCGCCAAGAGAGTGTTTTAGCTGTATTGTATAAGCTGTGGTTATAACTTACGTTACTAAAGAATATTCATTCGATTAAAAACAAACTTCTTAGGTAAAAAAGTGTTCTGCAAAAAAAATAAGTTCAATAAAGCATTTTAATTGTGTATTTCAAGATAATATTCTCTCCAGAATTAAATTACTAATAGCAAGAATATGAATGCTTCATTGTAGAAATTATGATTGTTTTATGAAGAGTTTTATAAACTCGGTTCTTTACTTAAAAATTTAGTTAATATTGGATACATCCCATGAACATTTTCATAAAAAAATATTAAGCCGTTTTAAAGTAGGAGCAAAAAATCACAGAAACTGTGGTTAAATTTACTTTACATAGTTTTGGCAACCCCGAAAACATAAGAAGGTACTTCTTTTTTAACGCAGCAAATACTAAACTTTCGAGGAGATTGCCTTTTTAAGTAGTAAATAATGGCCAATCCGTGGAGCTTTGGAGCTCCGTAGGAGCCAAAATAAGCAAAATTGAGCTATGTGTCCATTGAGACTTTTGCTTAAGATGCCGAAATGAACAACATATCCTTACTTACTTTTAGAAATCTTTATTTATATACAGATATATACATTTTATTTAACAACAGATAATAAATATATTTTATTTGAGTTTGCTTCTTGGATAACCATCCTGGAAGTTCCAACCCAAATTGGCCCATCTGGATAAGCCACGGTCGCTGTCATAACCTATTTAATATCTATGTTAATTTTAATTCTGGTGAGATGTTACCTCCTTGCTACAATAAGCATTATATAACAGTTTTGGTTAGCTTGCTAGGTCAGTAATGGAGTATTGTCTATAGTTTTGTATGATTTTAATTGTGTCTTTGTCTTCCCTGAAAAACTACTTGCAAAAAAACAGGGTTGTTATTGTAGGAGTGTGTGTCACTGTTAGTCTTTCGTGTGAGAAGCCAAATAACGAGCCTACACGGTTTCATCGGCTTTCATAGCCAAGATCATAGTTCAGTTTCAGTTTCAAAAGTCCTTTATTCAAGTTTTAAAAATATATACAAGTCAAATTTAATAACGCATTTCTTCAGGAATTCTTCCTTCTTCATGAGCTGGAAGTATTCCTTATTTGACTCCCTAGGGAGCCAGTACCGATGTCATGGCCCTTAATGCATGTATAAATTTGTTTAAATTTGAATTTGATGTCTTCTCCTTGCTGAGTTCAGCATTATAAGTCAATTTAGGGGGGCTAACTGGACAATAATTGATTAAGTGTAGAGTTTTTGTCTGATTTTAATTTTGTAATTTGTTCCCTGAAAAACTGATCTGAAAAAACAGGGTAGCCAAGATCATAGCAAGCTAGAATCTCAGCTCGGAAAGTGACGTCACCGTGCAGTCTTCCGTCCGACCACAGTTCATAACTAGTGGTCGTAGTTATTTGACTTTTCAGTGCAATGCCCGCTGCTGTGGGTTGGTTAGTAGCAGCGGTCAGTCCACGTCCCGTCTGTATATTGTTAAGTTTTGATGTAAGCACCCATGTTTCCTGGCTACCCCATCTCCCTCATGAATGTTGTATATGTCTTCCTTTAATGATGGAGGAAGACAATGTTTATAAAACTTCTCAGCAAGTCTGAGAGTATATTCTTTGATAGGTTCCATGGGTGCTTGTTCGTGCATGTCCGTTATTCTTGTATAACGGTTGCACCCCAGCGCTAGCCGAAGACACTTGTTTTGTGTAATTTGGAGTTTAGCAAAATGTGTGTTGGCCATGGAGCAAAAGACTGGACATCCGTAGGTAAGGATTGGTCTAAGCACTTGCTTATATAGTAAGAGCTTATTATGAGTTGTTACCCCACTGTTTCGATGCAGCAGGGGGTAGATGGTTTTTATTGCCCCTGTGGTTTTACTTATTCTGTCGCTGATGTGGTTTTTGAATGTTAGTCCCTTATCTAGTATGAAACCAAGATATTTCATTTTGTTTGAAGTTGTAATGCTTTGCCCTTGTACCATGAGTGTACTTTTTATGCCATCTGTGTATCTTTTGGTAAGTAGAAGACTTTCGGTCTTTGTCGGGTTTATCTTAATCTTGTTTTCTTCTAGATAAGGAACTAACACTCTGTTTACGAGGATGTCCAGTCTTTTTAGAGCTATTTCGGCAGAATGTGACGTTTTGAAAATACACGTGTCATCGGCGTACAGGGCCGTCTGTATACCATTATGTCCCATTGGCATATCATGAGTCATAATGGTATACAGGTGAGGCGCCAGTACCGAGCCCTGAGGCACCCCCGCTTGTGCTGTATAAGGTCCGTTTTGTGAGTTTTTGACTTTAATGTAAAATTGTCTATTTTATAGGTAAGTTTGAATTGTTTTTACAATGAAAACAGGGTAGTCATTCTCAAACATTTTGTGGATTAGTCCGTCAGTCCAGACGGTGTCAAACGCCTTAGCAGCATCGAGTGCAACAAGTACCGTTTGCATTTTGTTGTTATATGCCTTTTTGGCAATATGAGCGATCCTAATTACTTGTTAACAACATATCCAAATTTCAACCAATTTGACCGGGAGCCAATTTCCATAAGATTTGTGCGGGGTTCTTTGTGAAATTTGTGATATTTGTGATATTTGTGATATTTGTGATATTTGTGATATTTGTAATATTTGTAATATTTGTGATATTTGTGATATTTGTGATATTTGTGATATTTGTGATATTTGTGATATTTGTGATATTTGTGATATTTGTGATATTTGTGATATTTGTGATATTTGTGATATTTGTTATATTTGTGATATTTGTAATATTTGTGATATTTGTGATATTTTTCATATTTCTTATATTTTTATGAAATTTGAAAAACTTGTGAAATTTTTTCTTACTGAATTCGCTTGGAACAATTTTTTTATCTTTCTTAGAACTTCTTCAACATTATTTTTGATTAACTTCAAACTGTTTCCACAGCAAAGAAGTTTCTTTCTAACTTTTTTTAGAAAATTTACCGTATAACATGTTTTATGATGTCAAGTTGCGCGCAGTTGCGCTCAATTGCCCCCAGATCAACATTTTGCAATCTCCTCTGCGAGTAGATTACACCGCAGGATTTTTTTAGTATCTGGTGTCAACCAATAGTATTTTTAAAGTTTTTTCTACATTTAATTGGATATAACTTGTAATCTTTATGCCTATATTGTGACTGTATTAGTCAGACCACAAATATGTTTTATTAATATAGTTCTTTAACTAAGGGTTTATAATATTGACAGTTACGCGAGAAAAGTCACAAATTGGCAGACGTAGATAAACAGAAGCAATAATTCAACTCATTTGTAATCTGTGAGTACTAAGTTCAGTAATCCACGTGATCCATCGAGTAAACCCAGTAATCTGGATTTGTTACTATAGTAGGATTCCGAAAACGCCTTATGGGACTGCAAATTTGAGCACAAATGAGCCCAATATTTTTGCTGACCTTTTTCTGGAGAGCAAGTAAGGTTCTAAAGCGCAAATGGGCCTGGCGCAATTGGTCTGACACCAAATAAACAAATAACAGTGGGTCCAAAGTAGAGTCCTGTGGAATTCCAGATGATATAATATAATTAAAACGATGGTTTAGATGAAGTTTTATATATACGATTGTCCATTCTACTCCGCTAATATTATTTTACTTTTAATACATTTTATAAAACTGGTAACTTTTCATACAAATTTTAAAACTAAATACGTCACGTGAAAGGGTGAGCTTACGCACTAAGTTTTGTTTCTTTTGTTGTATTTAGTTTGTATTTCTCCAATGATACTCGTCCATCAATACCCGTGTGAACATAATATATAAAAACTCGTAGTTTGCATTGACTATTTCAAATAACTCAACGCTAAAGGAATTTTTATAGTTATAATTAAATGAGCAACTTTTTTCTGGTTTTTTTAATAAGTATATGCTTTCCGTCCATTGCTCCCAAACAGTTGCCAAATTACCACATCTTTATCTACAACTTGATACCACTCTTGTTCATCTAAATGGAACCTGAAATAGATACATATATATCGGCATAAATGTATATGTTCTAATTTTCTAAATAGGCCTAATCACATGACAGTTTAAAACTTAAATAAAATTGAATAAAGGCTAAAGAATTATTTTCTTAGATTAATCAGAACTATGTAGTCAGAATATTGGGTTATATAGTGTAGAAAACGGGTAAGTAGGTTCTTTTTTAAATATTATTTTTAAAAAGCGGTTTTGAATAATTTCTAGTGTTTTCAGATAACATCGAGCCACTCCTCCTCATCCCAAAATACCATAAGAAAGTCTACTTTTTACAAGTGCATAGTAGACCATTTTCAATTGTTTTAAAGAAAGTATTTGGAATAAATATTTTATTTAGGGAATTAGCAATATTGTTGACATCCCACCGTTAGATGCTGATCAATAACTATACCTAAATATTTATTTTTTTTGCTCTAAGAATTACACAATTTATGTTATTGATGTTTAGTGTGGTAAAATAGGGTAAGGTTGTTTTGTAACAGGTAAAAGAAATAAATAAAGTTTTTTTTATAAGTTACTGTTAATGTGTTATAAGCAAACCAATTCACGATTTTAAATAGATCTGCCTCTGCAAATTATTTAACTTTATTCCAACTTTTTGCATTGCATAAGATTGCAGTGTCATTTGAAAAAGATATCATTCTTCCCAGTGAGTTTATCAAAAACAGATTATTCAAGTATATAGAAAATAACCTGGTCCTAATACCGTACCTTGTGGAACAACATATTCTACCAGATTTTCTTTACTAATCTTTGTACCTATTTTGACAAATTGCTTTCGGTGTGTGAGGTAGCTTTCAAAGAGTTTTAAAAGCGTTCCTCCCATTCCAAGATCTTGCAGAGAATCTAACAACGCGGAATGACTCACAGTCTTAAACGCCTTTGTAAGATCGAAAAACACACATAGCGTTGCATTATTATTGTCTAAGTTTTTATATATTCCAACATATAAGAAAGAAATTGCGTCTTCCGTACACCGTCCCTCCCTAAATTCAAATTGCATGTCACTTAGTACATTAAATTTATTTAAACAATTTGTTAATCTTTCTCTTAATGATACTACTCAGCATCAATGATAAGATTAAAAACACAACACGGAAGATATCCCTATCATTTAGCTAAATTAAGAATTGACAACTCAGCAGTATGTATTTGTGATAATGTATCGATAGCAGACCTAAATCATATATTCTTTAATTGCAACAATCATAAAGCCAAGACCGAAAGCCTATATAATTCATTGATTCAGTTGAAATTGAAACCACCTTTAAGTATTCCTAACTTGTTGAGTCAGGACAGCAAAATCATTAATAACCTGCTAATTGAATTTCTTAAGCAAATTAAAATACATCTATAAGTATAACTACAAGCTTAGGTAGTCATTTTCTTTAAAAAGTCTGTGGCTAACAGATTTAATTCTAAAACTTTTGCAACATTAGAAATTAAAGATATTGGCCGAAAATTTGCTACATCCAGTCTGTTTCCATTTTTAAATATTGGTGTTATTTTTGCAGATTTGAATTTCTTTGGACAAATACCATTTTGGAACTTAGAATTTCCGCTGTTATATCATCTACACAAGGGGCTTTGTTATTTTTTAGGGAGTTGATGA
This sequence comes from Psylliodes chrysocephalus, assembly GCA_927349885.1. Classification (NCBI taxonomy): domain Eukaryota; kingdom Metazoa; phylum Arthropoda; class Insecta; order Coleoptera; family Chrysomelidae; genus Psylliodes; species Psylliodes chrysocephalus. The sequence goes on from OV651817.1 coordinate 76,023,684, forward strand.
TTCTTATAATTTATTTTTTGTCAGTTGGAGCCAGGAAAATGCTCTCTCTTACGTATTTTCTATGTCTGCCCTACAACTAAATAATAATTATTACATGTATTTGCTATTTCTAACTCATCAGTTATAATGTTGTTTTTGTAATTTTTAACACCTCTACATTTGATGTCATTGTTTTTATTGTTTTTCATATCTGTTTTGCGGAACTACTATTTTTTTCTATTTGTTCTTTGTAGTAATTGATTTTTGTATTTTTTATTAAATTGTTTAAATATGTTAAAAATTCTTGTTTCATTTATTGATCGTCCAAATTTTTTTTTAATTTTTGTACATCATGTCCCTTTTATTAATTGATTTTAATAAACCTTCTGTTATCCACTCATTGCGTTTTTTTCATTTCTTTTTCGTATAGTGCTACCTACTTTCTGTGCCTAAGCACCTGAGGTGGGATTTATATTAATCCAAAAGTTGGATGCCGACTAACTACAGTGAAGAAGGGGTGAGTCGTAGAAAAAGTTATGTAAGAGAGTGGGCGCCAGGAGTTTAACCTCACATCCAACAATCCAAGTGACAGTTCACTATCAAACTCCAAATAGAAAAACCATAAGCATCTCCTCTACGAAGGCCTTCAAGCGACTACAAATTGAGTATGCTCCTACTATAATATAAATGTTACCTTACCATAAAAAAAAATAAATACTGATCAAAAATAAATCCGATTATGAAATCAAACCGACAATTAGCAAGTGGGATAAATAACAAGTAAAGTTCAATTTATATATCCAAATTTTAATATAAATAATTGTGTGTTAACCTGGAGGGTCAACTTCGTTCACACTTCAAAATAAACAAATTAATATCAACTTAATCACTTAGTACATTACTATCAGATTCCCCAACTATTAACAATTATCCAGTATCACTGGGAGTAATATTCACATCTAAAACGCTATATTGGCTTTAAAATAATTAAATGGGACTAGGGGTAGTCTTAAAAATATAACACATGAGGTGTGTACTGTATTTACCACATAAACAAATAATAGTGATCTATTTACAGTCGCTAGGGGTAAAAACAAGTAAAACTCTGTTACTTATTAAAAATATTAACTACCCATAAGTAATATACCCCACGAAGAGCTCTTGGTGATGTTTTGCGGGTTTAATAAAATGTACTGTAAACTATACACCCCTAAACCTCGTTTACATTAGGTTTAGATAAAGTTATGTACTAACACCCCCAAATAAAATAGATTAAATAGTAATATAGTAATATAAAAATAAGATAGCAAAAACTTGCGGTAAACCGTGACTTCTTTCCAGCTGGGAAAACTCTAGTAGACGTTGATGTCTCGCTTCGTTAGCAGCATACAAATCAATCTGCCTGTCATAAAGGTTGCTAGCCCGTCACACGAATACTAGCTGATCACAAGGAGTACTAGCTGGTCACAAGATGTGCTAGTCCGCCAAAAGCCTACAAGAATTACAAGAACTACTGGCCCGTACCAAGAAGTGTCAGCCCGTCACAAGAACCCTAAAGAAAACGCGTAAGATAAAACACAGAAATAGCTATTTATCTCTGGTTAATAAAGTTAAAATTAAATAACCAGGTACCTACAAAGCCTTCTCGTGAAGCGAGGTCTAGAAATAGGTAGTATTTACTCAACATTTATTAGTTAAATTAAGTTCGGCCTATTAATTTATGTAGGTAATCTTCGGATTTACAAAGCAACAAGATAGACGGCTCGTGAAGCGAGTTCTACCCAACAATTACATTTAATAGGCAAATTACACCCTTAGATTTCAAAATACTACCCCTTAATGGTCAATCCCATGTACTGAAAATATATACAACAAAAAGAAACATAACTTAGGGTTATAATCGTCTAGGTAAGCATGCTAACTAAAATAAAACTATATTTACCCCTTTACAGTTATATCACCAATTTCGTGGATAGCTTATTCAGAAAAAATACATATATATGTGGGCACTGAAATAGAGGACAAATAGCTTTACAAAAAGAATTACTACGTCGTAATCTAAATGCTAAACAAAAAAACTCACCTATGAGATTCAACACGTGGTTAAATATATCCTCCTAAAAGAGCCCTTACAACAGGTGGTCACCAAAAATACAACCAATCACACTGTTGTAACTTTAAACAAAAGGTTGTTTCGCAATATCCCAATTATGGATTGAAGCTAGTTCCAATAAATTTCGAAACTGTACCTTTAAATAAATCCACGTGTCGAAAAATGACTCTCCACATTCCAAGCAGGACGGAACAACGTCACCTCCGAAAACCAGTAATACCAACATACCTTAGTTACAAATAGATGTCCCATCAGCGCCCTCTATTACGAAATACATTCTTGACAGAAAGGACTAAAATAACCAAATAAAGCCTCTAAAACCAAATAAATAGCCTAACTAAACTCAAATAGAGGTCCTATCTACCCCAAACTGATCATATGCCCACAATTACCACCAGGGCGGAAACGCTAGATCGACATCTTGAATACAGGGCAGCCACCTACTCGCCCAGAGTGTCGCAGAAAAACCCCTGAATCTATGGAAAAATGGCTTGCGAAGAAACGCCTTCGACAGTGGGTTGACAGAAATCCGCCGTCGCCTGTCGATTCAAAAGCACAGTGGTTTAAATGCGGGTATAGAAGGACCCAATTAATAATTACTGAACACGGAGAAAACAAGCGTATTCCTATTTTAATGAAAAACCGCTATAAGGCAAAATTTAAACGTTACACAATAGAAATACTAGTATTTTTACTCATAAAAGTTGTAAAATTTTTCATAAAATATGTCGTCGCCTGTTCGACATCAGTAATGCTATAGAGCTCATTCCATTCTAATTTACTTGAATCATATTTATTTTTTTTTGCCTGAGGGTCACCAAAAAGGACATATTTCTCGTTACGTTAATGTTTTCTGCAAATTATTGAAGTTTAGATAATTTAAATTGATATTAATAAAAAAACATAAAGGATACCTTATTGGATAAAAAACATTGCATATATAAAAATAAAATTGTTACATTCGAGGGTATCAAAATAGAAATGAACTTCGTTACCACAACAAGAAATAATGATTCATAAACAAAATTTCATTGATAATCTGTTCTGCGTAAAATTCTACGAATAATATTTGGGTAATTCAATTGACATACTTAAATTAGAAACCTACGTTAAAAAGTGCTTAAGTAATGCAGGTTTGTAGATATAAACAAACATACGAATTTAACCTCTATTTCAGATCCTTTTTGTGGGTTTTACAAATTGCTTGTATAATTGTATAACGAATTTGCCATCAGGAAGCGGATGTTGCAGTTAATTATGATGATTACCATGTGACATTTTCTTGATAGTATCAATCTGGAAGAAAAAACAAAGTAGGATTCCCCGCAGTCGTTTATTTAATGGGAAAATTAAGTCAAGGTTTTCATTTGCGGATCAAAATGAGTGTTTATCGATATACTGTTGTAATCTATTTAAAAAATCAGTAAGTTTAAGCAGCAGCTTGAATAATCTGGATGTAATTACCAATGGAATCAAATTAATTTTATTATTTATATTAAGCAAACTCGAGCCAAAAACTAAACTGCTTTAAATCAAGAAGATTTAATCCTATATAGTCCGTCATCATATATTTTGTTTCCCAAATATATTTCGTTTTTTGACCGTAACGTCCTTATTTTTAAAAATATATATTTTTGTTTTCACTGATCGATTTAAAAAAAAAATTAAATTAAAAATTAAATTAAACTACGATAAAAATTAAAATTTAAAAAAACACGCTCCTTTACAAGTAAAATTTAAAACCGATTAAAAAACGCTGGAAGTTCTAAATCAGTAGTAAAGATGGGGTCCCACAAGGAACAGTATTGTGCCCATTTTTGTTTCTGGTCTATATGAACAACATTACACAAATTAATAACTTATCAGGGAATATCATATGCTATGCGGATGATACGGTAATTATTTTCGCTGGAAAAGAATGGGAAGAGGTTAAACTCACTGGAGAAACGGCCCTGAGAAAGATAAGTTTGTGGTTAAATAACAATCTACCAACTTTAAATGTTTTGAAAACAAAATGCATTACTTTTAGTTCAATCATCGTTAACCAACCTAACAGCTTTTGTATAAAATGGCATAGTAGTAACTGTCAAAAAAAACGATTGTAACTGCCCCTTGATAGAAAAAGTTTCTCAAATTAAATACCTAGGTGTAATACTTGATCAATACATACTTTGGTCTGAACATATTGTCCATGTTAGTAATAGACTGAGAGCCGTAATGTACAAATTTTATGTTCTAGAGGATATTCTTTCAAAGAAAAATATAATGATACTTTATAACTTCCTAGTGGAATCTATATTAAGGTATTGCATAGTAGCATAGGGTGGAGCATTTAACACCACTATTAAAATTGTAGAGACAACACAAAATATTATTTTAAAAATTATCCTAACAAAAGAGAGACTATTTTCTACAAATAAATTGTACGATTAATTGAACATCCTAAACGTCAAATTACTTTTTGTTTATCAATGTATAATGAGAATATATACCAATGCTGAAAATTTTACTCAAAAAAATACCCGCTTAACACGTTAACATGGAGATTCCTGTACAATTTTTCAAAAAATCACTTAGTCAAATGTCATTAATTCAGACCTAGGAATGAATATAAGCACCCAAAAAGTAGTTAAATATGCGCATATATATATGCCGCAAAATACTTCAATATATGCGTAAAAAAATGAAAAATATGCAATAAGAGTAATTTGTTATTTGATCGAAACAGTTTATTAATATTTATTATTTGTTTTATTTTACAATACCTAATATAATACTTAATAATTATTTAATTATTAACTAATTTTATTTACAAATCAACATTATTATAAAACGAATAAACAATTAGATGTTTTTCTAAATTATCTGTAATAAATTATTGTCTCCTATCAGTAAGTATGTACTTGTACAAAGAAAAACTCCTTTCGACATCTACAGAAGTAATAGGTGCAAACTTAAATTTTCCTGAAATATCTGGATGAATAGTATTAATATCTTCAAAGTTACCAGAATAAATATAAGCAAGGTTTCTTAAAACAATAAATCCTTCATATTTTAAAATTACATTTGAAAATTTATGAAAAATCGTCTTTCCAATATCACCCTGGACATTTTTACACTCTGATTCAAACGTCTTAATTAAATTTACGGAAGTCACCAAAGGTAATTTTTTTTGTTCTAAATCTAATATAATTTTGGGTACAAATGCATAATTTTTTAAAAACACTAATTGCTTTGGTAATATGTGATTTTAAAACAACTTCTTTGTAGTAGATATTCCCTTAGATGAATCATCAAAATCAAATATGATTTCTTTATTTTTTTCATAATTATCTGCGTAAAAAAAGGCAGCTTTAAGCCAGATACCCCACCGAGTAATCAAAGGTTCCGATGGCATCTGTAATTCAGGAAATTTTTCTTTGTACAATTAAGTTCTTAGTAATCAAAGTATGTGTATACGAGGCAAGAGAGAGGTCCGACACGCCCAACATAGGGCGCGGCCATTTTGAACCCTGTGACACAGTTTACAGCTAAAGAATCAGATCGCTCACTCTGCGTCGGCACTTTTGATCTCAATGTTTCAGTTTATACACTGTGCAACTCGGGCAATACAATATATGACAACCGCCTATAATAAAAACAGCAGTCTTCTGCGTATCCTGAATTTGTATCCCTGGAGTGGATGTTATTTTGGAACTTTCAACTGGCCCGAGTGAGCTAACTGATTCTTTAGCAATAAACTGTGACTTCAAAAATAATATTCACTGACACTGACAGCAGCAAGCAAAATATCAGGTTTAGTCGTTTTAACCTGTCAGATTAAAACAAGAAAACCGACAATTCCGAAGCAGAAGCAGATGATTAAAACGCACCTATTAAAAATATTGCGCCAAGATGTAGGCAACACGTAATAAGGGTTCAAAATGTCGGAGTTTTCTATCTCCTTTTAAAAGGCACTCAGAAAGCTGCGCAGTGCGACCATTCTCCGTATAGTAAAAGAAAATCAAAGTATGTGATCCACTGCGCAGCTTTCTGAGTGCCTTTTAAAAGGAGATAGAAAACTCCGCCATTTTGAACCCTTAATACGTGTTGCCTACATCTTGACGCAATAGTTTTAATAGGTGCGTTTTAATCATCCGCTTCTGCTTCGGAATTGTTGGTTTTATTGTTTTAATCTGTCAGGTTAAAACGACTAAACCGACAATTCCGGAAGCAGAAGCGGATGATTAAAACGCACCTGATATTTTGCTTGCTGCTGTCAGTGTCAGTGAATATTATTTTTAGAGTCACAGTTTATTGCTAACGAATCAGTTAGCTCACTCGGACCAGTTGAAAGTTCCAAAATAACATCCACTCCAGGGATACAAATTCAGGATACGCAGAAGAATGCTGTTTTATTATAGGCGGTTGTCATATATTGTATTATCTGAGTTGCGCTGTGTATAAACTGGAACATTGAGATAAAAAGTGCCGACGCAGAGTGAGCGATCTGATTCTTTAGCTATAAACTGTGTCATAGGGTTCAAAATGGCCGCGCCCTATGTTGGGCGTGTCGGACCTCTCTCTTGCCCCGTATAGTAATCAAAGTATGTGCATGTATCCGAAATGTGGACTATTATTAGGAACAAAAGAAAATTATTATGTACAAGGCGTTCCCACAACTATTCTTACCTTTAACTTACATACACTTATAATATATAACCCACCAAGTGGGTGGTAAAAGTGCGGTTACGTAGAGTACTCTTCGTGTTACAAAAGAAAACCCAGTAGGTGGATATTACAATTAATAAGTATATATACAAAAGAAATTGAGTATTTAATCAGGTATTTAACTCTGTTTGTTGCAGGCTGAGTCTCAAACAACCTAATCTCGTTAGTAGATGGGGGCCCTCCGAAATATAGAGTTAGAAAAAGGAACCGTCTTACTTGTGATTAAGTGAACTCAATGAAGGACGATGTCCAGTTAGGTAGCTTCCTCTTGATGTCGGTAGGTAGACCGCTATGAAAATTACTTCGTATTCGGTTATCTAATTGTCTGTTCTCTATTGCTAGCACGCAAACGGTGAAGTGAAGAAGCCCTATTCTATATGGAGAGGTGGAGAGAACTTGCACACAGTCCTTAGAAGTATTCCTCTAATAAAAGCGTTACTCAGAATTGTAAATCGGAGCGAGCGAAGGAAGGAACGCACTAGTGAAAGGAGCGAACCAAGGAGGTCTGAAAAACATTGACGATTGTAACGATTATGTATACAGAAGGCTGTTGGGAATATAGGTAAGTGAACTAATAATTCCTTTTGAAAAACTCACCCTTGATGGTATGTGACCTTTTAGTTGTTAATTTATTAAATTAAATTCACACTTTTAGCCGATACTATATCCACCACTAGGTGTATGAATCACAAAGATCACTAACAATATATCGAACTAAAGGAATCTCTGGTTTTTGCACAAGAATGAATCCTAGAAAATCCTAGTTGAAATCTTGGCACATGCCACAATCAGAATCCAAGCAAAAACTGGGCCAGGAAGGAAGTTCCACAAAATGGCCAACAAAAGTAAATGTCTTAGCAAGAAGGCCCTGACTACCAAAGGGTAATAGGATAATTTCTGGTAAGACTGTGGTCATTATTTATAAATTTAGAAGAATCTGACAACTGAAAGAGTTAAAATTGACATGTAAACAATAACAATAAAAATAAAGCTTTTTAGTAATTAAATGAGCTGGAGTTATTGTTCAAAGTAGCGAAATATATTTACTTACATTATAAATTATTTATTAAGGTATTAATTATTATTGAATATACTCCAGGTGAGATTATACTCTATTACAAAACAATATTTTATATTTTACTACAAAATATGTTTAATAAAAATGGATATTTTATGAATTTATTTAATGGACCCATTTTATTGATTTGTATACATTTATATACCGCACACTCTTAAATCGAAAGGTAACTTAAGAGATTAGCATAGGTTATAGTAGAATATGTAAGTAATAGATTAGTTTAGTAATTAGAGTAGCTTAGGGTAAGTTAGAATTAAATAGAAGTAGAATAGTGTACATAGTTAAGCGTAGGATAGATTAGAAGTAGAATAATGTAAATAGTTAAGCGTAGAATAATTTAGAATAGTGTAGTTTAGTTTAGAGTAGCTTAGAATAAGATAGGCTAGCAAATAGAATAAGTTAGAATAGTGTAAATTAGGGTATTTTAGACTGGAATAGATTTAGGTAGAATAAAACCCGTAACAAATTCTGTCTGGATAAAACGAGTTATTATCAAGTTATTTGTTTTATCTAATTGCTTTGAAGCGATTAGATATGGACTAATTTGCATCTCTTCGCGTAATTAACCTATCATTAAATGGGCTATATAGCGACCACAATAATGTAGAAATGGTTTCCAACGGTAATCTTACGAATTTTTTCACGAGTCTTAATGTACAAACTGTCAACACCACGTTTGCGTAATACACATTGCTCTGGAATAATAAATTTACAGTGTTTTTGCAAAAATGATCGGACATTTGGATTATTTAATCGTATTAAAGGGATATTCGAAGTCACTAAAGCTTTGCATAAATCTTCATTAAAAATAGCTTGTTCACTTCTAGACGATCCAGATTCTAAATATTGTTTCAAGGGAAGTTGACTTTGTCTGCGAGTGTCTTTAGATTTCTGCTTTGCTATATGTGTTGGTCGATTTAAAACTTTTTTTTACATGGAATCTAAAACAAATAAATTCCTGTAGGTGTTGAAGTTTTAATTTGCGCAAGATATGGAATTAAGATTTTTTGTTTAAAATAGTGATACGTATTCTTAGTTTTTTATATGCGAAAAAAGCTCAAACTAAAACTAGACAATAACCAAACAAACTACTAATTTATTAAAAATAGGGTAAACAGTAATTACACACATATCGCACCTTGAATCATGAAGTGGCACAAATTAAAATTATAAAATTTTTAGTTTCGGTAATAAAACGACACAAAATAGTGCCATCTATTGAGGTAACTCCGAGCTACGTTGACATAGTCAGCCAGGAAGTGCAGATTTCTTTCTGTGCCAGTTAAGTTCCATCGGATTTTGTAAATTAACACACTTCATATCGATACATATTCTTTTTATTACTAAAGTGACCTGTTTGTAAATTTCTTTTTTCATCAAACATTTTTGGTTCTTTCTTTAAAAAACACTAAATCATACATGCATCATAAAATATTGCTTCGCCTTTTCACAAATTTCATTTATTCATAATACTTCGTAAAGTTTGTCAAAGTTGAAATATTCTAAGACATCTCCAAATATAAAACAGTTTTTGGCAGATTCTACGAAACTAACATATTTTTAGTTGTGCCACTTTATGATTAAAGGTGGAATAACTATACACCGTGTCAATTTAAAAACTTCCCTTTGGAAATATGTTCTATGTAAGAATATCAAAAATAAACTACTTTATTTCATAAAATATTTATAGTAAAAACTAAAAATCGAATTATTTTATTATTTAACAGAATGTTTCATTTTGATTTGCGTCAGATTTCTCGGATACGGACTATTTTCGAAAAATTCTGTATAGGATAAAAATTTCTTCTCGAAACGGGAAAATGTGAGATATACTGAATAAAATATAAAAACGACACCCTATAAAGTACCCACCAGATGTTTCGACTCTGCCCAAAATCTAATCTGGCATATGTCCTTTATTTAATAGCAGAAAAGAAGTGGGCGTAGAAAAAGTATAGTACGTTACACGAGTTGTAAGCCCATTACTTACTCGCGAAATTTTTTCACTTCATGCGTAATGGTTACAACTCTTGTTACGTAATATACTATATACTAGATCTATTCTTTTGTACATCAAACATTAGGTGACAATGTTAGTTATGACTTATGATAAAATTATTATTTGAAAACTATTAGAATCCTTAAGGACAGCGTCTCCTAGGAATTTCTGAACAAAATTATGTCAATTTAGATTCAATCAAGGAGGTGCTGTTACCTACCGACTAGAGATTGAATTAGTGCAAATTATTACAGAAATCTTTAAGTAACTATAAATATCGACCGACTAGCTATAAGGGGATATTGTATTATATTGTATTATAAACCGGTTTTTAGTAGACTGAGTTCGAAGGATCATAATAATAGTCCTGAACATAAAATCTATTTTTCAATAATTGCCGGGATTTTACCAAATAAAAAAAATTATTTCGTGATTGTGAAAACGGTCCAATCGTTTTATATGCCATTTATAATATTATAAAAATGTTAACTCTAGGACTCATTTTGGAGTATGAGCATACTTTATTTTAATACTTTTATTGTACTGTTTCATAAAGTATTACCTACCTATTACATTTTATTTTTATGGAAAATTGACTTTGTTTCCTGGACCAAAGTAAAGAATGTAGATGCAGATGGTAACAACAAAAACGATATCTTGCCTCACATTAAATATAAATATTTCCTAAAACAAATAATTTGGTTTATATACGGGTAGTAATACGAGGGATGTTTATAATTTCAAGTCACGAATATAGAGTCGTTTCAAAATATATTGCCACAATAATTGCGTCACATTGAGTCGGAGTGGGACGCTTGACGTGTCGCAATTCGCAATATATTTTAAAACTATTCTACCTAATTAATAAATTGTGATTTTGAAGTATCGAATGAAAACTATATTCTCATTGGTTAAAGATGGAAGTTTTTGTCATTTGAATGTTCAAGAATATTAATTGTGATTAATTGGTTAAATACCGAAGTTATGTTATCTGATGTTGGTACTAACCTAATGTTTTTGGGTAATTTTGACTGTCATTTCCTGGAATTTCCAGGCCCGCATAAATATGTATCCTATTAAAGTACAAAAACCCTACAATAGATATTATGAGTAGGTATTTAACATTCATTTATCTTATCTTATCTTAGGTAGTTATTTCCTAGAAACATGTCCCTGATTGTCAATAACAGATTACCGTATATCTGTGCCAATATGACGTCACGACTTTTAATATACTTAATGAAGGCTGGGGGAAGGAGTTAAGAGTCTATAAATTTACAAACAAGCTTACGGGTATTTAGTTTTCAAAATTACATCACACGTTTCTGAAGTGTTTTATTGTGCTGTTTGTTTTTAATAAGTGTTATTTTCTTTAATAGAAAATTGATTTATTTGTGCCAAGTGTCCTAGTGAATTTCATTGTACATTTTAATCAGTTTTATTTTTGGATAAATTGACATCGACTTCCTGCATTAAAGGTAGGTAGTATTTTTTTTCTATCACTCTCGAGTTCGTCATTGAATAAAAAAATTAAACGCTATAATTTTAACATTCAAATATTTGCAATTAAAAAATAATATTACTTATTAAATTTGACAATAAAAAAACTTGTTATTTAATAATAATGTTTCATTATTCTGAATATATTTTTTCTACGATCAATATCCAAAATAGGTAGGCTTTTGCACATTAAAATATAAATAAAAAGTTTTCTGCGAATTGTCATAATTTGACATTATTGGCACACATTACCTAATATTCAAACCCATTTCCATGCTTAAAAATAGAAGATGGTGACATTCATTTAAAAGAAAACCATAACTACTTTTACCAGGTGAAAAATTTCAATATGTTAAAATAATTCATGATTTTTAAGAAATGTGCTAGAAATGATACTACAATATTAATATTCTTTTTATGTTTGATTTTCTAATAATGATTTTATATACTTTTAGATTCAAGGACAGCTAGGTATAGCTCAAAGAAAATTGTGCTACTTTGTAGTATATACTGGAGATGAAAATCCAATATTTGTTGAAAAAATTCATATTCAACCCATTTTTTTTTAAAATATGGTTGAAAAATTAGAAAAATTTTACTCGGAATATATGGCACCTGAGATAATTTTAAATAGAAGAGTACGAGGATTAAAATGTCTGGATACCCCATATAATGAAACTTAAAGTGCAAAGATTAGCAAATTTATAAAAATAATAATTTAATGGACTTTAATGATACAAGTACTTGAAATAATGGTTTTTTTGCGCAGAAGCATGTTCATACGTAATTTGCAATTGGTAATCACTAATCACAGATGGAAAAGTATATACGTCAACGATATGTTCTCTTATTTTTGATTTATTTTAATAGGTATAATATATGGTATGTTACTTATAGTATAGATTTTTTTATTTCTCGACCTAATTTATTTGTTACGTCTTCAGCAATTGTCGATTTCAGTTGACATAAACGAAATTGATAAAAAGTGTTTTTCGCATTTTATTTTGACTGTTTCTCTTACTTTCGAATAGAAACTGAGCTTTGTAAACATAAAATGACGGATATGTCAAACTAAAACTGACGGTAAAATGAAACATTGAGTATCGTTAAATGCAACTTTTGAACTAGTTTCAAAAATAGCATTAAAATGATATTATCATTCACAATGTACTAATTTCCTATACTTTTAGTTGATAAATAACCGATAATCATACATCATATAACAAATAGGCGCGTGACAAAAGGTCACCGGCGAAAAAAGAGTGCCGATGAAAAAAGGTCGTTTCCAATTGTATCATATAAACAGTATCAGAGGCAGTATTATCATCTCGTATATCCCCCGTAAACACAAATAATAATAATAATAATCAAATACTAGTCAAAATATTATCGATCGGAGCACCATCTTTATTACATTACATGAAGTAATTATTGATTTTTCGGGGTTGATTTAGAGTTAAATTAGACGCCATTTTTGGTCCAAATTCGTTTTGACATGTTTTTTCAAAGAAAGTGACTTATAAATTTCAAATCTACACGTTTTGAAAAATATACAATATTTAAATATTCTGAGTGTACCAGATTCCAAGTAAAGGTTGAACTTAGGTCGTATTACATTTTTTTTTATTATTTGTTTGACATCGAGGTTAAAATAATTCTACACGGCACCTTTGAGATGAAATAAAAGGGGGTTATTTTACATGATTGGTTTTTATTGAAAATAATAAATTTATTAATTTTCAATAGTAAGGTGACCTAAGTTAGACCTTTATTTTTAATTTGGCCAAAAATTAGATTTTTAAACACTACATATTCGGAAAACTGTCGATTTAACTTTTGGTCTACACATACGCTTTTAGTACACAGGGATACCCCGTCCTTAAGCTTTTGTCTAACAATAATTAAGAATAAATTTTTACGAATTTTTGTTCTTAAATAGTGGCCCCTAAAATTATCTTCAAATCGATCTACCAATCTATATTACACGAATGATTTCACAGGACAAGTGGGGATACCGAAACAATGTAAAAGTGGGGGTGCCAGTGTATATCACAGGCAGAAAATGGATGATTTTAGTAAATAAACTGGGCCTGAAACTTCTACCCAGGAGTCACACAATACCAGGTACTATTCAGGGTATCTATTCTGAAATCTCAGGGGGTAGAAATTTTGAAAGAAGAATGAGACAAAATTAAATTTATGTGCGTTACAGATGAAGAGGAAAAACCGATTTTCTATTCCCTTAAATTCAAGAATAGCTACCCAGGTGTCTGGTATTTATAAAAGATTTCCAACCAGTAGAGAAAAAAAGCGCTGATATTCCGTAGTAAAAATTAGTTTAAGTATCAGTTTTCCTAGTAAGTCCTGAATTTACATGAAATTGGGTACTTACGGTAACATATACATGTTTTAATTTCAACATTTCGAAAAAAAAAGGCGAAATATAACATCCATCTCGTGGAATTACTACAAAATACCACCCGAATTCCTGACGTAGTATTTCGACCTTATAAGGACACGAGCGTGCACTTGGACTGATGATGACAAAAAAAAATGAAAACGCGTGGCCATATACAATGCGTTTACCAGATTCGGCTGCCGATGATGATGCGACTATGAATTATTTATCAATTTTAAAAATTACCATCCACCACTTTTTCTTTCCGACCCTTTAGATCTCGTCCACGTGCTGATGCTCATCGAACAGAATTCCAAATCGACGATGCAAACAGTGCAGGAGGCGATGTAAAAAAACACGGTCCTCTATCTACGAAATAACCAAGAATTTTTCACTAAATATTAAAAAATATGAAATACGAAAATGTCTATTGTTTCATTTTTAATAGAGTTTATATCATGTATTTCTCTTTTTAGTTAAGTTAGTCAGTTGAGAACTATTTTATCTTATTTTATTTCTGTGAGATTTGGTGCTTTACCATTTTTTCTTGCCTTTTTCTTTTTATTTATCGTTTCTTTTATTTTTGTGGGTTATACAGCGCGTGCTTTATGTTGGTAACAAAATTTTTCCGTTTGTATTCTAGTTGTTATTTTGTTCTTAGAAGTGCAATTTTTAAAGTATAAAACATATTTATCTTGTATGATAGATGTGTGTTCTAAAATGATATCGTAAAGCATCTGACCATATTCCAGTTTTGTCCAAAATCTTCGTCTTACACTTACAATAAATAGAAAACAAAAAACAACTTGTACGTGATACTAAATATAACAGTTTGAAATTGAAATAAGAGTAATAATTTTAAGTATGTTGTCAATATTGTGTGAGTTAAGTTTTCATTATTGGGTAAGTTGTCATCATTAGGTAAGTTGCAACTCATAGTAAATTAAGGATTATTCTTTATCTTCTAGGTATTCACAAGTCAGTCACAACAAATAAAGTCAATATTGTCCAAGCCAGGACTATGCTGAGGTACTAGCTCAGCTAATCAGCCTTGAAAAGGTAAAAGAAAAGTTCTTACTTGTATACAGGGTGTCTGTAAAAGGTCTTTACAAAAACATACCACATATTCCTGAGACCAAAATAAGTCGATTTGTTACATGTTGATTTTAGTTTTAGAATAATTAAATAGGTATGGCATTTAAAACACATTCTTAGTATAAAGAATACTAACTTTTAATAAAATATTGATTTGTCTTGAATAAGAACCTTTGGTAATTTAAAGGATACAGGTATTTAAAATATATCCTTAATCCACATCATTTTTAAAAAGGCATTGCTTTGTTTTTGAATAAAACTTTTAATATGATTCAATTCATTGAACTTGTTGTCTTACCTTTTGCTTTTAAGATCCTGATGGTTTTATGAGCAGAAAACGTGTAGCATCATGACCTGCGAGTATGCTGCTAGTATGTGGTAGTTATTTCACTTAGTTTTCACCCCTTTTAAATCACTATTTAGTTGTATTTTACGTTTGTTTACATTTTATTTCAATAATGTTTTGACATTAATTATTATATCCGAAATTCGGGTTATCTTCTTCTTTCTAGGAAATACCTGTCGTCTAGTTTGTACGGTCCGATAGCCAATTCTTGTTCCGTGGTACGAATTTGACAGATAACATTAATGGGATATTTGGTGTTGTGCTATTTGAAATCAGTTCCATTGATTGTCCATGACGGCATATTATATTAGGGTACTTTTCTAGGAAAATTGGGTTTAATACTTAACTATAGTTAGGAATAATATTTTATTAGGATGTTAAATACACACATAAATACATTTGGGGTCGAATTAGATTACTTTAGATAAATTTTCTGGTAACTTGTGGCGATCACCGGAAGTGTGATTTCCAAAATATGCATTGTCATATCCTACTTGTTGAAGCCATCTTGACTTCTGAAAAAGGGGTTAAATACGCCGTAGCCATGAGGTTCGTGGTGAATTATTTTTCGTCTGCTTGCTGGGTAAGGTACCGGGGGTACGTGTTTGAGTTTGACTGTTCGCCTGGGTCGTCGCGAAGCCCGTGTATAATAACGAAACGTTCGTCGCCGATAGTGATCGGATTACAAATCACGTGGCATAATCGCACAAGGGTAGGTACCCTAAACCATTTTTGGGAGTCTTACGACCGCGGTGAGCGAAGTCTGCTAACGGCCCGCACTACCGACTTCCTACATCAGATCTCCAGAGGGTTGTTGTCAACGACCTCGTTTGATTTCGTCCGCAGTCGCTGTGCTGTACCAGTGTTCCGGAAAATTCCAGACGCATCAGGGTGATGCGCTGTGATTGTTACGTAGTCCAATTTTTAAACATTTGATGTCCTGCAGTCCTACAAGTTCTAAGCCAGTTTCCTGTCCGGGGTAATCGTAACCAACACCAGTGGTGGAGAGTTCCATCGCTTAATGGGTTTCTACCAGAAATCAGGTATCTGAACGTCTGTAAACCAAGGTATGAAAGACCTTCAGTCTAATAAGTAATAACTTCAGTGAATCTAATAAATTTATATTTTGATTTATCATTTAATTTTTATTTATAAGAATAATTCTTTAATCGTATTACTTGTGCTTAAACTTAACCTGTTGTAAACCTTAGTGATCACGGGGTAATATTAATTGTGTCTTTTACTCTAATAATTTTGAATTCAGAGAATTTCTCCTTAACTTTAGTCATTTTTCTTGTCATTTTAAATCATTTTGTATCATAAAAAAGCTCTAGGTAAATGTATACCTATCTATTTGATCTATGAAATTTTGTAAATATCCGTATTCATTTTAATAGTAAATGCCATAATACCGACTCTGGCGTTTTATTTATTTAACTTTTAAGATAAACAGTATTACTAACTATTTAATGACCCACACCTTTTGTCCCGACAGCTAGCCGAAGTGGTCTTCTTCTCTAAGCTCTAGGAGAACACTATAACCTTTTTTTTTAACGGTTTTTCTAAATTCTAAATAATATACAAAATTTAGGAGGTTACCAACTAACACCGATTTTTGAGTTATAGTAAACAAACCCCGTTATAAAAATGGCGCCCAATTAAGTTAAGGGTTAGTTTTGGATAAAAAAAAAAAAATAATAATAATTTTATTTTAAGAAAATAATTTTGAGTACTTTATAAATTAAAAACATAATATCTACTGTCATAAATTTGCATTTATAAATTAATACTGCAGAGTTTGTATTCTTGGCACT
The DNA here is from genome assembly GCA_927349885.1 of Psylliodes chrysocephalus. Taxonomy (NCBI): domain Eukaryota; kingdom Metazoa; phylum Arthropoda; class Insecta; order Coleoptera; family Chrysomelidae; genus Psylliodes; species Psylliodes chrysocephalus. The sequence goes on from OV651817.1 coordinate 76,040,716, forward strand.
TACTATATTTAAGGTTTATCATAACTTTTTTTTTTATATGTATTTTGATAAAATATTGAAAAATTAGTATATGGTTATTCTTCGATTTTGAACTGGACCTTATAATTTGCGGACATCAACTGGATAAATTAAACACTAAATGATTGATCTATCTTGGACAGTTGTTTATTTTTCTTTTCTTTCTTTGGGGTTAGATACTTTATCATAAGAATATTACTTATTTTATAAATATAGAGTATAAATAGGGTTATATGATTACTCTTCAACTGCCTGATATTTATTCAATCATTCAGTGCTACAATTATTATTTTTTATTACCTATATTTGGTAATTATTTTGCGTATTTTTTTTTAAGGTATATAAATATATACCGATATTTATTTATTTTTATTACAAAAATAAACATTGTATTTGGCATTTTAGTTTCCTTCTGCTGTTTCTAGAAACTAAAGGAAGCTCACATAGGTATAAATAATACTTTCTATTCTTTCTTAGTTTTTTGTTGCATAAAAAAAAAATACCAATTGATATCACTTTAAAAACTTTGTAGTTAATTTTGATTTTGACCTTTTCAAAAAAAAAAAAAAACTTTTAAAGGTGATACGTTCCACCTGTTATAGATGTTATGTTATAGATACATATAGGGTGATACTACCAATCTGTATAAATAATTTTTCTTTTATTTAGTTAATTTTTTTAAAAAGTTTTTCTTTTGTGTGATACAATTGCATATTTTTTTTTATGATTATCTAGGTACATGGTTTGTGGCGGAACCAACACTTGCATGGTTCTTCACTACTGGTGTCTGAACTGGTTTTTCATCATAATCATATAGCTTAAATTTTGTTTTTTATATTTATCCTTTGGTATTGATTTAGATAAATCTGCGAGCACCGGTAGGATCATACAGGGTGATTCATTTATAATTTAGAGTAAAAATATTTTATTATATCATACAGGGTGATTCATTTATAATTCAGAGTAAAAATATTTTTCTGGATCATACAGGGTGATTCATCTATAACTTAGAGTAAGAATATTTTATTAGATCATACAGGGTGATTCAATTGTAAGTTAGAGTAGGTATAAGTTATTGAATCATTAAGGTTCATTCAATCATAATTGAGTGGTTTTGGTAATAATAGTTCTTATTGCTGTTTTTGGAAGGTTTTGTTGTTAGACCTGTGGTTATACGGTATTCGGGTAGTCAGGAATACCTTTTTGATTGGCCTGCGTTCCTTGCTTGGTTATTTTTTTTTCTTCTCCTGGGAAGGAGGGGGAGATTTTATACAGCCATAACACATAAAAAAAAAATAATTAAAATTTAGATACTTTGATAATTTTACTAAACATTTAAATTAAAATTATAGAATTTAATAATTTTGGATAAAAGATAATAAAAAAAAAAAAATGGATAATACAATTTTGAATGCGAAAATTTATATTAATAGATTAAGAAGCGACGAGTTAACTTATGAACTTTTAGTACGCGGAGTTGAACTAGGGAGTGGTAAAGTTGATGAAAAAAGATTTTTATTACGCGAAGCACTACTTAAAGAACGTGAAGGTAGATTGCCGGAATTTCGTATGCGTTTTGATCCAATTAATGAACTTTCTATTTGCGCAAATAAAATAGAGGAATTAGATGGAGAAATTCAAACCTTTGATATTAATAATCGGGAAAATGAAAAACAAAAATTAGAAGCTCGATTGTTGCATGTTCAACAACGGTTAGATAGAATAATTTCAGATAATTCGACAATTGTTTCTCGTAAAGTATCATTTCTTAAAGCTATTGAGGAGGCGCGGAAAAATTTAGAAACTGTTTACGCTGTCGCTGTTATTTCAAATGCTAATGCAACAGTAAATGCAAATCACTCAATATTAGATGAACCAAATCATCTTTTACCTTCCGTAATGACATCTAGTGCCCCTACGGTCGTTCCTGCTTATGTAAACGCAGATGCGAATGAATCTCCAATCGAAGACCTACTACAATTTGTAGATCTCTCAGATTCAAAAAAAATTCTTGAATCTCAAAATGAACAAACCGTTATCGGAACTAATGCAAATATGGAGTCAAAATGTAATCTGGAAATCACTTCCAATCCGTCATTTGGACATTCCCTACTTTCACATCCGTACAATTTTGATTTACAATCTCGTAGTCCTAGTTTTGCCCCTCCATTGGATGTAAATAACTTAGTTGATCGGTTTAAAGAAATAAACTGTAACTCAACTGTGAATCCTGAAATTATTGAGAGTCGCATAGCTACGTATGGCGATTCGCGAGCTCTTTCATTAAGTAATTATGCCCCCACGGTTATTAATGATATCCCAGAATTTACTCAAAGTTATGGACCCCGAAATGTAGATGTTCAACATCACCTCTTTCCAAGTAGGAAAACTCAAAATTTTCCCACTACCGATCGTAGATCTCAAAATGTATTTTATCCTGAGTATAGGTCTCAAAATTTTTCACATCCCACACATTTTCAGGAATCTTATAATACACCAAAATTTGTAGACGTCAGTCGTTGGCGATTAAAATTTAATGGAACTACCAGCGTAACCGATTTTCTTGATAAATTAGAAGAAATGAGAATTTCTCGAAATGTCTCGAAAAAGCAAATGTTTGATTCGGTATCGGAACTTTTGGAAGCCGATGCTAGTATATGGTTTCGTTTCGCGAAGTCACAAATTGTCGACTACGATGACTTTATTAAACAAATGCGTTGCACATTTTTACCGAAAAATTATGAAGAGCGAATTTGGGACATGTTAAAACGTCGGACTCAAGGTCCTACAGAATCTGTACCTATTTATGTGGCATATATGGAAAATCTTTTTGCGAAATTGACTTCTAAGCCTTGTGAAGCTACTCGTGTTAGTTTTATTCGTGGTAAAATGTTACCACACATCCAAATGTCTTACGCCGGAAAATCAATTATTACCTTAGCTTTGTTGATAACTATTGGACGCGAAATAGAGGAAATAAGTCTTAGTGCTCAAGAATATCGTGCACCTTTCTTAGCTCCTCGTAATTCAGTAGAGCCCGGTTTAGAGTTTCAACGGCCTACTACCAGTCGAATTTCAACTCTTGAACCAGAGTTAAATGTTTTACCTTCCGAAATAATACCGTCTGTTAATATACAGAATACATTGCCAAGTCCTCCCCAATATTTGTCTGACATTAGTGTATATCCGTTAAAAAGTACTCCTTCTAGCGTTAGGTGCTGGAATTGTGGACAAAATGGTCACGTTAGGGTGAATTGTACGCAACCTCCTCGTAAACATTGCTTCAAGTGTGGTGTACCTGGAGTAACAGTAAAAACTTGTAATAATTGTTCGGGAAACTTCCGACAGAGTCACTAGATGGTCGTGCAGTGAACTCTATTATAACGACCCAAAATACCATCCAACCGATCCTTTCGTATATCATTTCACATTGTGAAGGAGATAATCGGCCGTATTTAGAAATTGACATTCTTGGTATCAAATTTAAAGCTCTCTTAGATTCTGGTTGTAACATTACCGTGATAGGTTTTAAAGGTTGGGAAATATTAAAAGGATTAAATTTCAAAATTCGAACTTCTTCTGTTAAGGCTTGTTCTGTGGCTAATGACCACAAGTGCGAAGTGCTGGGATATGTTAGTTTGCCTATCCGCTTAAAGGACAAGGTACTGGTTCTTGATGTTTTGGTGGTTCCTCAGTTACCACACACTATTGTTTTGGGTGTTGATTTTTGGATTTCGATGGACCTCATTCCCAATTTAAAAGAAGGTTGTTGGTCGTTTTCAGATACTATTCCACAGATTGGGTCAATAAATCCAATAACTTCTAAAGATATTCTTAATTCCACACAAGATGCTAGGCTGGAAACACTTCTAAATCATTACTTTACTCTTCAAGGTGATAGGTTAGGCTGTACCAACCTTGTTCAACATAAAATATGTGTAAATTCAGAACCCATCAAACAACGAGCTTACAGAGTCTCTCCAATTATGCAAAGTCACATTGATAAAGCCGTTAAAGAAATGCTAGATGAAGACGTCATAGAACCTTCTCAGTCAGCCTGGAGTTCGCCCGTAATCTTAGTTCCTAAAAAGAATGGTGAATATAGATTTTGTGTCGACTATAGACAGTTAAATAAGGTTACCAGAAAAGATGCTTATCCTCTTCCTTTCATTTCAACCATCTTAGATAAACTTCGTAATGCTAAATTTATTAGTTCGGTAGACATTAAGTCTGCATATTGGCAGGTCCCTGTTCATCCTGATTCCAGAGAATATACGGCTTTCACTATACCTGGTCGTGGACTGTATCATTTTAAGAGGTTACCTTTCGGTCTTTGTAACGCTCCGGCTACTTTTCAACGTCTAATTGACAGAGTTTTAGGACCCGAGCTTGAACCACAAGTCTTTGTGTATCTGGACGATGTGATTATTATTTCAGAAGATTTTGATTCACACCTTAAAGTAATTGAAGAAGTTTTTGAAAGATTTCGTAAAGCTGGTTTAACAGTATCTAAGTCAAAATGTTTCTTTTGTAGACGTGAACTTCACTATTTAGGATATGTAGTAGATTCTCGAGGGTTGCATGTGGACCCGGAGAAAGTATCAGCTATTGTAAATTTGCCGTCACCTAAAACTACCACTGAGGTTAGAAGAATAATCGGAACTGCCTCCTGGTATCGCCGTTTTATTCCTGATTTTTCTACCCTAATTGCACCTATGACAGCTCTTTTATCTAAAAATCATAAGTGGAACTGGACTGACGAGTGTCAAAAGTCCTTACAACGTATAAAAAACGCTTTAGTTAGTGCCCCAATTTTGATATGCCCCGATTTTAGTCGTCCCTTTAAAGTGCAAACCGATGCTAGTGCCTTCGGTATTGCAGGAATTTTGAGTCAAGATTTTGAGGACGGAGAACATATTATTTGTTATGTTAGTAGATCCTTAACTAGACAAGAAAGAAACTACAGTACGGTTGAAAGAGAATGTCTTGCTGTTCTCTATGTTGTTGAGAAGTTACGTCCCTATTTAGAAGGTTATAAATTTACGGTGATAACCGATCACCATAGTTTAATTTGGTTACACAAACTAAAAGAACCTCAAGGCAGATTAGCCAGATGGGCTGTCCGACTTCAGCAGTTCGATTTCGATATTATTCATCGGAAAGGAAAAGACCATATCTTTCCCGATATGCTAAGTAGATCAGTACCTGAAATAAATGTTGTTACTTTGCATCAGAAAACAGATTTGTGGTATGATAAAATGAAAGCCCGTGTCCAAGAAAGTCCTTTAAAATATCCACAATGGCGCGTTACTAATGGAAAACTTTACAAGTATGTGTCTCTAAAATATCCTGATTTGAGAGAACAAGGAGAATTTTGGAAAGAAGTTATTCCTAAGTTTGAACGGAAACGTTGGATTTCCGAACTTCATGATAGCATGTTAGCTTGTCATGCTGGTGTATACAAGACATATGAACGCTTAAAAGGTCGTTTTTATTGGCCCAAAATGCGAGCCGATGTTCTTGCTTATGTTAGGAAGTGTCTTGTGTGTCTTCAACAAAAACCGGAACGTAAATTACCCGCGGGAGAGTTGGGAAGACATCCCGAGCCTAAGGTCCCCTTTCAAATGATTTCAGTCGATATATTTGGTCCTTTACCAAGGAGTTTAAGAGGTTTTAAATATGTATATGTTGTCACTGATGTACTTACAAAATTTTCGTTGTTTTTCCCACTAAGAAATGCTACTGGAGCGGCAATTACAGCTGTAACCGAGGACCATGTTTTCCTTATGTTCGGTGTACCTCAATATTTGATTTGTGACAATGGTGGTCAGTTTCGTTCGGATCTTTTCCAAACCCTTTGTAAACAGTATCAAGTTAACATTAGGTATACTCCTTATTATCACGCGCAAGCGAACCCTGTCGAACGCGTTAATCAAGTATTAAAGACTATGCTTTTCTCGTTTATAGATGATAATCACAGGAAATGGGATGAATTGCTACCTAAAGTTGGATGTGCAATTCGATCTTCCGTACATGAGTCTACCGCACTTTCTCCTTTCTTCGCTAACTTCGGTCACGAATATCACGCTTCAGGAAAATCGTACGATTATCTTCAAAATAACGATGAGGCTCAGAGGCCTATTCCTCCAAATATTAAGTCCAAAGAATTTTCTAAAATTTATGAAGACATTCGGAAACGTCTTGATCGTGTCCATGAGCGTTCGCGAATTCGTTATAATTTGAGACGCCGACCAATTTCATATCAAAAGGGTGATAAAGTGTTTCATAAGAATTATGTATTGTCTGATGCTACTAAACATTTTACTGCCAAATTAGCTCCTAAATTCGTAGGTCCATTTATAGTTCATAAAAAACTTTCTCCTGTAACTTATCTATTAGTAGACAGTAATAATGTAAAAAAAGGTGTTTGGCATGTGAAAGATTTAAAATCTCATCCGCCCGACTCAGATTTTGTCCTGTCCGATAATGAATCTAATGATGATCAAACATAGTGCAAGGGATATTCTTTTTGTAGTTTAGTTAGTTTAAGAATGTAGTATGTATTCGGTTACGCAATCTGTGTAATAGGGAATATTATGAAATTGATAATGAACTAAGTTTGTGGTTTAGTCTTAAGTAATTATTTGGGTTAAGCTATCGTCTAGTTTTGTTATGGTTATGTATTTACATCTACACTAAGGTAGGATAATACTCATTATCATATTTTCTCTTCTAATGAGATGTCACTGTGTTAGTGGATAAATTTATAATATTTTCTAACAGGTTGTTGGACTTATAGTAGTTATTCTGTACAGTAACCTCACTGATGAGATTTACTGGGTAAATCTCTTGGGAGTAGAGGGGGAGTTGTTACATGTTGATTTTAGTTTTAGAATAATTAAATAGGTATGGCATTTAAAACACATTCTTAGTATAAAGAATACTAACTTTTAATAAAATATTGATTTGTCTTGAATAAGAACCTTTGGTAATTTAAAGGATACAGGTATTTAAAATATATCCTTAATCCACATCATTTTTAAAAAGGCATTGCTTTGTTTTTGAATAAAACTTTTAATATGATTCAATTCATTGAACTTGTTGTCTTACCTTTTGCTTTTAAGATCCTGATGGTTTTATGAGCAGAAAACGTGTAGCATCATGACCTGCGAGTATGCTGCTAGTATGTGGTAGTTATTTCACTTAGTTTTCACCCCTTTTAAATCACTATTTAGTTGTATTTTACGTTTGTTTACATTTTATTTCAATAATGTTTTGACATTAATTATTATATCCGAAATTCGGGTTATCTTCTTCTTTCTAGGAAATACCTGTCGTCTAGTTTGTACGGTCCGATAGCCAATTCTTGTTCCGTGGTACGAATTTGACAGATAACATTAATGGGATATTTGGTGTTGTGCTATTTGAAATCAGTTCCATTGATTGTCCATGACGGCATATTATATTAGGGTACTTTTCTAGGAAAATTGGGTTTAATACTTAACTATAGTTAGGAATAATATTTTATTAGGATGTTAAATACACACATAAATACATTTGGGGTCGAATTAGATTACTTTAGATAAATTTTCTGGTAACTTGTGGCGATCACCGGAAGTGTGATTTCCAAAATATGCATTGTCATATCCTACTTGTTGAAGCCATCTTGACTTCTGAAAAAGGGGTTAAATACGCCGTAGCCATGAGGTTCGTGGTGAATTATTTTTCGTCTGCTTGCTGGGTAAGGTACCGGGGGTACGTGTTTGAGTTTGACTGTTCGCCTGGGTCGTCGCGAAGCCCGTGTATAATAACGAAACGTTCGTCGCCGATAGTGATCGGATTACAAATCACGTGGCATAATCGCACAAGGGTAGGTACCCTAAACCATTTTTGGGAGTCTTACGACCGCGGTGAGCGAAGTCTGCTAACGGCCCGCACTACCGACTTCCTACATCAGATCTCCAGAGGGTTGTTGTCAACGACCTCGTTTGATTTCGTCCGCAGTCGCTGTGCTGTACCAGTGTTCCGGAAAATTCCAGACGCATCAGGGTGATGCGCTGTGATTGTTACGTAGTCCAATTTTTAAACATTTGATGTCCTGCAGTCCTACAAGTTCTAAGCCAGTTTCCTGTCCGGGGTAATCGTAACCAACACCAGTGGTGGAGAGTTCCATCGCTTAATGGGTTTCTACCAGAAATCAGGTATCTGAACGTCTGTAAACCAAGGTATGAAAGACCTTCAGTCTAATAAGTAATAACTTCAGTGAATCTAATAAATTTATATTTTGATTTATCATTTAATTTTTATTTATAAGAATAATTCTTTAATCGTATTACTTGTGCTTAAACTTAACCTGTTGTAAACCTTAGTGATCACGGGGTAATATTAATTGTGTCTTTTACTCTAATAATTTTGAATTCAGAGAATTTCTCCTTAACTTTAGTCATTTTTCTTGTCATTTTAAATCATTTTGTATCATAAAAAAGCTCTAGGTAAATGTATACCTATCTATTTGATCTATGAAATTTTGTAAATATCCGTATTCATTTTAATAGTAAATGCCATAATACCGACTCTGGCGTTTTATTTATTTAACTTTTAAGATAAACAGTATTACTAACTATTTAATGACCCACACCTTTTGTCCCGACAGCTAGCCGAAGTGGTCTTCTTCTCTAAGCTCTAGGAGAACACTATAACCTTTTTTTTTAACGGTTTTTCTAAATTCTAAATAATATACAAAATTTAGGAGGTTACCAACTAACACCGATTTTTGAGTTATAGTAAACAAACCCCGTTATAGATTTAAGTAAAATTACCTTAGTACAAAGTTGCTTCGTTTGGGCTCCAGATGGCCTTGAAGTTACAATTTTTAAATCGTTCTTTCCATATAAATTTAAAACGGCATATGCGATTTTGCTGAAATTTGGTACATTGGTAGAGTTTTATGTGGCAAAAAATGGTATTAAAATTTTGTCCGATAATAATACATAGGCGTAGAACTTAATTTTTTAAATAATTGCACCTTTAGAAATTCTACGCCAATGGAAGAAAAGGAGTTTGAGTATAAAATTTAGATTGTGCAACTCATTTACTTTAAAAAAGGTAATCCTGATAAGACTCGATTTCTCTCATGGTTTTCGCTAAATTTCTGTTTTAATAATTTAGAGTGTATAGGTTTCACAAAAATATTTATTTACAATATAATCAAAATAGAGATTTTACAAAAATTGTTCAAAATGTTTACCATTTTCACGCATACAAAGATTTATACGTCAAAGAAAATTAAAATGTATCCTTTCCATAACTTCTTCATCACCTCTAAGATTGTTTATTACATCTTGAATACGTGGCCAGAGTTGTTCCTCATTTTCTACAGGTTCCCTGTAAACTGTGCATTTCAGATGTCCCCATAAAAAGTAATCCATCGGTGTTAGGTCTGGGGAACGTGGTGGCTAGTTTACAGGTGCGCCATTACCTCTGCCTATCCATTTGTGTGGATATTGTTCATTCAAGTGGTTTCTAACGTTTAAATAAAAATGTAGTGGAGCTCCATCTTGCATAAACCACATATCTCTCCGAAGTTGGAGAGGTAAATCTTCTAACAATTCTGGCAACGTATTTTGTAGAAAATCCAAATAATTTTCTCCAGTTAATCTTCGTGGAAGTATGACAGGACTAACAATAAAATTACCAATTATTCCAGCCCACACATTAATTTTGAATTCGTGCTGAAAATGGTTTACCTTTATTGCATGCGGATTTTCAACGGCATAAACATGTTCGTTATGGGTATTAGTTATACCTCTTCTTGTAAAACCCGCTTCATCGGTAAAGAGAACCTTCTTGACAAAGTTTGGATCTCTTTCTCTTTACATATTAACAAATCGACAAAAACCCAAACTAATTTGAGGATCATGGACTAATAATTCTTGTACTAGCTTCTTATAGTATGGATGTAGCAATTGTTCTCTAAGCACTTTATGAACGACATCTTTACTTACTCCTAGTTCCCTTCCAATTCGTCTGGTGCTTAATTCTGGATCTTCTTCAACACGTTCTAAAATGTTTTCTTCAACTTTAGGAATCCTTACAAAACGTTCTCTTCCATTATCAATAGTGTTGGGAGCAAAGGAACCGGTCTCCCGAAGACGTCTCTCAACAGCAGCAAAAGTTGGGAGGCTAGGTACACGACGATTTGGAAACCTTTCAGAGTACACCCTGACACTCTCTCGAGCATTTCTTTCACAAAATCCTAATGTCAGTAACATATCGGTATATTCTGCATTGGTATATTGTACAGCCATATTAATAAACCACGCATTTGTTTTTTTTTAATTATTGAGTCAGATAGAACACTTTCAATCGTTAACAAGAGTATAGGTGTTAAAACTTGACAATATTTTTGTTTAGATGAAACTATGAAAACCAACAATAAATGTTTTTGTATATGTATTGCAGGCAAATAATTAATATTCCTCAAAAAGTCGTACATGGCAAGAATCGTGTATTTTGTTAAAAGTCTCGATTAGAGATGTTGAAGAAAATATGAAAAAAGTACATTTTTATGTTTTTCATCGTATAAAATTTTGTCCGATAATAATACATAGGCGTAGAACTTTATTTTTTAAATAATTGCACCTTTAAAAATTCTACGCCAATGGCAAAAAAGGGCTTTGAGTATGAAATTTGGATTGGGTACTCATTTACTACAAAAAAGCACCCTTGATAACACTCGATTTACTCTCATGGTTTTGATAAAGTTTGTATTTTAATAATTATTGTTTATGTTCTAAAATTACTAAAATGCAAATTTCGTCAAAACCATGAGAGTAATTGAGTCTTATCAAGAGTATATTTTTTAAAGTAAATGAGTTGCGTAATCTAAATTTTATACTCAAACTTCTTTTCTTCCATTGGCGTAGAATTTTTAAAGGTGCAATTATTTAAAAAATCAAGTTCTACGCCTCTGTATTATAATTGGACAAAATTTTAATACCATTTTTTTTGCCACATAAAATTCTACCAACATACCAAATTTTAGCAAAATCGCATATGCCGTTTTAAATTTATATGGGAAAAACGATTTAAAAATTGTAACTTCAAGGCCCTCTGGAGCCCAAACGAAGCAACTTTGTACTATGGTAATTTTACTTAAATCGACTTATTTTGTTCTAAGGAATATGTGGTATGTTTTTGTTAAGACCTTTTACAGACACCCTGTATAGAAGATCTAAGGTATATGGAGTGATCGGCATTTAGACTGATAATAAAGTGTAGACAGCATTCTTGGTGCAGCATTCAAAAATACATAGAGAAGCAAGTAAGCATACAATATCTGCCCAGCAAGTAACTAATAATGGAGACAGGCAGTAAGATTCATCTAAGATGGAGTCCAGAGCAAAAGCAGGTAAGCGTTAAGCGGTGAGGTTCTAATTTACAGATTTCTAAACCCAATACAAGATGGCCTAGAAGGAAAAGCAATTGAAAATAATGAACATAAGCCGAAAGGTATATCTAACTATGGACTTATTCACAATAAGTGCTGTCAAGACTAGACAATGTAGTTTAAAGTCAGAGGAAGAATCAGAGTGTTTTTCTTGGAGAACATGATTCACAAAGGATGAGGAAGTAGTATCAATGTGTGTCTTTTTACTTACTTATGAAAAATGAAATAAGGGATATGTAGTAGTTATCAAAGTAAACAACAATTTAGGTTATATGGAACAACTCTACATAAACATACAACAGTATTTGACGCAGCTCCTAAAACTGGTTCATCAGATAATCTAAATTTCGGTAGGTTTTCTGAGCCTGTATATATTTTAAAGTTATAGGAAAACCCACTAACTCCGCACAGAACAAACAGTTTGTACCCCCACTTATGAGGTTTCGCGGGCATATATTGCTTCAAGTGATGCATAGCCTTTGTTGTATATAATTGTTCGTCTACTGACAATTGCTGCTCCAATGGAATACTTTGAAATTTTGAGCAAAGTGAGTCAATAACAGGTCTCAATTTATAAAGTCTGTCATGATTATCATTTTCTCTGGGCAAGATATTCAAATTGTCGTTAAAGTATATTGCCATTCGGATTGCTTCAAAACGCTTGTGACTCATTGCTTCTTTAATTTGAGAAAATGCCAATCGAGGACTCCAAAATGATCTTACGTTAGGCATATGTACGATGGACATATATCGGGTGTTCAACTTAAAGCGTTACAGCTATATACCGCTTTTTATATAAAAAAAAAACGTTTCAGACGAAAGTTTTATAGTTTTGTGGGGAAAAATTTTTGGCTAAAATCGTTTTTTTAGATAACCATAATATGGCCAACTTTTTTTTCGCGCAGCAACATTTTCAAGTAGCTGTTACTCAAAAAGTAAAAGTCCAATAAAAAAAATATTTCCCTCAAAAGTTTCTTATTTTTTTATGTACTTTAATAATATGTAAGAAAAAATGGGTTCCCATTTAAAAAAACAAAGTCCACCTCGATATGGCCATATTATGATCGGCTACAAAAAAATGAATTTAGCCGAAATGTTTCCCCCAAAAAACTATAAAACTTTTGTCTGAAACTTTTTTTCTAAAATGCATATTTTCGGCGGTATTTGACTGTAACACTTTAATTTGAACACCCGGTATATACATATGCCTAAATACTTCTGAAGGTCAGTAATTGTGATTGTTGTTGTCTTATTGGGATCCTTCTGAACTAAGTACAAATTTGACTCTTCAATTATTTTTTGCAACAATTGATCGGTGAAAAAGTATTTGAAAAAGGCAAATAGTATTCCAAGTTCCATAATACTACTTCTAAGTACTTCACTGCCTTTGAAAGCTTTAGCATCGTCATTCAAAAATAAATTTCCTTTTTTCCACCTAACGTTGGAAAGTTTTTTTTTTATTATTTTTCTCTATCTCTTTCGCATAATTAGTTTCAGCATCAACATTATTTGTCTAAACTGCATCTTCTTCTCCTCCTTCAAATTTTTCTTTGCTAAGATCAGCTTCATTATTGTTTGCATCTTCATCATTGTTTTCTCGTTGTTCACTTTCCAATAAAAATCCATCATCAAGCTCAGTGGGAAGATTCTGGATTTCTAATTCATTTACATTTCCTAAAATAAATTCCTCTCCATTTTTTTTTTTTTCAAATCAGAGTCAAATTCGTCTTCACTCTCTGACAAGTATTCAATATATTGCTCTAATTCGGCTTGGGTTAGGTTTTCCCTTGACCAAGGCATTTTCTGAAATCAAAATTCAAAAATTATAGAGTAAAAGATAATATATTTTGAGCAAATCTGATACATCCAAAACCAGCTATGTCTCAAATTTAGTACTTTCAAATATAAAGCCAATTATATAAAAAATAAAAGAAGTTAAACAACGGCATGCTATTTTATTAAAGAAATCTCACTTTTACTAAATATATCCTGATAAAACACTAATATTTGTAACAATACACGAATAAATTCACACTATAATGTGCTGCGTTGTTTACACAAACAGATGGTAAACAATACTAAATGTTTTCAATCGTATACACCGAAACTAAAATGGCGCATTGGATATTGTTCCTTAAATACGGTAAAGACGGTAAGACGGTAAGACGTCCTAAATTTGATACAAAATAGAGTATACACTTATATCCAGCTTGCAAGCGATTTAATAAAGAAAATAATGGATTGTTTCAAATTTAATACATTGCGCATTGTAATCAGGGTTGAACCATTTACATTATTTAGCAACTCGTCAGCTTCAGAGTGGGACCCTTAAAATAATACAATGCAGTCGTCGACATATCTATGGTATAATAAGATGTTCTTCGCAAACGTGTGATTACTTTAAAAGGAGTTCTCTAAGTTACTCATAAAAGTTTCAGCAAGTAGAGGTGATAAATTAGAAGGTATTATTAAATTTAAAAAAGTTTCGTGAAAGTGCTAAGCCTAGAATCGAACAAATATCGAGTATAAGATGTGTTTCGATATTATTATGGAACATAAGATTCCTCACTAGGAAGATGCATTCTTCTTGGGAATGCTAAGAAACAAGTAAAAAGCAATTATGTGGCCAAGATATGTTAGAAATTTTGTTGCTTAAGTCTAGGGAATTTTTGATAGAGTAAACATTGTTAAAACTAGTTTATTAAGAAAAGATGAAAATCTAAAACCTGAAGAGTTACAAAAACTAACCACTGGTCTTATGGGTATTACCGGTTTCCGAATCTTAGGTAAACCCATACAACAAGGATGTTGTAGGATTCATATTAATTAAGGAGAAATGGTTACTATTGAAATGTGTTAGTGTATTGGAATAATATTTGAGTGAAACTCTGAGTTTAGTGTAAAATTGAACAGTGGGGTCCGAGGCTAGAGTAACGAAAGAAGGATCACCGATAAGAAAATTGTTGACTTTATCTATATACTCGTCCTTATTGAGGATGACTGCAATTACCTTTGTCCGCTTTCGATACTATAAGGTTATTATCATTGATATTTTTCCTCAATTTTACGATTTCCTTAACCGATCTGTGTGAAAAAATGGAAAAATGTTTGTATACTATAGTATACAAGTTAAATTAACACATACCATTTAGAGATAAAAACTGTTAATTTTTAGATAAAGGAGTACAAAATATGTGTTTCAATTGCTTAATTTTTCGGAGTTAATCAATATCATTATAAAACTCAAAATTAACATTTAATAAATAACTTATACTACAGGAATAAAAACAATTTTGAAGCACTATTTCCAAGATAGCTGTTTCCTGTTTATTTATCTGTATTTGGTATGTCTGATTAGTCCTCGTATACATATAAGATAAATATGGGCTGGTTTCCCTAATAACCTGTATACTAAAAATCCACCGCGCAACTTCTATAACATGTCAATTATTATTACCCATTTCCACAAGAAGTAACGCAGTGGGTACACTCATTTAAAAAAATGAAAGAAACAAGATTATTTTATAACCCATCTTCGATCATCTGGTTGACGTACCCATTGTTTCTATCCATAAAATGTACCATCAGGACGAAATTGGTAGCGTTGTGACAGTCGAGTCAGGTAGGATTTTTATATTTTTATTCTTTAGTTTATCCTTACATGCGGTGTTCCGTCCAATAAAGGTAGTTACCGTTTATAGAAATCGAACAATATTTTTATGGCTTTTATTTATTCTGAATTTATTATATCTTGGTTATTACATTACTATAAATGACGATTTTTTTCGTTGTGAATGTCTCTGCGAGGTTTATCGTTATCTTGTAAAATAAGGGACGGGTGGGTACATGGGATCTAGGTTGTTTTCTTTTTTAAATCACAATAATAATCTTGTCAGATTTAATTTTGAAGGCACTTTACAGAATAATGGTATCTCTATAATAAATTTAAAATAGAATTTTCTGTAATAATAGAGAATATAATGGTGTGAGAGAGCATGGATGTAGGTATCCTCAATAATCAGATATTAATTTGTATGTAACCTTTTATTCACTTTAAAATAACACAAAACATTAAGATAAAAAATATCGATTATGTGTGTATTGAAATGTGGCTAAAAGCTAACTGTTCTATCTATTTTCAATATATTAATAAAACTGCTGATCGGGATGTTTCAGTTTCCGTCTTGCAGTCAGGGTCTCGCCTGTTGTCTCTAAGAGCAGGAATGCAGGACGGCTTAGAGAATATTCGTTACATTTTCCCCCCTGGTCCTGAACTCATCTCGAGGAGGGACCAGTGTCCGATTGATTCAGAGGTTGTTTTCTAGGTCGCCATCTCTTTCTAATTGGGACTGTTGGTACCTCTTTTTTCTTAGTATTGGCTGGTGTAAGGGCTGAAGCATGATATTCTTTTAATATGTTTTCTCTTTCATGAGCTGGTACTATTAATTGTGCTTCTTCTGAATCTTCTTCAGATGAATACTTATGAAGAACTCCCTGATATAATAGGTAACCTATATTTGTCCATTTGGAAATTTCTTTATCTTCTGCATTTTCAAAACATTGAATGATTTTTGCCAACTCTGGATCTTTTAATTGTTCTAATCTTGTTTCATTGGCACTTCTGTGTGGAAGTTCAATTATAACCTCACAAATTTCGCAGTTAACTTCTTGGTTATGATTACAAGGGGGTCGTGATAATGTGTCAGCAATCACGTTTTTTTCCCTGGTAAGTAATCTATTTTGACATCATACCATTGTGCCCATCTGGCTAATCTTCCTGTTTGAGATTTTAGATTTAACAACCAACGAAGTGGTTACTCGTGAACCTTTTATGTAGCCTCTGAATTTTTCTAATGCCCATACTACGGCCAAAGCTTTCCGTTCAGAAGTTGAATAGTTACGTTCTGCTGATATCAAAGACGGCTTGCATATTCAACTGGATGTTCTTCTTCTCCCTCCCCTTGCAGTAAAACAGTACCTAGTGCATAGCTACTGGCATCAGTGCGAATGATAGAAGGTTTACTTTCATCACATTGTTTGAGTATGGGAGCTGTCACCAACAGTTCTTTCAGGGTATCAAATGATAATTGTTGGGTAGAAGTCCATTGCCATGGTGCATTTTTCTTAGTGATATCATACAATGGTTTTGATACTGCAGCAAAGTTATTAATGAAACGACGGTACCAACTTGTTTGTAGAAAAGATTGTACCTCTTTAACATTACGAGGTAGTGACCGGTTAGCAAAAGCAGTAGTTTTTTCGGGATCTACCGATATACTACTAGGAGTGATTAAATGTACCAAATATTTCACTTGATCGCGAACGAATACTGATTTTTCACGATTCACGCAAAGTTTAAACTGATCAAGTCTATCGAAAACAATTTTTAAGTCTTGTAAATGTTCTTCAAATGGACTAGATAGTATTATTAAATCATCTAAATAGCTTAAGATAATAATGTCTTTTAACCCACGACGAAACCGATCCATAAGTCTTTGGAATGTTTCTGGGGGCACCTTTAAGCCCAAAAGGCATGCGTTAATAACGATAGGTACCGAAAGGCGTAACAAACGCGGTTTTGTCCTTATCACAATCCGCGACGCGCACTTGGTGGTAACCCATTCTAAGGTCTATTGTAGACATGTAAAGTGTAGTTTTGGCAGCATGAAGTAAGTCATCCATCCGCGGTAAAGGATATGACGCACTAGTAGTGATCGCATTTAGGCGCCGATAGTCAACGCAAAGATGTTTACCTCCGTTCTTTTTGGAAACTAAAACAATCGGAAATGCCCAAGAACTTTCACACTTTTCAATAAATCCTTGATCTAAGAGTTTATCCAACTCGGCCTTAAGAACTTGTTTCATTGCAGGTGAGAGTCGGTAAGGTGGTAATGCAATAGGCTGATGATTACCAGTATCAACTGTGTGCTCAGCATATGGAGTAGGGTCTCCCCGCAGATGGAAAGTATCTTCTCTTTCAGTTAAAAATTCACTTAAAGTGTTTCTCTAATGAGTGGTTAACATTACACCTTCATCAGACCTAAGATTTTCACAACTTAAACTTTCAACAGTTAGTAATGATGGGTTTGAGTCTGACTCGAAAGATAAATCAAAACGTGCTGAAGGATTATCAGAAAAACACCATTTTTTATTATGAAGGTCAAGTGATAACTTAGCATTTTGCAATAAATCAATACTAAGTAGAGTTTTATTAGAAGCTTCTGGAAAGACCATAAAATTAGTAGAAATAGATATGTTTCCTATCAAAACATTAACTGCAGTAATAATAACATTTTTGGTTCTGACTTTGGTTTGCCTCGCAAAAAAAATTGTAAAAAAATAAGAAAATTCAAACAAAATGTTTAACTAATTTACTTAACCTGTGCGGCATGGAGCCCTCGAGAGTTGCTTCGCAAAAAAATATACAAAAAAAGGAAAAATAAAAAACGTAACTAATTTACCTAACCTGCGTTATTTAAATTTAACTGAGTGCTCTCGCCTATGTTACGAGTAGCTTAGTTAGTTTAGTTTTTTTTATTATAAAAAATTTAATTAATTTACCTTACCTATGTGGCCTAAATTCTACGCGGTTAGTTAAGTTTTTAAAAACCTAACTAACTTACCTAACCTCTGTCAGAGCAATCAGTTAAATTGCTCCAAGCCGCACAGGTTAGGTAAATTAGTTAAGTTTTCTTTATTTTTATTTATTATTAAAAACTTAACTTACTTACCTAACATGTAACAGAGCAATCAGTTAAATTGCTCCAGTTTGGAAACGTCACGGTTTACCTCGCAAAAACATATAAAAATAAAAAAAACTAATTCACCTAACCTGTAGTATTCAAATTTACGTGATTGCTCTCGCACGAGTTAGGTAAGTTAGGTACGTTACTTAAGTTTATTTTATTATTTTATTTTTTCAGTTTTTGTTTTTGCGTAGCAACTAGCGATGATTCTAGGCCGCACAGGTTAGGTAAATTAGTTAAAATTTTTGTGTTCATTTATCTTATTTTTCTATAATTTTATAAATATTTGGTTTTTCGATCAATTGCTTTTTTTATCAAATCTATTTTCGATCATTATTCTTTTCGGTGATTTTTCTGTTCGATCATTTTGCTTTTCGATCAATTGTTATTCGATAAAATGTTTTTTCGATCAAATGCATTCGATCAAATGTTTTCGATCAAATGTATTCGATCAAATGTTTTCGATCAATTTTGTGCCACCCTTAATTTGTATCCCTGGAGTGAATGTTATTTTGGAACTTTCAACTGGTCCGAGTGAGCTAACTGATTCTTTAGCAATAAACTGTGACTCCAAAAATAATATTCACTGATACTGACAGCAGAAAGCGCTTCCGGAATTGTCGGTTTAGTCGTTTTAACCTGTCAGCTTGAAACAAGAAAACCGACAATTCCGAAGCAGAAGCGGATGATTAAAACGCACCTACTAAAAATATTACGCCAAGATGTAGGCAACACGTAATAAGGGATCAAAATGGCGGAGTTTTCTATCTCCTTTTAAAAGGTACTCAGAAAGCTGCGCAGTGCGACCATTCTCCGTATAGTAAAAGAAAATCAAAGTATGTGTTCTGAGTTCATTACATACCAAGGTGCTTCTACAATTGCCTTAATAGTTTGTTCTGAAAACGTTGTATTATATTTATGTTAGTTTTACTGGCAGACCCCCATAGCTTAACATCTTTATGTTTATCTTTATTACTAACCAAATCAAAATAATATATCTACAAAAAAATGTTTGACCAATTTATACAGGGATTGAAAATCAAGAAACGTGTACAAAATGTGCTGCCTGGTTTACCTTGAGGCACTTTCATCAAATTTGGTATCTTTGCCACTCTATACGCACTATCCAATTTCGAAAATACAATTAAATACATAAAAAAGATAAAACTTATATCGGCAAATACACAAACTGCAGAAGATGTTTAAAAAGAAAGAAGGCTATAGTAGAAAAAATCTAAAACTTTTTTGTCAGACGAATTTAAAGAGCGTTTAATTATGGTTATTATTCACAAGGATGGAAAACTACAAATATTCATATCCATGTATGCAAAATAACCCACTTTTTTAAAAACTGACCATTTTAACAAGAAAATGAAAATTATTAGTGGTGATAATTATTTTAAAAGTATTTGATTCGTATGTTTTCAAATATTCATTTTCCAGCAAATATTTGATTGGAAGTAAAAAAAAATAATGGTTAGTCATTTTCTACCAAACACCATTTTATAAACAATCTAGTCAAATTTTGAAAAAATACCAATTTTTTTAACTCGTTTATTTTTCAGAACCTTGCTCTGCTCGTACCGCAAATATTCACTTGTTCTACAAAATAATTCATATTAATGATTCATTCTACAAAAAGTTTTTCTCGTTTTGTATAAAAATCACCATGTAAACAACTATTTCCAAGGAAATTAAGGAGCGGATTTTCACTCAACAGGATACCATCGTGACTAATTTTCT
Organism: Psylliodes chrysocephalus; assembly: GCA_927349885.1. Lineage (NCBI taxonomy): Eukaryota > Metazoa > Arthropoda > Insecta > Coleoptera > Chrysomelidae > Psylliodes > Psylliodes chrysocephalus. The sequence continues at coordinate 76,060,672 of OV651817.1, forward strand.
TTAGATTTTTACTAAACTAAAATCCCATGAGTCCCCAAAGTGAACTTGCCATCAGGAACTGAAACGGCAAGTCATTGCCAATACTTCTATGGATATAAATAGCTGAACAGTTGACTCCATAAAAGGTCATAAGTAATAACATGCATGATTATGGATATGGTTTCCGTTTACCATACGTTACAGCTATTAATGAAATATAATTAATGTTAATAATTAAACAACATTGAATTATCATTGCATAAATATTATTTTTTTTTAATACGTTAGTTTTGTCGCCAATACAAAGTAATCGATTTGAATATTTCTCATATAATTTAATGGTAAATAATGCAAAATGAATTATCGATTACATTTTGCATTGTATTTATTATAAAACGTAAAATAAAATTAAACGTAGGGTGGAAGAACTATGGCTATTATTTACAAGGGTAAACCAGCCTGGAGAATAATAGTCATTATATATGCTAGTAGAATTCCATACTTTGTCCACAATACCACAAGAGACCACTTCTGGCTCACTGACGACACTATCAATTTTTAAATATTGGACTCTTCCTGAAAGATAACGTGATATTAAGTCAAAGACTTGTCTCTTAATTCATATGACTTTATTTTCTACAGGGGATCGTTTAGTGGTCCCCTGTTGGTGAACTACTAAATTCTTCGAATAACTGGAAACGAATTTAATTTTGAAAAGGTTTATTTCCGAATATATAAAAAAACAAACAATAAATAATATGGTGCATAGAGTTTTGGTTGATGAGTGAGTGATTTGACGTGTTTATCTTGGTCTCTCGCCAGCATAGCAACGGCGATCCTTTATATATTGCTCCCAATCTTCTGCCTACTTGGATCTTCGGATAATCCTGTAAAGATTCACAAAAAGAATAGCATAGCTTAATCAATAACAGTGACGTTATTGAAAAAGAAGAGACCAGATGGATTTCACTCTAAAAACATTGCATATAACAAAAAAATAAAAATGACACAAAACGTCAAACAAGAAAAAGCAACTAAAATGTCATAAAAATCATTTGGAAGTTATACCCAATGAGGTTGAATACTATGGAGATTACGTGCCAAAAAAAACGACACCCCTTCCCCCTCACTTAGTGGTCATGTCATAGTTGTCAAAGAGCTGTCAGAACTTTGTTCAAATTTAAATATTTCGACGTTATTTCTATCTTAATGAGTGTTTTTTTTTTTTTATTAATTTGTATAAAAATCATGACTAAGTGTGCCAAAATTAATTGTAAAAACTCTTCAGTAAAAGAGCGTAAGAAAATATCTAATTTAAGTTTTCATAAGTAAGTATAAGGAGTATACTTAGAATTTTTTTTAGAATGCTTAACTTTTTTTTATTATAGGTTTTCAAAAGACCCACAATATATCAAAATTTGGTCTAAATTTGTATCAGAAATTAAAGCAAAAAGACAACTTATAACAAAGGTTTAAATTTAGTAATGTCAAGTCATCCTTGCACCCTAAAAAAGTACCAATGAAGAAATTATTCCTTCAATGCAACCAAACATTTATTTTTAGGATAAGATTTTGTGTCAAATGTTATCCACAGCCACAGGGTTGGCTGTGGCATGACATTCCAAATTTTGGTCAAAACAATTATCATCATGCACTTTTCTTGGAAAAAACACCAGTTTCTAGAAACTTTTTCACTATAACACTAACATTACTGATCAGAAAAAGTGGTTAAAGTTTTCTTTTTGTAATCACAAATCGCAACTGAATGCCTATTTTTAAAATAAATTATCTCTATAATTCCATTTGTATAGTTGTATGCTGTGCATCTGTGAGATTGTTGTTTATTATACATAGGTACCAATTATAGAAATCTTTAGTAAGTACTATCTTGCAATTTTAGTAATATATGTACCTACCCTATATAATTAATTATTTCAAACATAAATAAAACCAACAACTATTATCTGAGTCTTTTTAGTTCCGATTGGTTTTGACAGAGCAGTTTTGATGATGGTTTTCTTCTACTTTTAACCATAAAGTCATACCTAGCTGAATTTTTGGTCTTTTTAAACTTTTGACTGTAGCGGGTCATATTTTTAATGTATGTCATCTGCCGCAGAAAGACCTACATACATGTTTTACATTTAATTTTAATTAATTGTCCTTTCGACAAACTCGGCTGTATTTTTACTAAAATATATTTATTCACAATTCACGTAGTGAATTGGTTTTTGGTTTGGTAATTTGATGTCACAATTCTCCTCATTGTCAGATTTTGACATTGGCAGCTTTGATCAAGACGAAAAATCGTAGTTCGGGTTTTAGTTTTAATTCTAACGTTGATTTTCGATCACACAGGTCATATATCGGACGGTTTCGGCGAAGACAGAACAATATAATAATATTAATCTCTTTTATGGTCTTGGCATTGGCTTCGTCGGAAAACGGTTATTAAATAATAGTAAATAGTGTAGAAGTCATAATTGCGCAATGTCATCAAATTAATTTCGAATCGATCATGTTGAAACAAATCTTAGGTAAGTAAGTCATTTAAAAGTTGTAATTCTGCATACGGACTTTAATTATATTTGAATACGACCCTTCTTAGTCAACCTTTTAAGCCACGCCCAGTGGGGTCATTTTTAATAAAACGTATCATATGCAAAACAATTGCCTCATGGCATCTCCATTAGTATTATACCTCCATGTTTATACCCTACCCTCCTACCTGTCCCTGTAACTCCTATATTTATCCTGCTTTTCCTACTTTACTTCCTCTAAATTTTCCTCTTCCCTTCACCTTGCCGGTTTCCTCTCTGCTTTAATCTCCTTCAAACTTCAACTCAACCTTTTCCTTTTAATTAAAATAAAACGTTCTTTACCGTTTTCTATTTTATTTGTCAACTTCATTAACTTCTCTACTGTAATATCTCTTTCCAACCTATAAATTTCTACTGAAAATTGCCAAAAATAATGTGACAATCTGTCCTTAATTCTAAACTGATAATTATTAAATTTTAAATTCTTAATGTGAGAGCCTCAGTCACATACTTTGATTACTATACGAGGCAAGAGAGAGGTCCGACACGCCCAACATAGGGCGCGGCCATTTTGATTCTTTTACTACTAGGTTAGGCAACACATATTTTTCCAAAATGTTAAACTGGTAGCCTACATCTTGATATTTTGAGATTTTAAATGAAGGCAACAAATGTAAAAAAAACGTTTATTTATTTTAAATAATATACAAGAAACTTCTTTGAAGTAAAGTTATAATTGCGAGTGCATCTTGAAATAGAAATAAGTGGTTTTAAATTATTTCTAAAGCTGTGCATATAATTTTACTTTAATATTATGTTATTTTTCGCTAGTCTCATGCCCATGAAAAAAATATTTTATTTTTGTAATGTAATAAAAATCTTTGAGGTTAAACAATCTAATATTATATTTTGCATTTTTTCAGCTGTAAATATGCTACAAAACTATAAAATAATAACAAAGAAATGTAGGATTAAAGAAGCTCTAAAAGATATTACCAGAGGAATATACTCTTGCAGGCAAGCTGCAGGAATTTATATAAAAAGAACGTTACTTTTATTTATACCCTCTAAAAGTTCAAGCAAAGAAATGGTGAAAATTCAGGAAAGGAGATCGAATGTAAAAAAAAATCAAAATATGGTAGTAAACAGGTTTTTATAAACTAACCTAAGAACTTTTGGTTGAGTATCTACAATTTACTATGGTTTAAACTATGCTCAAGTGATATCTTTAGGATACAAGTTATGCCAAATATATAATATACACAGAATGTTCTAACTCTACTTTTGAGAGGTTACAGCTTCCTCAGAATAAGGCAACGAAAGCTATTTTAGGATGTAGCAGATATAGCATTCAGCTTATGTTGACTACGTTGAACTGGTTGAATATGGGACAATTTCTATGTTCGGGCAATGACCTTTATTTTTAAAAAAATAATGTATTGAATTGTCAACTCACTCCTATTTCTTACATCAGTACCATACAAGAGCTGCGAATTCTATTAATTTTTGTGTTATAACAAGTAGAAAGGCTGAGATCAAATTAATCAATTATCTCATGATATAAAATCCTTTTAAAAAGCTAAAACTTTCAGCTAAGTCCTCTTGTGTGTTTGTGTTATTTTGTCATTGCTTATTTATTTATTTATTATGTATTTATTTTTAAATACTCTATACTTTTGTGTTGTTTTTTTTTTACTTGAAAATATGTGTATATCAGTCATAAATAGTTTTTTTTTATTAACAATACACATCATAGTTATACCTACTAAAAATATGTCAAATGTGTCCCCACTCCCGTATGTACTTTTACAAATGAGTCAAGAAATAAAATATATTATTTAAAAAAATTAAAGGTCTATAGTCAGCGTGCCATAAGTCCATAACTCATTAAAGTTACTATGGATCAATAATTTAATGTTTATTAGCAAAAGTAAAAATATACAATAAATTATTTTTAATAATTCAATATAGGTACCACACAATTAGAATGATAAAACCTTGTACATTCAAAATAAAAGTTTAAACATTTATAAAATTAAACAACACTTAGAAAAAAAGACAGATAATTTCTATTAATGTACCTAGGAATGTAAAACTAGATTTGAATTGTGTTTATTTTCAAATAAATCAATTATGTCTTCCAACACTGCCTGATTATTGAGAGTCAAGATTAGTTTTTTGAAAAATGTACTTAGGATTGAGTAGGATTTCATTAAAAAACATTATAATATTTTGGTAAAGTAATAGTAAAATGTCTTTATTTTATGAATATTCAACATTGATCCTAAGAAGATGAAGAACAGCTAGATTATTTCTTAATTTTCTCAGTTTACAACTTATTTGCACATTACAAAACTATGTACCAAAAACATAATATAATGATGATTGTTCTTGTTCAAATATTTCTAGAAGATCATAATTTGGCTCAATTTAAAAAGTTGTTCCGGTACTTGATGTTTAATTCTAAAATAAAAAGATCATAACAGATGTATTGTTCATCTACAAATGAGTCTTCTTTCAGTTGTTACACAGGAAGAAATTGCTAAATATTTTCTATTCATGAAAATACCCCTATGGGTATTACTGCCACCACCTTCACCAATATTCTCGTTTTCAAAGATTACACAAGTTTGTTAATTGTATTACCATTAGATTGCCAGTGTACATTTTCAAAACTCTTGCATATCTCCCTACTTTCTACTTCTATAGCAATCGATGGTCTAGCTATGGTTTTTTTAGTCCGTCGACTCAATATTGTAAAAAGGATGTTGACATACGGTGACTCTACAAGATGTTTTTGTTACTTTTATGATTCCTGTGTATGTCTAACGTACAAAATCAATGTACCTGGATCAGTGGTACTTTTGCCTTTCAGAAATTTCTATTTATCTGAAATTGTTACAAGGTTTACTGTACCAAATAAAAAAATTAAATATTACAGGTCATTTTCTAACTCTTCCTGATATACTATTTAGCAGAGGGAGCTATTTTCTCAGCTAAGGACTACCTCTACTTTTAGGTATGTAGATGAGCCACAGGTAGTAAACTTAAAATAAATAAAAACAATTATTGTAATATAAATGTTCCGAAACGTAAATAATATTACTTACATGTTTATTTGTATTATTTCGTTTGATTTTAATATTGCTCCCATCTATTGAAGTAAATGCTTCAATTTTCTAGGTATTTGCCTCCTACAAAGAATTGGTTCATACCTTTTTACATAAGAGCAATAACATTTTCCTGAAAATGCTGAGAAGATACGTAACGAAGTTTAGCTAAAAATAATTTCTAAACAATTTGATTAATGGTTTGTAACCACTGTTCATGTTAAGTGCTTGAGATTCGTAGAAGACCTAAAAAATAAAAAGCTTTAGAATACAACAAAAGGAAGATAAATAAAGTAGTTACTACTTACAAATGGAAAGATTTAACATAAAATCACCAAGTAAAGCAAGGTTTTTAAGATATTCATTATTTGTTAATGGTTTTGTAAACTATAGGTTCGTAAATAATATCTTTGGGGACTGACTTTGGGTAAATATTATAACATAACCACTAAAACATGACTAAAACTATTGCGCCAAGATGTAGGCAACACGTAATAAAGGTTCAAAATGGCGGAGTTTTCTATCTCCTTTTAAAAGACACTCAGAAAGCTGCGCAGTGCGACCTTTCTCCGCATAGTAAGAGAAAATCAAAGTATGTGGCCTCAGTAAATTACATTAAAAAAAGAAGATATATTTAAATTTTCTTAAGCACATTTAATGATCTATATCGATGCATTTTTTCTTAACTTATAATTACATTTATAATAATTACCATTATGTGACTATCAAGATCTTGAATTTTAAGCTTTAACTGAAATCTAGAAAAAGAAAAATTTATAGACACCATTAAAAATTAAATTTATTTAATCCTCATAGCCTTTTATTCGTTGCAATTTTTACGATATTTATATTTCACAAGTGAAGCAATAAAATCGGGTCATTATTTTTCGAAGCGGACTATTAAAATATCAAGGGTCGTCCATTTAAAAAATGACGACAAAAACAGTCACAATCTGGTTATCCCAATTTGGCTCTATAACTCGACCAATGCCTATTTAAAATCAGAACACGAATTTCTGCATCGAACAAATCTATGTATTGTTTCTTTCTTAGAATTGGTCATTAACATGAAGAGAATATCACTAGTCCGCTCTAAATGGTATTTATGATTGAAATAGAAACATATGTTCTTCAAGTTACCGTTTTTTTAATTGTTACCAACAACGAGTCTAGATTTATTGCATGGGATTGAAAATGAAGTAATAAAGAACATATTTATGTCTACAAATGGTTGTGAAGATATTTGTTTCATTTCTTCAAAATAAATGTGTTTTGCTTGGCAGATAGACGATAAAAAGTGTATTATAGTCTATTTTTATGTATGAGAGAGTAATAAAACAGCATTTCTAATGCAAAACTTAGTACGGTCATTTTAAATATTTTTACAGAATAATCTAAATATTTCCTAAAATTGTAATAAATGTACCTGAGCTATTACAAGTTTTGGGTCTTTTATTGGTCCTTTATAAACATAAGCTGTACAGAACAATAAAAAAAGGTATGGACAGGCCAAAAGCCCTGTGTATTAAAGATTACATAGCCGTATCTTAAGATTATTTTCAATAGGTACCTATTTGCCAATTTTGTTTTATTTTAATTACAAGAATTTCTTACAGTAATCGAATTATAAGTAGATAAATAACTTCCCAACAAATTTCACCGAAAATGCGATTATAGGTTTTCCATTTAGTAAGGAGGTCCATGTTTTGTATTCTCGACAGTTTACTAAATGTCGTTTAGTTGCAACTTGCAAGGTGCAGTGTGAATTCTAATGTGATCATGGAAAATTTGGAAGGGCCGCGTAAACGACAAAAAATCGGTCCTTTAACAGTTAATGAAAAAACATTAATATTTAATTGTTTTAAATCATTTACAGACAAACATTTATGTAAAAGTGTTGATGACACAGTGGAACTAGTAGTACGCTTGGTGTTGGGAAATCTACGATTTACAGAGTTGTTAAAGAAGAGAAATGTGACGAGTTTCAAACAGCACGTAAAGCTCCAGGAAAACCAAAATTTTAATTAGAAAATCTTTTGAAAGAAAGACTTCGAAGGAAAGTGCATGCGTTCTTCTTTAGAAAAGAATTTCCGACAGTAGACAAAGTTCTAGCCACGATTCGAGATGATAAGGATTACCCTGAATTGAGTCGAAGCACACTATGGAAACTTTTAAAAGAAATAGGTTTTCTATGGAAAAAGCATTCCAGAAAGTCAATTTTAATAGAAAGAAGCGATATTGTAGTATGGAGAAGAAATTACCTAAGGACTATAAAAGAAATGAAAAACCAAAGAAGAAATATATTTTATTTAGATGAAACATGGATCAACGAGGGACATGAACCAAATAAATTTTGGCAAGATGAAACTGTTACAAGTCGAAGACAGGCTTTTTTAAATAATTTATCTACTGGTTTAAATCCACCATCAGGAAAAGGGCGCAGACTAATACTATTACACATCGGTAATTCAAACGGTTTTGTTAAAGGTGGTTTATTGACTTTTAAATCTACTCGTACCGATGACTACCATGAGGACATGAATGCTGATGTCTTTAAAGAGTGGTTCAAACAAAGTATAGATCTGTTTCCTCAGAACTGTATAATAGTAATGGATAATGCAAGTTATCACTCGAGACATAGAAAAAATGCCCACAACCAAGTGTTTAAAAAAAGATTTACAGAATTGGCTAAATTCAAAGAATATTAAGTTCCATCCCGATTCTGTAAGAAAAGAACTGTATCAGTTGTGTTCCCTTCATAAAGAGAAATTAAAAAAATATGAAATTGATGAAATTGCAAAAAATCGTGGGATGACGGTGGTTAGATCACCATCATATCATTGCGAAGTAAACCCGATTGAACTGATATGGGCACAGATAAAGGGAGAAGTTTCAAGAAAAAATAATTCTTTTAAAATGAGTGATGTTAAACAGTTGTTTTTGGAGGCTGTAAATAATGTGAAGGCTGAAAACAGGGAAAAGGCAGTAAAGCAAACTATTAAAGAAGAAGAGAAAATGTGGAAGTTGGACAATATTACTGATGAAATAATCGAGCCACTCATTGTAAATATTGGTTGCGACAGTTCATCTTCTGATTTCGATTTTGATTTGGATTTGTAGGTAAGAAGTAGTTTTTATATTAAAATTATTATTTATGAACGTAACGTTGTTTAAAAGTCAAAGTTTAAACTCTTATACTCATACATAACCCGTTTGACACAATGTTCTTAACATACCTTGTGGAAAAATAAAACAAAAAAAAATTGCACTTTTTTACCTTCAGCTGTTTAGAAGTTATAAGCAGGTTATTTAGGTGAAAATATAAGTGTATACTCGAGGAATAACTACAAAAAATATTTTAACTGTCTACTAAAAGAAGTGATACGCCTATGGATTACGAACGCTTTATTATTTTAATACTCTCTCATACATAAAAATAGACAATAGTACAGAATTTTTTTGTTTAGGATTACATCGCGCACTTAGTTAAATTAGTTATTAAAATTTACAAATTCTTATGGAACCATGGTGTAAGAATAAAGGTTTTGTGAAGTCATAATTAAAGGAAAACCAAATTATTAAAAACTGCTATAAATTAAAAGGTTCGGATATATTTTTCAACGAAGATTTATGCTACGAAAATAGACAGGATAGAAGATTATTACAGAAACACCTCAATATAGCAAAGTCACGAAACTATCATGCAAGAATAAAGGGCCGCATTATGATTATTAATAATAATACGTATACAGTCGATCAATTAAAAACAATAAATATCCGAGAATACCGATCAAGGAGAAGCGACAGTAGCTGTCGGTGCCTTTGATATCGGATGTACCTTTTTCACAGTATGACTTTGACTGATACACAACTTAGCACGCTGAGAAAACATGCTTATTTTCTACACTGAGCGAAATAGTTTGGCAAATTATCTGAAATTATTGTTATAGTCCATGCGCAAATGTTGCAATGTGATTTAATTACATTGAAGTAGTTAGAGTTAATAGCAATGCTGAAATTTCGACACTAAAATATAATTCATTTTGTAATAATTAATTATTTATTATAAAAGTAAAAGACGTTTATTATTTTATAATTTATCTATAAAATTTGTTCAATATTTGGTTTATTTATTGTTAAAAATGTAATAAAAGCCCCATATTTAAATTAAATTACCTTTTCCTTAACTAAAAATAAGGTAAATAAAATTAAGGGTGTCAAAAAAAATTATGTAACAATTAAAAAGACATTAAGTTTGAGCGGTTAAACTAAATATTTGCAATGTGCATATATTTTCAAAGCTTTTAGGTTTAAAACGTACTTACATATTTTTAGAATTTTTAGATTTATATAATATTAAAAGGACTTTCAAGTTTATCACTCGTTTCTGTAGAAACAAGTGTTTTCTCGCCAAGTTAAACCAGATGTCATTTAAGGTTTATGTATTTAGAGTTAAATACCTGGCCTGGCTATTACCCAGACAATACAAATATGTCCATTGGACGTCCATTCGATATACAATTTTGGATGTCTAGACGTCCAAAAATGAGTTGTCTGGACTTCCGACATCCAATGGACGTCCAGTGAAGTATACAAATGGCATACTTTTGACTATTCAGAGGACGTCCAATTCTGGAATATATTTGGATGTCGAATACTGGACATTCAAAAAACGTCCAGGATTATCCCAGCAAACATTTTGGTGTAATTTGACGTCGATACTACCTAAATTATATATAATAAATTTGGTCGCAAAATTAGATTTAACCATAATTAAGTAAAATTTACGTTGGCTCGACGTGGATTCGACATAAGTGGAGAATAAGACGACGTCGAAATTTGGTTTTATTTACCAAAATAGGTAGAATTACATCTAAATCCACATTGTAGTAGCCCAGTACGTTTGGTTAGTAATACCTCTCTGGGGAAATTTGACGTCAGTATAACGTTAATTCGACGTTGATTTAACTAAGTTTAGGTAGAAACTACCAAAATATTTGCAGATGACGTATGCCTCCAAGTGTACGAAAAGAAATTTTATACTTATTTGGTATTTTTATCTATATATAAGTAGAAATATTGTAAGAAGTCACCAACACAACTAAAACATATACCTAATTCACATGGAAGATTGAAAATAAATAAATGTCGGTGAAAAAAATATATGTAATGTAATTGCGGTGAATATACAGTTCACGCTTGTTGAAATTAATGCGAAGAAAATTTTGTCGTGCATGTTAACAGTTCTACTTAGAAAAATAACAATGCCCTTCCAAAATATTCTCTAATTAAAAAAGTATAAGAAAAAAATATGATCGTGTAAAAAAATAATAATAATATTATGAGCTAAAACTATGTTACGTTTGCTGTGTATCACTTTAGAAAATCAATAATGTTTCGTTTTCGGTATTTTCATTCGTAAGTTCTAGTTATGGTCATTTTAAAAATTTAAAATTTGGAATCGTACTTCAATTACGTTAAGAAAATATGGCGTATTGTGCGAATTCGACCTAAAAGTTATTATGACTAAGGAAATCTACGTATTTTATAAATACCTTTCTATTAAGTTGAATTAACTTCAATTTCACGACATATTAGTTAACTTTACCTATTTAAAGAAATAATAACTTATAGGTTTTATAAAAAAATTACCTATAGGTAAATATAACATATTTAGGTCACGTTGTTCTGCACTTGAGATTTTAGACGTTTCACTTTACGATAAAAATCGGAAGTATAACGATATGATTTATTATTTTTCGAACTCATTTTATTAATTATTTTTCGCACTCATTTAAAGTTCTATCTACACCACACGTAAATTAAGATTACGACTGTAATGTTTTTTTTAAAATGGCCGAAATTCTTAAGAATAATGACGAAGACAGTAACTAAACAACCTAATTGTTAAAATAACCTAAATAATATAAATTTTACAAATAGGTCATGTATGACTCTTTTTAAATTGGTGGTTTTTAGTCGAATTTACTTTGTGGTAGATTTTTCAGGCAATTGCTACAACAAAGTTAATAAATATTTCTTCAAGATGACTTATAGGTCAACTAAATGAGTATTCGACTATTTGGTTGAAATTAGGTAGATAAACAGGTAGAATTTTGCTACGATCTCGACCTAATATTACTTTAAAGGATAGTAAATAAAAGCGGCCAAATAGGTTACTATGGAGGCATAAAATTACGTAGAATTTTTAACCAAATCTACCTAGTTAAATATTCTACTATAAAGACGATTTTTAGTTGCCAAACAGGTAGATATTACCTAAATATGGCACCTAATTTTACTACAAAGGAAATTTAACTTTGAAGTAATTGTTGGTTATTTTTTTAAGTAGTTTTTCCCTTGCTGATATGGTTAAAGTTACTTTTAAGCAGATTTGTGTAAAAGGTAGATTTCTTGGTATAATTTACGTAAATTTAAATATAAATTAAAACCGTTTGGTAAATTTACATTAGAGGTATATTTTTCTAGTCAATTTTACGTAATAATTACCTCAATAAGTAAATTCGTCTTTAACAAAGTCGAGTTATAACTAATGTTATAGAAAATGTTTGCTGGGATATTTCCATTGAGACCACATCCCCATTTTTTTACAGAACCGCAACTCACCACACACTATTTTATATTATTAATAATTTGTTTATTATTTTCGCAAATCGCTATACACCATTTATTTATTTTTTATTAAAAATCGCTTGACCTGAGCAGGAATCGAACTCACGACACATCCATTATCGTTTTACGCTTTCAATCGCTGGACGAACTCGACCAAGGAACCACTTGAAAACTTTTTACTAGATACAGTTATAATTGAATAAGATTTCAAACTTCCGCTGATAGAATGAAATGCAATAGATTCAATTTTTCAATTTTTAATGACCAGTTATATTAAAAAAAAAGAAGTATATATAGATGGGTATTATCTTGTAGGCTTTATAAATAATGACCTAAGATGGACGTCCACTGGATGTCAAAATACTACTGAACTTAAAATTAAGTCCAAAAACAGACGTTCTCTGGGTATCGATATTCAGCTGTCAATTTAATTAGCATAAACGGACGTACACTGGATGCCCGGATATGGACGTCCTGACCCTCAAATAGATCTAAAGTGGACGTCCATTGGACTATGTGTGCATAGACGAATTTTTAGAAATAGTACTTATTTACGTATGCACCAATATTTTCAAAATCAACTACAGTATGATTTATTCAATAAATATAAATATGAATGGGCAAACATCTTTATATTGACCTAATTGTAACTTACAATTTAGCCATAATAAAGGGATTTTGCCCACTTTGACCAATCCTAATTGAAATACGCGAATTTATTATATTTTCTTAAATATAATTTCAAAATAAAATAAACAAAATCTGCAGTTCATTGTTTATTAAATTTATTTAAAAGAAGAAAAACATATATTTCACAAAATACAATACCTACATATGAAAACTAAAATGTCAAAAATGATTAAATCATTATACTTAATATTTATGCATGTGATAAAATTCTTAGTTACATAATAACTTTTTTGGCACATTTTATATCTGTATTAGAATACCTAAGTGTGTAAAAATCTTCATCTTATTACTACACAAAACAAACACCAAAAAATATCACTTAACATTGCTCACGTACTAAACACAACTTGGACTGACTTTGACAGATAACATAATTTTGAGTGATACACAACTTATTTTCGCACATGCGCGTTACAAAACGGTACACTGAAAACACCAAGCTGTCGCTTCTCCTTGATCGGTATTCTCGGTAAATACGGACCTAAGTACAGGCATCGCAACCTAATTTGTCTGATGAGGGGATGCGCGTTAATCTCGAATTTCAATTGTCAACGCCTACTGTAACAAACAATAGCCGTGTTATCGGGGGCGATCAGTAGATGATAATATTTTCTTGAATGTGTGTTTGTTTGTGTAGCATGCAGATATTGAGTTATATTTTATTTGTTTGTAGTGTTTTCTTTTGAGTAGTGACTTACTTGTGTTAAAATGCCGAAACATTTAGGTAGGAAATAATATTTCATCTATTCGAATATTTTATAAAAAAAAAAAAAAAAATTCCTCGGCAACAAATAGTTTTGAAAAAAACAACGATGATAGTGAAACTTATAGACAATGTGTTGTGAATGATGATCCAAAAACTCTCACAAAAATTAAAGAATACATTGCTGAAGCTACAGGATACGCGGTAAAAACAATTAAACGAATAATTATAGAAGGTGACCAGATATCAAAAAGTGAAAAGTTTACGTCGACCATACCTAAATAGTTGTATAAAAGTTCAAAAAAAGAGCAAAAGAACATCAAGTGTAACAGATATTCCATCCTATAATATTGAAACAATCAGAGATATAGTTCATAGATTTCACGAAACAGAAGGTATGCGAGTAACAGTCAAAACTATTAGTAAAAAATTAAAAAAGGGAAATTGAGTGGAAAGGGAGCTACACATCATTAAGAACTATTTAAAAAAAATTGGGTTCAAGTGGCGAAAAACGCGAAACAACGGATAGGTTCTAATAGGGACCGTGCGTCAAGACTTTAACGCTAACTGGTGAAAAAAATTTGAACTTTATGCGGGGTATTTATTAATATTTTATATGGCATTTATTGTTTAATAATTATTAATTAAATAAAGTCGATTTATTTTCGTAATATCATTATCGAAAAAACTTGTTGCATCCGTGGATGTACGAACACATTACTTTGGAAACCTGGATTTCATTCAATAGTAAATAAATTTTATAAATTGTCACAGAGCAGAATTAAGTGTCTCACGCCCAATGATATACATAATTACATTATATAGATTGCTTATCTATATGTAAATCAGATGACGAAAAAGCGTATTTCACTGGGCAAAGTTTTTTTTTATCTAGCTTTGTATCAATTTTGAGCACTTAGTTGTAAAGAAATCATTTACAGAACCGGTTTAGAAATTAGAGTCTTTAGTGTTTTATTGTCATTAAGATTTTTACATATTTAAATGAACATTTTATATAATTATAATTTTACAGATAATTAATGGTTTATTCTGTTGATTAAAACTAATGTAGAATGTTACTATGAAATAATATGAAATTTTCATTTTTTTAGCTTAATATACAGGGAAAATTAAATAGAAAAACCTTTTTTTTAAATCTTCGGATGGGTGTAACTGTTCCGTAGAGGATTTTTTAAAAAACATGATACCAAATAGCCACCTTAATTGTCATCACAAAATAACCCCTTAAATTTCTTCGGTGTTATTTATATACATTTTATATAGCATAGTTATATTTAAAAATGTTTGTAGATATATTATTTTTTGATTTCAATTTTTTTTTATATTAGATATTATTAGTTTTAGTTTTTTAAAAATATATTACAAATTCAAATAATAGGTGCTGCTGTTAAAAAACCATACATATGTATTTCCAGACTTCTTTAGACTTTTTAAAACGGTTTCACTCTATATATTTCGTAATCGTAATAATAACACATATTATTTATATCGGAGCTGTAACGTCTATAATTTTCCAATTAACTCTTTTTTTACTGGATATAAAATATGTATAATTGTCACACGCAATATTAATCAGATACCAGTAAACTCAAGATAAAGAAAAAAAAACGAAATAGTTACCCAAACACCAAACAACCCAAAGAATTCCAGCGTCAAGCAAAATAAATAATCATAACACTGCATACATGAATCCAATTTGCTGCTTCTTCTTCAACAAATCGAGTCTTGTTGTAGAAATGCCAGACTAATTACACGTCGAACAAATATCCGCTTATATATTCATACATTACGACCAAATGGACCATTTGAAGTCATCAGTGCTGTGGCAAATATTTATAGAATATCTCGAGCGAATTGAAATTGCGCTGTTTAGGCATTAATCATTTTCTTAACTGCTAAATGGATATCTAATATTTGTTTGTATTTTCCAAAATGGAGATTTCATATTTTTTAATTATAGTACTAGCCATTATATTGCTGCAGTGGCCAGGGCTAGTAAGGGGCAGTACGTAGTAGAGTCCCGTTTTTATCTGATATAATATCGGTCGAAAATTTAGATGGCTGAGTAGAGTCCGGGGTCAGATTAAATCATTAAAGGATTAACTACCTAGATTACGAATTTAAATATTTAGTATTATCTATTATTAAAATATATTTCAAGAATTACCTATTATTTGTTTGTGAACATGAAAAGTACATATTGATTGGTCCCCTTCTACATCCCCGAAAATAAAAATATTAAATTATGTCATTTGTTTATTACCGTTTTAGTTTAGTTTACAAACCGACAAGTGAATTAGATTAAATTATGAGTGCATTAAAGTGTATACTTAGCGATAAAGGAAAGGAGCTTCTAGTCCTAGATAGATATAAATATCGTTTTCATGAAGAACTAACTGGTGGTATCAAACGTTGGGTGTGTTCGCTAAGGGGAAATAAAAAGTGTACGGCCTATTTGAAGACAGAGGGTAAAGCAAATATAATTGAAATTGTTGACAACCATAACCACCCGCCACTTGATGAAAAAATTCTTAATAGGAATGAAGTGAGTAATTCCTTCAGAAGATTTAAGTTATAGACCTTTAAAATTCATTCACCGAGAACTGAGGAAGGGAGATGTCGAAACGTTGACTAATTGCGATGTCAAATGTATAAGAAACAATATATATACCACTCTCGAAGGAGCTTTCTACCAAAACTACCAACAACACAGAAAACAATATAATTATGTTCTCATCGAAAAGGAATTAAGAGTTCTTGTGCAGTTTGAAATCCATATATGTGGATGGGACATTTCAATTGCTGCACTAAATTTTTTCTTCAAATGTTCTCCATTCACGGATTAGCAAGCGACCATTATGTACCTCTAGTCTTTTTCGTACTTCCAAATAAACAAAAAAAAGTTATATGTTGGCATTAATGTATGCAATACAAGAATGTGAAAAGATTGGTAAAATATTGGCACCAACAATAGTAGTGGCAGATTTTGTAGTGTTCTATTAGAGAACTTTAATTGTCATGTCATGAGCAAACTAAAACATAATATTATGGTATCTTTACAGTTGGTTGAATCCACCGATATGCTAGACAATGCTCAGCTGTGTATTTTTATTCCAATGGTATTCAAGTCGGCTAAAGAAGAGTTTTTGACAATTATTCCTCTGAAAGGAAAGATCCGTAATGTTCTCTTCAATTTTGTAACAAATTACAAGCTACCAATATATAAACTAGTGTGCATTACAACTGATAAACCACCCATTGTATTGACCTAATGACGATTTTCCTTCGTTATTCTCATTAATTGGATTATACATTAACAAATTTCGTGTTCAAAAGTTCTAAAAATGGAGGATATTATGGACATTGCAATAAAAATTATGAATTCCATGCCCAAAGCTTGCAACAACGGCTCTTCAAATTGCAGTTGAAAGATAACGAATCAGCTGAACACACTAATTTAGTAAATCACACGGACGTCAGATGGTTAAGTTGCGGAAAATTCTTAGAAAGGAAATTATGTTACGCAAAATAAAATCTCACAATTTACTAATAACGAAGTGCAAGTTCAACTATTAAAAAGTGGAAGTTAAAACAATGACAGATGCTGATGGAGATGATACGCCACTAGACAAAAAGAAAAGGATTTCCGAGTGAGAACTTTCGCCGAAGGCGAGAGCTCAAGTTTTTCGGGACCACAAGTCCCGAAACACCGAAATTTGTACAGTTCAGTTTTTGTGTAGCGATTGTGTAATATTTAACTTATTTTTAAAATGTCAAAACTAGTTGCCAAGAAGCGCTCGACTAAGCTATTAAGGGATAATTTTTGTTCTTTTAATTTAATTTTTTTCTATTATTTTTATTTGCCACCAGTGGATGTTCCTTCTGGACTCCACGGCCCTTTGACTGGTTACAGTGCTGCCTTAATCCCTTAAAAGTATATAAACAACAGTAGCTAAAGACCTATCAGTAGTTACAAATGGTCTTTAATTGGTTGTTACATTTGGTGACAAGCGGTGGTCTTTAGACTTCCCGGTTGTTACATATTCACCTATAGTTTTCTAAGGCTTTGGCAAAGTTTTAATACGTCGACAATTCCATAAACTATAACATCTAGGCATTCGCGATAACTTTCATAATTGGAGAATTAATTTTTAACCGACAGATCTTTTAAAGTAAGAGTTGGAAGAGAGTTCTCTTTAGAATAGTAGCCCACAGGGCTGCGTTCTCGATCACTTGTTGTTAATTTCTTAGGTTCTCAAAATATTTTTATGTCGTTGATATGAATACAAACTACTTTTTAAGTCCCTTTACGACTAGCAATCACTTCAAAATTACTCTAACAAACTCTATTTATGGTGCTGCGACTGGCTCTTACCTCTACATATAAACAAATGTGCTGTGCTCCACATTGAGGAACATAATTCAAAGTTTTCATATTTATTCAACGGACTATGTGAATATTATGTAGCCCTTCTTTTTGAAATAAATCTAAAAAATGTTTTTGTACACTTTTTTATGCAATTCGTTTTACATTTTTGTACAAAAAATATACATTTCCATCTCAAGCCGAAAGGACTCTTCCATATCAAATTCCCCCTACTCAGTCAGTCGATCTACTCCACATACACACGGCAATGATGCACGTGTTCAGATCAACCACAACCACTGCATGCCGGACCATATTTGACGTTTGATAGCCGTCTGAAAACTGCATTTACTAATTTGGATTCGAACCAAATTTGATACACATTCCTCGTTTGGTAGAAAATGAAAACAATAAAAGGGTTACGAACACGACGGCCGTAGGCTATAAAAGGGATGATTGTAAATCCGAACGCATTTTTAGTATTCTTCGATTTCTTTGTGCCATTCCACGAGGATTTGTGCGGGATTTATTGCAACCCGCTGGTCTTTAACCAACGATTCTTAGCGACAAATAAAAATTAACGATATGATAGATATTGTTGAAAATTGAAGATTATTTTTGAAGAGTACAGTGGTTTTTATTAACTTCACTTTTGATTTTTTAACGTTTAATAAAAAGTTTACACAGTTTAGTTATTTTCATCTTCTGAGATATTTTTTAAAATGTTATCGGCCCAGCTTTGCAGCGAAAATAAAAAGAAAATGACTAAGAAAATATTAATAAGTCAGTTAAATTATATTATCAGAAAATGGATCTTCCAAGATCTCTACTTAAGAAATTAGGACAAAGCAATTTTGTGGATTAGAAATTCCAAATTAAAACTCAACTGCATGCAATGAATACTTTGAAAGCAGTAGAAGGGAATTTGGTGTATCCTAAGAAACCTGGTGGAAGTGCAACTCAAGGGGATGTAACGACGTATGCACAAAAATTAAAAGAAGTTACTAAAATTGAGTATACTGCTCAAAATATAATAGTTAGAAGCCTAAGTTCTCAAGTTAGGCAATTTATTAATATGTGCGAAAACGCAAAATATTTGTGGATTCGACTGTTAGGATTATATGATAACAGAGCAACGACAGGATCGCCTATTTAATATGTTTTTTGGTATAAAAGAAAAGGGGTCTGAAGACAATATAGCCAATCATATTGCGAGCCTCGAGAAAATTTGGGTTGAATTACAGGATGAAACCTGGAAAGAGATCAAAGTGAAACTACCAGAATCTTTGTTCCTGAATAGGACTTCTGAATATTTTGAATTTGTCAGCACATGGGAGTCTGTTGATGCAGCTGACGCTTCAAGCAACTCAGCCTTATATGTTTCCAGAAGGAAGTCTCACGTTTCTAGCAGTAGCAGATGTTCCAAAGAATTTTAAAAGTAAATTCAAATGTTATCGCTGTGGTGTTAAAGGCCATTTTAAAAAGGATTTTTGAAGGAGAAAGAAGTCAAAGAAAATACATTAGTTGGGTCAGCCTTTATCTCAATCTTCGATTTTCTCCCTATTTTATGTGAAAGAGAGACTTGGGTAGCAGATTCTGGAGCAACTGAACATATAACCATGAACAGACATTGGTTTTCAACTTTTGAATATTTTACCACTCCCTAATATGTATAAGTTGGAAACGGGCAAAGAATGCATGCATTCGGAAGAGGAAATATTAATGTTGAGATGCATGTATACAATAAATGGGTTTAAAACTACTTGGAAAATGTTTGGTATGTACCTGATGTTGGTAGAAATCTTTTTTCGTTGTCATCTGTTGTAAACAAGGGAATGTGTACGTCTTTAGAAAAGGATATGTGTAAGATTTTCAGAAATTAAGACGTGGTAGCAGAAGAAAGAAGAAATAATGAACTTAATGCATAAGTTTTGATATCTAAAAACAATGCAGAAGCCCTTATTGCCTCATCAAACAGCCTTTAGATATGGCATGAACATTTAGGTCATCAAAATAAGCAGCACGTTAAACGTTTTTATCGCAGTTAGGAATAGATATTTAAGTAGATAAGGAATTCTGTGATGTATGCATGTATGGCAAGCAACATCGAAAAAGTTTTCATGAGAGATTAAAAAGAGGAGCCACCAGGATAATTGATATATGTCAATATTTGCGATCCGATGCCTACGAACTCCTTGAGTAAAGCACGTTATTTCATTGTTTTCAAAGACGATTTCAGTGTTTCGCACTATCTACTTCCTTCAGCACAAATCGGTGGCTAAAGACAAACTTAAAGCGTTCTTAGCTACATTCAAAAGCACTAGGACACACTATAAAAGAAGTAATGGTAGATGGTGGAAAATAATTTGATAATAAAGCGTTCAAACAAATTCTTGAAGCACAAGGTATTAACTGTAGAATTATGATGCTATATTCACCTGAACAGCTGGGTGGTGTGGAGCGAGAAAATCGTACTTTGGTACGAGAGTGGAAAACCAGATGACGATATTTCTTTGAAAGGAGGAGCAACCTCCAGTTAGTCACTTGAAAGTTTCTGGAACAGAATGCTTTATCCATGTGCCAAAACAGAAGAGGACAAAGTGGAACCTAAAAAGTGAAAGGGGTTTTTTGGTTGGTTATTCTGGTAATAAAGATGGATTTAGAATATGGTTTCCTTACAAAAGGAAAGATACTTTAAGCAGGGATGTTATCTTTAAAAATAAAGAAACAGTTAAGGATTCAGTTATATTTTACGACATTTTTAAAATCTCAAGCAACCCAGATATTCTTCAATCTCCCATCATACGAAACAAAGAATTAGCAGATGAGGCACTGTCAACCTCTACTACAGATATTTTTGCTGGAAGCCCAGTAAAATTAGAGGAAGAGAAAATAAAGTCTAGGTTACGCGGTAGATCAGAAATTAACAAACTAGTCAGGTATGATGCCTTTGTATTCATAGCAACTGAAGAACCTGTCACTATATAAGAGGCACTTTATTCTGATTTGGCAGCAGAATGGAAACAAGCGATGGAGGAAGAAGTAGAATTTCTTCTTGAAAATAAAACCTAGAAACTGGTAGCAAGGTCACCGCCGAAAATTGATTAAAAATTGTTGGATTTTTAAAATTAAGGAAGACTGTCTGGAAAACGTCCGTTATAAGGCAAGATCGGTTGCTAAAGGCTACTCACAACAAGAAGGGATTGAATATAAAGAAACATTTGCCCCTGTTGTCAGGATGATACAATAAGAACTGTTTTAGCTATTGCTGTTTCAGATAATCTCCATGTATCTCAATTTAATGTTAAAACAGCCTTCTTGTACCTGGAGGAAGAAATCTACATAAATCAAATTAAAGCATTTAAAGACAGAACGGACAGAGTTTGTAAACTTTGTAAAAGCCATTATGGTCTGACACAATCCTCCAGATATTAAAATAAAAAGTTTACAGAGTTCCTAAAAGAAACAAATTTACTTCAGAGTACTGCCGATTCTTGCTTGTTCTGGAGGAAACCACCTGCTAAGCTTTTAGTAACTTTGTACATTGATGATGGGCTTGTTGTTGGTGAAGATTTTTAAACGTAAATAAAGAATTCTTACAAAAATTAAAAATAATTTGGTTTCGAAGATTACTTAATGAAATTTCAACAAACATAGAAGACGTACCCACTCTAAGAATTAACAACGCAAGTGCTGTAAAATTAGTTCATAACCCAGAATTCCACAAGCGTTCAAAACATATCGAAATTCGTTATCACTTTATCAGAAAGAAGGTGTTAGAAGGAAAGTTGAAAGTAATTCATATCTCTGGAACAGAACAGCTGGAAGACATTATGACAAATAAATTTCAGAAACTAAGAGGTTTACTTGGAATAATTAGTCTTTAAAATTAAGTTCAAGGGGAAGTATTGAGAATTAAAAATTATTTCAGAAGATCACAGTAGTTTAAAAAAAAGTTTTCTTTCTATTAACTTTACTTTTGATTTTGTCCTATTTATTTTTCAACGTTTAATAAAAGTTTACACATTTTAGTTATTTTCATCTTCTGATTACCACTGCTGAGATATTTTTTTAAAAAGATATTAATGTGGTAAATACGACTTCATATTTCATTTATATTTATTATTTTTGACATACATCTTACAAAATCAACTAGATAAATTACCTTTAGCTGTTAAAGATTTTATAACAATTATTAAGATCTTGTTTGAGTATATTTCTAGATTTAGCAAAAGCTTTTGACACAGTCAGTCATAAACTTTTGCTAGAAAATATCGAATACAATGAAATTCGAAAAAATTTAAATAGAAAGCAAAGGTTTTTGGAAAATAATGTCTTTAGTTATGAAAGAACCGTGACGTGTGGTGTACTCCAGGGAAAGGTCTTAGGTCCTCTTCTCTTCGTTCTTTATTCAAATCAGTTTTTTAACCTGAGAAACACTTCAACAATAGTTGAAAAACAGATTTTAAAATGCTTAATTAGTTTAATAAATTTCAAAGGATTATTATTTAAATTTATTATATTATTTATATTATACAGGGTGCTCCATAAGTACGGTACACAACTTCAGGAGGGTATTCTGGAGCTAAAATAAAGGTATTTTTGACTTAAAAATGCTTTGTTACGGAAATACAGGGTGTGAAAGTTACATAAAAAAAAATACAATTTTTTAAATATTTCCAAAACCACAAACTAATCGCTGAAAAATATGGAAGGAAAAATGTGTTACGCCACTGTTCTGTTTTTAATGTTCGATTTAGAAGAAAAAGCAACATAGACAGTAAATTTTTTCATTCTGTTTTATTATTTTTAATCTCTTTGAACAATATACAACAAAAAGTTATCTTCAATTTTTCCCAGGTACTTGTTTGACATTTTACTAGTCGCCAATTGTTTATTTATGTCAGACATTAAAATGAATAACTTTACTAACGCTGAAATGACTCAAATGCACTTCATTTATGGCTTAGCAAATGGGAATTCAGCGGAAGCTAGAAGAATTTATCAGCAACGTTATCCGAATAGGGTAACGCCATGCGCTAAAACATTTAGAAAGATACATGCCAGATTGAGTGAAACCGGTAGTTTTGAGCACAATCGGGTAGTTCCTGTGAGACCCCGAACAGTAACAACGCCTGAGCTAGAAGAAGATATATTACAGGATATAGAAGAAAATCCTTCAACTAGTACCAGATTGAACAACAGCGTCAAGTAAGTGCAAATACTTTTTGGAGAGTTTTGAAAGTTTCTCTGCTTTCCCCATACCACATACAACTTTGTACTCGCTCTGCTGCCCCGCGACTTTCAGCCAAGGCTAAATTTTAGTAGATGATTATTTTATTTACTGATGAGGCAACTTTTTTGCGAGAAGCAATTATAAATTTTCATAATGAACGTTTATGGGCTGAGGAAAATCCTCATGCAATAAGAGAAGGTCGCTTTCAGCAAACATTTTCACTATATGTATGGATAGGGATAATTGATGACCATCTTATTGGACCATACTTTTTACCCCCTCGACTGAATGGTGATTCTTACACTCAGTTTTTACACGAAGAACTAAATGGTCTGTTAGAAAAAGTGCCTCTGCAAGTAAGAGGAGATTTATGGTTTATGCACGATGGTGCCCATTTAAGCCTTTTTGCTCGCCAATACCTGGACAACACTTTTTCTAATCGCTGGATTGGACGCGGAGGTCCTCAAGCTTGGCCACCTCGCAGTCCCGATCCTAATCCCTTGGGCTTTTATTAATGGGGTCACCTTAAATCACTGATGTATGAGACACCTGTATTAAATAAAAATAATTTAAGAAATCGAATAATTCAAGGTTGTAATACCATTAAAAAATAATCCAGGAGTTTTTGAAAGAGTAAGACAATCAATGAGGAGACGATTGGAATCGTGCGTTTTATCGGAAGGTGGCCATTTTCAACATTTGCTTTGGTGGTATTATTCAAATAAATCTGAAAAAACCTCATCTTAGGCTGTGACACTCTGTATAGTTTTGAAACACACCCTGTATAACTAATTGAAATTCATTTTGACATAATCTTATTACAGGAAGAATACAACCATTATGAACCGATAAATATTCATCCACGACTCTTCATTTTTCAAACACAAGCTAAAATGTAATCTCATAATTCCCTATTTTAAATATTTTATTGGTTTACGACCTTCGTTTATGGACGATTATGCATTTTAATTGTCATAATACCGGGTATTATGCAAAACGCCGTTTAAGGCAGGCAGAATCATGATGTAATTGCAGGGTGTTGCGTTTATCTCACTACCTGTATATTTGTTTATCGGGTAGATACTATCTTTTCGCAGATAAAATTACTACGTTTCCAAGGAATTTCAGATCTGATTTTGTGATTTTATATATTTTACCAGAAGGCATTTACAAAAGGTAATGTAATTTGTTAATACAGTGCTTATTATTCATGTTAGGCATACGGCTACTATACATAGGGTTGCCACCTTTTTGAAAAGTGAAAAAAAGACTAATCCATTTAGTGAACTTCTAAAAAAAAGGCATCGAACTAAACAAAAAAATCCTCCTCCTCCAGAGCTTCTAAAAAAAGTTCTTCAACTGAAGCTCAGCGTATATTTCTCTCTACAAAACATGTCCCTTTCAAAAGTGAGGACATTTGCCGTAAAAAGGACATTTTAAGCTTTAGTCGCAAGGACATTTTGCTTCAAAAAAGGACTGTCCTGTTCAAAAAAGGACAGGTGGCAACCCCAAGTATACAAGGTAACAAAATGGCAACAGGGCAACAGCCAGTCGCCTACTAGAATTAGAAGATATGGTGGTGGGATATTAGCCGAACCGAATGTGAGGCACAAAGCTAAAGAGCATAGCAATAGCGGGGATGTCATAGTTGCCACATGTTCGCTGTGAAAGCGCGGCTATTCCTAATACAAAATATTAAGTACTGTATTTCGATTACTGATAAGTTTAAAAATAAATCAAAGTCTTCAGTATAAGTTAATAAGAAATATACTAGGTGTTACAATGAAAATTCAGAGAGTTGGGATAGAAATAGAATGTGTGTGCGCTGGCGATAGTCGGAATTTGATTGACTGTCGAAGCCATGTGCATTGATATTACAACTGGTAGAGGCATAGACGCGTATAGTCCGAAGGTTCCAGGTTCGATTTTTTGTTGATGCATTCATTTTTCTTTCCTTTAATTTTCAGCTTTTTCGATTTTTCTTTGCTTTGTTTTCATTTTAAAGATATAGTGGTATATTTTGAATAATTTCGAAGGGGTTATTGGGGATTATTCATTTTCATGTTTCCTAAATTGTATTTAAATTTTTGGAATCTCAACCGATTTTTCTTACTTCACTTTCCTTTCATTTCCCAAATATGTTTTGAAAAGCTGTAAGATGTTATTTCTTAATTCTATGTTACTTAACGATCGCAAAAATAGAGGATAGCTAACGGTGTCAAAGGCTTTAGACGAGTCTATAAAAATACAGATACTTGATTTACTCATAAAACGATAGATATATTTTCGTTAGTAGGTACTGGTACAGCGTCTTGTGTAGAAGTATTTTATTAAAAGGCTTACTGACTCTCCGATATAATGAAATATTTATTTAGATTGGATGTAAAGAAAAACATGTGTCAATATAACAGAAGCCATGAAAACCACACCAACCAGAGTCATCGAAGTCATTCTTAGTCTTACTCCCCTTGATATTTACATCAAGGAGGTTGCTCTGATGATAATGACACGACTTTTTCAGTTAAAAAAGAATTTGATGTAGGATTCCTAGCAATTGTGAGATGAAAACTTACTCAAATTCATAGTCCTAGTCTAGGAACTCTAAGTGATATTTCATTAGCTCAATGCAGTCCACTTTATTATGTAAAATATGTAAAAGATATAGGAAGAGTAATTGATGTGATGCCCTGCGATATTTTAGTTCCGTTAAATTAAATCTTGATAGCAAATTGCTATGCGGAAAACCTCTGGGAGGATATTGACCATCCAAAATGGCCGACTTCATGAACCGTCTCTGAATTTTTTCAAGGTTGTTAATATAAATATTATACATAGGATTCCTTACTACACTGGTATATTTCAATCTAACAAAACAAAGGTACAAAAGTTTTAAAGTTTCTAAGTTATTGATTTCGCTCCCATTTTTTATAACAAAAGCAAGCATTTTGCTACCAGTCGATATAATTTTGTCTACATGTTTGAAAAATGTTAATTTTGAGTAAAATATCACACCAAGATCACTAATACAATCAATTCTTTTAATTATAGTACCATCTAAATTGTAGTGGAATACTATTGGGCTTACTTTTCAGCTAAATGTCATAGTATTATACTTAGATGGATTCAAAGGCAAAGTATTTGATTCACAGCACCCATTAACTCTTTCTAAAGATTTCTGGAATTCTCTGCAATCGTCAATAGAACGTATATCCGCATATATTTTTAGATTATCAGCATATAGTAGGTACTGGGAATTATCTGTAAAGAGAAGTGGTCCTATTCTTGGGGTGCACCGGAGTTTTGTAAAAATAGAGCTGATTTGAAACCTTTATATTGAACAAACTGAAATCTTTCATTTAGATATGACTGAAAGGGAGAAATTAAATTTGGGAATAACCCACAAAAGATAAGTTTATTGACTAGTAAACAAG
Source organism: Psylliodes chrysocephalus (assembly GCA_927349885.1). Taxonomy (NCBI): domain Eukaryota; kingdom Metazoa; phylum Arthropoda; class Insecta; order Coleoptera; family Chrysomelidae; genus Psylliodes; species Psylliodes chrysocephalus. The sequence continues at coordinate 76,087,381 of OV651817.1, forward strand.
GTCAAAAAAGTTTGAGAGATTAGTAACTAACTTACATTTATGCCTTTCTTTTTTTAAATTAACATGTATTGCAAGCAACACACTCGAAAAAGATTTCATAGTCTTCAATGCTACATGATGGAGGAATATATGCAGTTAAGACATACACTTGTTTAAAATTAATAGTAATTTTAACAAGAATCATATCAATAAATTTAATATCAGGTAATCTCGTACAATACTTTTCCAAATCAATAACAGTAGATGTAAAATTTCTTTCCGAGAAACATTGATCTTTCTTAAAGACATTCAATCGCATAGGATCAAAAAGCTCAGCATTATTGATAAAGTCATTATACAAAGTTACTGTTGGAAAGTATCCTAAATATTGAGTAGTAACTGAAGAGTTGCTTTATATTTCGTGTGTTTTTGAACGACGACAACGTACATTTTGGTAGTAGAAAGAAAAAGATATAGATGTATTTAGATTTCAGATTTCATTGAGGAAAATTGGCGTGTTCTTGTAGGTGCTAGAGGGGTGAAACTATATTGCCTTTGAATTTAGTCACAGCCTTTTGATGATAATGACACATTTAAGAATACTTACTCGAGTTACAGTCGCGCAGGTAATGGTTTCCGGAACATTTTGGACAAGTTGGCTCTAATTTAGAACAATTATCTAAAACATGGTGAAGATCACATTTAAAACAACGACGTGGTTCAAGTGGCGAATATATAAGGCAGTCAAAATCAAAGTAAGTTTTCCCGTATCAATTGCCTTTCTGTACGTATTTAAGTCAACTTTGAGAATAGCCTAATATAATTTGGAATTACGTTTATGTTTTTTAATAGAAATACCATCGCATTTAGAATGAGAGTTAAAACATGATATGTTTTGTGATTTTAAGTAGTAAATTAGGACATCGTTAGGGTTGCCACCTGTCCTTTTTTGAAAAGGACAGTCTTTTTTTAAAGCAAAATGTCCTTGTGAGTTTTTAAAGCGTAAAATATCCTTTTTGCAGCAAATATCACTTTTTAACAGAAAATGTCTTTTACAGCACATATCTTTGAAAGGGATATGGTTTTTACAAAAATTTATGAGCTACGGACTTGGAATTGTTGTATACCGGAGCTCCTGTCAGCATCGTAGTCCTTTATTCACTTTTCAAAAAGTTGGCAACCCTAGATATCGTTCTCAAACTTTGCAGACATATTTGTTACTTTCAATCTACGATTCAACGTGAACAATTTTTTCACATCTTATTTGTCACCTAGTTGATTTTTCACTGAATCACGAACTCTAGAGAAATCATCTTCGTTTACGCAGCTATAGTCTATTTTTATGTATGAGAGAGTATTAAAATAATAAAGCGTTCGTAATCCGCAGGCGTAACACTTCATTTAGTAGACAGTTAAAATATTTTTTGAAGTTATTCCTCGAGTATACACTTATATTTTTACCTAATTAACCTGCTTATAACTTCTAAACAGCTGAAGGTAAAAAAGTGCAATTTTTTCTAAAATGTTTTATTTTTCCACAAGGTATGTTAAGAACATTGTGTCAAACGGGTTATGTAGGTATAAGGGTTTAAACTTTGACTTTTAAACAACGTTACGTACATAAATAATAATTTTAATATAAAAACTACTTCTTACCTACAAATCAAAATCAGAATCGAAATCAGAAGATAAACTGTCGCAACCAATATTTACAATGAGTGGCTCGATCAGTTCATCAGTAATATTGTCCAACTTCCACATTTTCTCTTCTTCTTTAATCGTATGCTTTACTGCCTTTTCCCAGTTTTCAGGCTTTACATTATTTACAGCCTCCAAAAACATCACTCATTTTAAAAGAATAATTTTTTCTTGAAACTGCTCCCTTTATCTGTGCCCATATCAGTTCAATCGGGTTTACTTCGCAATGATATGATGGTGATCTAACCACCGTCATTCCACGATTTTTTGCAATTTCATCAATTTCATATTTTTTGAATTTCTCTTTATGAAGGGAACACAAATGATACAGTTCTTTTCTCACAGAACTGGGATGGAACTTAATATTCTTTGAATTTAGCCAATTCTGTAAATCTTTTTTTAACCACTTGATTGTGGGCATTTCTTCTATAAGTCTCGAGTGATAACTTACATTATCCATTACTATTATAGTTCTGAGGAAGACGATTTATAATTTGTTCGAACCACTCTTTAAAGACATCAGCATTCATGTCTTCATGGTAGTCACCGGTACGAGTAGATTCAAAAGTCAATAAACCACCTTTAATAAAACCGTTTGAACTACCGATGTGTACTATTATTAGTCTGCGCCCCTTTCCTGATGGTGGATTTAAACCAGTAGATAAATTATTTAAAAAAGCCTGTCTTCGAATTGTAACAGTTTCATCTTGCCAAAATTTATTTGGTTTATGTCCCTCGTTGATCCATGTTTCATCTAAATAAAATATATTTCTTCTTCGGTTTCTCATTTCTCTTATAGTCCTTAGGTAATTTTTTCTCCATACTACAATATCGCTTCTTTCTATTAAAATAGACTTTCTGGAATGCTTTTTCCATAGAAAACCTATTTCTTTTAAAAGTTTCCATAGTGTGCTTCGACTCATTTCAGGATAATCCTTATCATCTCGAACCGTGGCAAGAACTTTGTCTACTGTCGGAAATTCTTTTCTAAAGAAGAACACATGCACTTTCCTTCGAAGTCTTTCTTTCAAAAGATTTTCTAATTGAAATTTTGGTTTTCCTGGAACTTTACGTGCTGTTTGAAACTCGCCACATTTCTCTTCTTTAACAACTCTATAAATCGTAGATTTCCCCACACCAAGCGTACTACTAACTAATTCCACTGTGTCATCAACACTTTTACATAAATGTTTGTCTGTAAATGATTTAAAATAATTAAATATTAATGTTTTTTCATTAACTTCCAAATTTTCGATGATCACACTAGAATTCACACTGCACCTTGCAAGTTGCAACTAAACGACATTTAGTAAACTGTCAAGAATACACAACTTGGACCTCCTTACTAAATGGAAAACTTATAATCGTATTTTCGGTGAAATTTGTTGGGAAGGTATTTATCTACTTATAATTCGATTACTGTAAGAAATTCTTGGAATTAAAATAAAACAAAATTGGCAAATAGGTACTTATTGAAAATAATCTTAAGATACGGCTATGTAATCTTTAATACACAGGGCTTTTGGCCTGTCCAAACCTTTTTCTTTTATTCTGTACAGCTTATGTTTATAAAGGACCAATAAAAGACACAAAACTTGTAATAGCTCAGGTATATTTATTACAATTTTAGGAAATATTTAGATTATTCTGTAAAAATATTTAAAATTACCGTACTAAGTTTTGCATTAGAAATGCTGTTTTACTACTCTCTCATACATAAAAATAGACTATAACAACAATAGCGCCATTTCTAGTCGCCTCCACTTTGGATATGTTTATATTCGAATTGATAGGATCAATCTTCTTTAATATTTCAGTTTTAGTTGGGGCCGCATGTTGGGAATTAGTTTTAGGTTAAAGAACTATTTTCGATTGAAAAACATTCAAAAATGAAGGTTTCTCTGGCACATTTGAATTGAAAACTTCATAAAGAATTAGTGACATTAAATTATCCTTTAGAACTTCTTCGGAACTATCAATCTTGCTTAACAATTCTTGGTGAAGAGTTTGAGAAAGACCATTTATTTAATCTTTAGTTATTGTTTCAGAGATTTTCTTCCCTATTTCCTGAATACTATTTTGATACGTCTTAATTTTAATTAATTTTAGTGTTTGGCGTTTTAATTTATCTATTAATTGCTCTTTTTATTTAGAAGATTTTGAATTTCTTTTTAAACTCATCACATTTAATTTTCGATATCGTTTTTCCCCATAGTTTTTTGATTTTACTAGCCAGAATTTTTTCAGTATCAACAAACCGTTTGTTAAAATCATTTGCTATATCTAGTTTTCTCAAAAAAATTAGATTGTTCCGTCATTGTTTTTGATTTTATCGGATGTTTATTTTTTCTGTGTTAGTAATTGTATTTCTTATAGACAATAAGTTTTTAAAATTAGATGAATCGTCATGGATTTCGTTTTTATGGAATTCAAATTTACTCTTCTTATTAATCAATTTAATTATTTATAAATTTTTTATGTTATGTTTTATATTAGTTAATTCAATGTTATCTAAATATTTCTGTCTACGAAATTTTTCTGTGAAGTCTACTTTTGTTTTTTAAAAGTAAACACTACCGAAATTTAATTGCCATTCGTATGAACATGAATTGTAAATAATTGCAAAATATTGTTAAAACACTGTTTAAATGTTCCGTCCCTATAAACTTGTTTTTGGTTATTACACAAGAATGATAAATGTTTGGAATATGAGAAAATTACAACTTCACTAATCATGTCTTTAGCCAAAACAAAATTTTCACCTTTACAGGTTTTCACTTCCCATTCAATATTTGTTTGTAACTTTTTAATAATCCAGAACTTCAACTATTTTAGGTCTTTTTACAAAAAGACGGTTTTCAAAAAATTTTACAAATCGTGTAATCATGTTCAAAGAATATATATGTAACAATTATTCAAAACTTATTATGTCGCTGATATTCTAACCTTTTTTACCTTGAATATACTTAATTAATACATTTTTTTGTGAATAATCCCATAAGATTTCATTTCAATTAATTAACTAGATATTTATTGCTTTAGATAATAAGGAAATAGTTGTTATTCCATAATTAAAAAAATTATTTATTTTACGATTTTCTTAAGGTTCGAATTCGAAATTTACAATATAAAGGACTCCGCAGTTTACCTTATGGAAATTCCGCTGAATTTTATAATTAATTAAAAGTGCCCTTGAGCACAAAGTTCTTTTTTGACTAGTTTTTGAGTTGAGCTTAATTCTCATAATGTTTTAAAATACTTTAAAACGTAAACGTTGATTTTTTTTTTGGAAAACACCTGTGCAGGGCGAGTAATTTTTTTAAATTAAATTAAAAATCTACGTATTTAAAAAATCGTTTAACGCTTATAATAATGAATATAAATGAATTATTTATATATTATAGTTATACATGGTGTTAGAATGTTCGACCGACAACCCCTACCACAGATATATCTCGTTTATTTGTATAAAATACAGGGTGTTAACAGTTTTAAATCAAAATTTAAAATTTGTGATAAGACCTATGTTAAGTGCACAATTTACTTCATTTTTCCTAAATGGCGGCCATTTAGATATTTTAAAGCTAAATAGCTAAATATTTAAATGGTTGCCATTTTGAAAAAATGAAGTAAAGACAATGGTTAATAGATAATCAAAAGTAAAAACCATAACACCACTGAAGATCTAAATTACTTGCCAAACTCACTCAGACTTCAGCTTTCAAAGCCGCTTGTTGGTAAGGATATAAATCTGAAAGTAGCCTCAATTAGTCAGTGTAATATCATTGGAAAATATAAAGAATTTACTTAAAAATTCTAAAAAAATATTTATAATTAAAAATTCAAAAGAAAACACATGTAAGGAAATAAAGCAAATAATCATGATTTACATTGAACTAGAGAATTCATGGTAGAGCGTGAGATTTTTAAAAATAAAACTATCACGTAAATTTTGGGTTTATATATTTTATAGAGACGAGACAGAAAAAAGGACTCTCTCGAGTAAGGACTGCGGTCCAAAACTCTTGTTGTCCTTATACATATTTTATATTATTATGTAGTTAAAGTTTTCCAGTGCTATTTATAATTGTTAATAAGTCCAAACTGTATAGTTTAATTAAGTGTTCTGCTAGGGTCATAAATATTTATTTAAAGTTTGTATATATTATCAAATTGTGCTTTATTCTCTAATTATAATTTAAATAATTTATTCTTTAGAATACTAGTCACTTATGTACTTATTTTAAATATACATTTGTTAATTTTTTAATACTTATTATTAATCTCTCCTCCCCCTTTCAAAACAAGGCAAATATTCCGAGTATTTGAGAAGCCTCGGCGTTTCTATTCCCTTAGGGCTAAAAGAGTCTTAAACTAGTTGCCAAGAACTGCTCGACTATGCTATTAAGGGATAATTTTTTTGTTTTTTTTAAATTAATTTTGTTATTATATGTATTTGCCACTGGGGAATTGATGTTCCTTCTGGACTCCAGAACCCTTTGGCTGGTGACAGTGCTGCCTTAAACCCTTAATAGTATATTAACAACAGTAGCTAAGACCTATCAGTAGTTACAAATGGTCTTTAGGCTAGTTGGTATTTACATTTAGTGACAAGTTGTGGTCTTTAAGCTTCCAGGTATAATACAGTGTGCTCAACATCATACAATAAAGTTTTATAATTTAAGTGGAATGTAGCACTTGTTTTGTCCACTTCACTACCACTTAAAGACAACTCACAAGTTGTTATGGTATTTAAATATTTCAAAGCTAAATATTGAAATGGGGGCCATTTTGAAAAAAATAAAATAAAGGCAATGGATATTTTTTATACTTTTATCTTTGTATTTTAAACATTTTGCCAAATGTCATTGATCATAAATAACAAAGTTATAAATTTTTAAATGAAAAATACAAAATTCAGCCGTCATCTTGGATTTTGACTAGTTTCCTGTACCGGGATTAATAGGAATTTGAAAATAGACACTTCTCACAGTATAATGCAAAAAGAATTAGTTGTGTTGAAATTTTGCACAGGTCATAATTTATTTTTACTATACTTACGGGTATATTGTAAAAAAGAAAAACAAATTGAACCAACTTTTTTTTAAACATTATTTTAAGTGCTAAACGATTTTTTATATCAACAGTTTTTTTCAGTTTAATTTAAAAAGTTATTTTATGAAAAGATTAGAATTATATTCATGTCGTTACAAATATCTGAAAGAGTCAAACCATAACTTTCAATATTTATGAATATCAGCAAAATAGAAACATTTTAATATTTGTATTATTTTCAATCATGTTAATCTCCAGATTTTGATACGCCACTGCGCTCTCGCTGATCGCGTCCTTGTCGGTGCACTATGCTGATTGAGCACGAAAGTTTTCTGCAAATGCCTGTAGTTAAATGAAAATATAATCACAGATGGAAACGTTTGGTTAATTTTTGAATTATTCTGTTTTAGGTTTTATCATACAATAATAATGTATTGGACATAATTTCTGAATTGTAGTAATGACATAAGGATATTAATTAAAATATAATAGATTTTAATTCAGTGTTGCCACATTTAGTAGATTTTTACTTTTTTTTGTAGTATTTCAGCCTTTTTGGCTAGTTTTGGTAGACTTTTTTTTGTAGTTTTTATTAGATGTCTAAAAATTACACATCCATTTAAAATTGCCACAGGCCGCCACTGTTCAACACCCTATATCTCAAAAACTAGTCATAGAAACTTTTATTTAGGAGGTCTGAGTCTGCAACATATATAAAATTCAGCAGATTCAACTGAAACAGCGGGGTGCTTCATGAAAACATAATTTAGTTAAATTTAAAAACAGAAATATCTGAAAAGTTTTTAGAACGAAAAAGAAGTGATTAAAATTGCATTATTTTGGTTTTAGTGTATGTTAGTGTATGTGATACATTATAATATTGGTTATGGGGAAGTTAACGGAATTTGTATAAAAATTTACCTAGCAAAAAATGGGGAAGACTTTTTCAGTGGCTTATATAATGCCTTTGAGGACAATAAACGTAAATTTAAATTTTCACTACTAATTTTTTCGGGAAAAAAGTTATAAGCAAAAATCATTTACAGAATTTATTTTTTTGTGTGTTTTTCTCAATAACACCAAAGATATACAATTTTCTACTATATTTTCACCAATTAATTTTCCAGTAAAGTTAGATATTTTCCTGGCCAAACCATCAGGTTAGATCTCATAAACTGCTCAAATAAATTCCCATAGTATCATTCCAACTTCCTTCTTTTAATTTAAATTAAATTATTTCAGGAACTGCTTTTCGATATCATTAGACAAAATAAAAAAATATGTTATCATATCATTATTATTTAGTCATAAGCAAACACATTAAAGATTTATAGACACAAAACATTTATGTAGATATAAATCTGTTCAATTTTTAGGAGCATTGATTCTCTTACATTAACATCGACCGGGGCATTGTTTGCATTCCAAACAGATTGCATTGAAGCATTGCATTATGATTATGTTCCTTTATATGTATATGAAGTTGTAAACCTTTTTTTATAAAAACTACAAATTATTGATACCATTTATGGAGAATTGTTATATGTATACACTTCCTAGCTATTGAATGTTAAATAATTTATAATAAGAGCAGTTGTTTAGACATTTAATTAAAATGAAATAAATATTGTATAGCAAAAAGTAAAGCTAAAGAATTGAGTCAACAACTAAATCAAGTCTTAAGTTTTATCCCTTAATTTTGTCATTCAAATGCTGTGGTAAGTGATGATTTTACTGATTTCAAGTTAGCTGATGAATATAACTTTACGTGCATTTCAAAAATCAGTCAGTTTTTTTGTAACTGTTGTTTTGACCTCTGATATATAATATTAGATCTAGAAACATCAACAACTCTTGAAAAACTCTGTACAATACCGTCCAGGTATATGAAAGTCTTGAATACCTACATATAAAAATATAAATAAGCTTTTTGTTCATTAATTTTTACTTTTACTCCTAATATATTTATTTTTATTTTTTTTGTAAGGCTCAATTAGGAATAAAGTTGAATCAAAACCAATACGTCTAAGGTAGAACGAAATGAAGTATGTACATTTTTGATTTAACGCGAAAAGCGTCCACTACAAACAGATGTGTAACATTTTTGTAGCATACCTCCGTGTAAAATGCATAAAATGTAAGTATATTTATGGAGAAGCTTTTTACAGTGAACCTGTTGGTTGGAATATATGGACAGAATTATTCCTAAAGTGTATATAGTAACCCTTTCTCGCTATTATTTGCTTAATTGATCATTATCAAAAAATTTTCGTTTATTTCAAAAATTTCTTACACTTTCATTTGGTAATTTGGATAATTTGGGTTTACATATTGAACTTAATAACACAACAATGTGATTTATCGGTACTTCGTTTGAACCTTCTTAAATATTTGTATTTATTGATGTCATTTAACATTATTTTTTTAAATTTTTTTTAAAACCGTATTATAATTTTTTGGGTTTAACTTGATGAATATAGGAAACAGTTTAAAAAATGTAAAATAATATTATAAATTGTAAATGAATTTGTATAATTGTGTTTTTTATATTTTAGATTTTAATATTTTTTTATTTTATAACTGTTTCTTATAAAAATATACACAGAAGAATAATAAATTACCCTTTAAAAAAATTATTATATAATAAAAAAATAATTATGGTACATTTTTGAAAATTTATGGGCCTCACCTCCAAGTTTATTATTTCGTTAAATTTATTAGTTGATTAATTGTTTGAGATTGTTATTGGCCATATTGGCGAATGTCCTTTTTTGTGTTAATTCGTTAAATTTGACTCACTCACTTTATTTCATATCAAAACTTTTTTTCGAGATGAACTTTTATGAAATCCTTGTTCTATTTAATTTTTTTTTATTCTTGAATTTTTTTTCCAAAACCAATAGCTTCAGAGAAAAAAAATGAACACCCTAATTTATCATTTGTTTTTAATAAATTGAGTGGAAAACAGTTTTTTTTTTTTTTCTATGAAAGTATTGGTTTTGGGAAATTTTTTTTAAATAAAACAAGTATTTCAAGTTACAAAATTATTTCATAAAACTTCACCTCGAAAAAAAGTTTTGATATGAAATAAAGTAAGGGTTGCTAATTTCACCCCCCTATAATGTAACAGGAATATTGAAAAAATAACCGTGGTTAGTCCTTTGCGAGTGCACGAAAATTACAGAATTTCAAGTTTCTAGCTATACTGAAATTTTAGAAAAAAAATAGAAACTCAATTTTATTCACCACCTCTTAAGGGTGATATCTCGGAAAGGGGTGGGCTGAGGAAATTTTGTTATAGGAAACACCCATCTTAATTTTATACGAGCAATCACCTCCTTAAATTTGTCCCATGAATTTTGAAACACCCTGTATGTTGGTATATTAAGGTGAATGAAGCAGCCTTTATAATTTTCGAACCAGGGTATTTCAAAAAGTAATTTTGTTTAAAAATTAAAATTTTGGCAAAATAAATTAGGAAATATTAACTATATATATTTTAAAGTTTTAATTCCTTTCAGTTTCCGGGAAAAAAAATCAAATATGATAATGAAAATAAATGCATTCTTAATGTAATCCCGAAATTTAAACTCTTATTGTCTTGGTAATGATTTTTTAAAATTCGCCAAAATTAGTGGTTAAAACGCCTCGTTATGTGCTGCCTTCGGGTGTAACGCGCTTGTAACTATCGTATCGTACACTCTGTCATTATTCATTTCTTGCAATAATTTACACCAGTTTACACCAGAAGATAGCACGAAGCGTTTTAGCCACTAATTTTGGCGAATTTTAAGAAATCATTAACAAGACATTAGGAGCTTAAATTTGGGGATTATATTAAGAATAGTGCTGTAGAGGAATGCATTTATTTTCATTATGATATTTCAAAATTAAAGCACTTTTAGTTTTTTTGGGAAACTGAAAGGAATTAAAACATTAAAATATATGCATATTATAGATATTATTGCCTAATTTATTTTGCCAAAATTTAAATATTTTGAGATATTCTTGTCCGAAAATTATAAGGGGTATGATCACCTTAAGATTAAAAGAGAATTAGCTTTAATTCATGAGATGCAAAGCATCATAATTGTCGCGTCACAAAAACCACCTGCCAAGGGAACATTTTGATTCAACAGTATTGTATATTTTGTGTTGTAAATGAGAAAAAATTAACATTTCGTGTTTTAATAGTTATTTTTTTAATTTAATAATCTATGTGGAAAAAAAATTTTTAATACAGACTAAAAAATTATTATATTAATATACTTATTTAATTGTACTTATATTTGTTGTTCCTTTAATACAATAAATACAATTTACCTATCTCCAATTCATCACTTTCCGTATCCATATACCTAAGGTCCGATTACAATAAGAAGAACACTGCTACGTCATAACTATTATTTCGAATTTCAAATATACAGGGTGTCCCGAAATTAGACGGTCATATTTTAACAACGTAATCTACATCCTACAAGTATTAGAAATTAAAAATTAAAAAAAAAACCGAATTCAAAAATGTGCAGATGCCGTCACCACATCTTAACCAAATTTATATAGGATCACCCATGAGGTACCCCCTTACTACCAAAAAACAAATCATATAAATCGGACAAGGTGGTAAAGCATTATCGCTAAACATACATAAAAATGAAGAGTTTGAGGATTTTCTCATGGGCCCAATTATTAGATTTTGACCAAATGACAAAAAAGAATCATTGAAATCGGACACCGTGTTAAAGAATTATCGCTGAACATACATAAAAAAAAAATAAAAAAAAATATTGCGACGAATTGAGAACCTCCCTCCTCCTTTTTTGAAGTCGGTTAAAAATAGGAGTAAAAGTTTATAATAACATAGGTCCGAAAACGTTTCGTTTTCGAGACAAGTAAAGTCCAGATGAAACATTTTTGTAAATATTTTCTAAAATTTCTTTAGTTACCGGTTTTCAAACTAAATCATAATAAATGTTAAACTTCAAAATGTTCTTTACGCTCTATCAATTTTCTTCATTGCTATTTTTGAGATGTGCCGTTATTACTGTCGCTAAGCGATATTATATATATTTTGTCCATTTACTTGATCGATGGATCCCACTGCTGTTGGGAACAGTGTATCCGTATACAGACATTCAATTCTATTTATTATTAGTACGAGATGGGAATGTTAAATATTCGCCTGGATAGCTCATGAACAGATAAAAGATCTACTGAAAAAACTGAATGCTCTTCGTCTTCGTTTGGTAAGTCACGGAAGAAGATGGAAACGACGTTTAGTTTCCCATTTTGTAATTTGTATCCGTCCTTATTTGTACGTGGGTAGAATTCACTTTGGACATGATTTTTGTTAACGACTTTTTTTATTTATTCTATTTTTGTTATAAATAATTTGCGATTACAAGTTTAAAGAAAAACAAAAATATTCAGTGCCAATAACAATTCTCTTTTTGGCATATTTTTTTTAATAAAAGTCGAATAAAAATTTTATGTAATATAAAAATTTTAATAGTGGCGGAAGGGGGAGGGGGGCTCGTTATCTAAAAGACAACTTGTACTTTGTATAATATACAAGTATTTTTTTTATGAATTATCTTAAATTTGTCTATCTGATAAATGTACTATAGTCCAGTAACTGAAGGGACCAAGTCGGTCCAGATTTCCGTTGTGGCTCAACTCTTATGTCTCGGGGGTCGCTTCCAAGGTCGAAAACTTTTACCAACTCTGCTGCGTCGGAAAGGGCCCAAAATGGACCCTAAAACTGGTTTCCCGCCCATATCTTCCACAATATGCAAATTAGAGAATTTGTGTTTAGATAAAAAGAAGGATCTTATCATTATCTACAAAAATGGTCCCTATCATTTTTGTCGGGAATTCGACGGGTTTCGAGATAACCGCAATCAAAAGTCCCTGCTTTATCTCAATAGCAATGTTGATTAGCTTGTAAACGAGTGGACAAATTGTTTCAGAACTCGGTTAAAAATTTATATTTTTCGATGATTCAAAGTTCATATCAATGGAAAATCCCATAGGTATCGATCCATGTGCCTTGAAGCCCGTTATTTCCTGTCAAGAACATTGAAAAAGGGGTCAAAGTTGCGTTTTCCCACTATTTTGGACCACTTTATACTAATTCATTCATATTTTTTTTCTTTTAATGGTTTTTTATCCCATTTTTATTTTAAATGGGATCTTGTGATGTCTCGAATGATCTCAGAAATTTTTTTCCAGGATCTTCCTGGCGTTTTAAAACAAAATTGATTTGTTTATTTGCATTTTTCATACGTTTTCGGAGTTTTAGAAATCTTTGAAACATGCAGTAATTAAAAACTCATATCTCATTATATTGTTATTCAGTGCATATCATTTTAAAGATTAGAGTGTCTTCTTTTCGAATGTATTTTTTTTTTTTTTTTTTTAATAAAGTTGCTCCATTTTCCAGAAATCGGGAAAATTGATGACACCGGGGAAAACCGGACTTTTTTTTTAATTATTTCTTGTTCCCCGCTGTTCATTTTTTGAACATTAATACCCAGACCGAAGTGAAGCTGATATTCTCACCTTTCCATTTCTATCAATTGATCCCCGTATGTGAGCGTGGTTCTTAACTGTTTGTTAGAATTATCTCCCCCATTTTTACGCTCTCCGCTTGAGATCCATGCCACGCGCTCACCTTAATCGTTTACTTTTATTGGTATACAATCTCTGTTGTTTTTGGAGTCGTTATTATCGGTTGTTATATATTTCTTTCGTATATTTAAAGAAAATTCACGATTCTGGGTTCGAGTAGTACAATAATAAACAATGATTACTTTTCTTTTCTATATTTAACACACATTAGAGATGGATTGAGACCCAGAAGCATTGCTATGTATTTCGTATTTTCAACATGTTTTTTATAATAAAAGAAATTTTAGTGGAATACTAATAGACATATTTAAGTTAAATGTTATCAACAATATATTCAAAATGCATATCGACGGTCTCAAATCAATACCTCGTATGTCCAAATTAAACATTTTACAGGAGGAACATTAAACTGTCTTGATTGCTTAATACAGCCAATTAAATATTTGATAAATAATGTTGACAAGTTAATAAATATATGAATAACCTATGAACGTGATTATTTTATTTTTTAAATTTTGTTCTAAATTAATTTTTTATAAATGGGAAAAAAAGTAAAAATTGAAAATTTCGGTATTGATTTGAAACCATCGATATGTCAATAAGAGAAAGATAACTTTGAGTTTATGACTGTTTTGTCACAAAGTACATACAGAGGATCAACTTCGTGTGGAAGGGGAAAGCACGCGTTGCTACTCTGGCGAAACGGTAAACACGCCTTCGCGAGGAAAAACCAGGATCGTATTGAAAAATTGATAAGATCCGTAATTTAAATAATTGAAATGAATTAAATAAGTAAATACATTATTTTTTTTATATATATATATACCGCTCTCAATCACAAATTAAAAAAAGAGAAATAAAACAAAAATACTATTATACCTATTATAACGTATTTCATATTGTTTTCTTGATTTATTTGGTAATAAGTTTAATATCATTTCATTTGATATTTCACTGACTTCTTATCTATTTTTCTAATAATATTTCTCATTTTAAAACTTAAAATTATGTAATTGTCAGAATTAATTTTTGACTGATGTTTCTAAATTAGTAGTAGAAGTACTAACAAAAAATTAGTTGTTAAAGTAGTATAAATACAAAAACAAAAAACCCAAAAAAATTAGTAGTAGAAATAAAAGTATTAACAAAAAGAAACAAAACGAAAAAAATTAGTAGTGGTTGTGGTGGTAGTAATAGTATGTGACATTTCTGGACTATGAAGCAGCTTAATCATATATGTTGGACTTCTTTTCTTTTAATACTTATACTGTGTATTTTTTGTTTTATGACGTTTGGGGTTACAAAGCTTTATCGTAGAAGATGCTGGACTTATCAAAAAGGAAAGTATTCCTCAGACTTATAATTATTAATTAATAGATTTATTTTAATGAAATTGTACTTATACTATCTTTCCTGTTTCACGGATAAAATTTTTCACGAGTTAAAAACCTATTTTTTTTAAATATTTCTTCATTTGTTAGTCATTTTGTTCTGTAAGAATTATAAATTTGTAAAGTTCCAATAAATTTATTTTTGTTGGTGTATACAATTTTTGGCACATTTTACTTTTTTTCACTAGTGCGTAAAGTAAACTTTTATATTTCTAATATTAGTGGATTATGTGTACGGTAGTAGAAAAAATATTGTATGCCACTCGTGTGTAACTTTACACACTTGTTGCATAAATAACTATTACAAATATTGTATTTTAAACCACAACGGTTTAGTTCTAACCAATTATTTCAGAATATGCAAATATTAGATATAAGATGATTATTTGTCAAAACATCTCTGACTTTGCAATAAAACATAATATTGTAACATCCACAATAATTGATCACAATTATTTGACAAGATCAAATACAGCAAATAATGTTTACTTACCTAGAGTAAATAAAGTCTTAGGTCAAAGATGTCACACTTATGTTATACCAAGATTATATAATAAGCTACCGCAAGAGCTGAGACAGATTAAAGAGTGTAGAAGAGTAAAACAAGTTAAAACAATGGATCCACCATGAAAATTTTGACGATATAATAGAATAAAATAAAAAAAAGAAAATAAAAAAAAATAAATAAATAAATAAAAAGTTTTGATTATGCTTGTTTTTTATCTAAAAACTGCATTTTTGCTTTATGATAGCGATATTCGCGTGCGCGTGCGCGCGTAATACAATTTCACAGAATGTTTACGTTTGCCATAAAACGCTGTAATCGAATGACAGATGAGTGCAATAAAGAACCAGTTTTTTCACTAAATATAGTTTAATAAAATTTTGTTGTTTTGCATGAACATAGAAAAAAATAATTTTTAATCTTCGTATATTAGTTTTATTTTTCTGTCAACACTCCTATACAATACAATAATTTACGGTATTAATTGTACCTATTTTATATTAAGAACATATACATTAAAATACATTGATAGAAATAAAAAAAAATGGTAATAAAGATAAATTATTAGTTTGCAAAAATGCTTAAAAATTATTTTTTAGTAATCTTATTTTGGTTTTATTTTACTTTTTTAATCGTGATTAAGAGCGGTATTTATAAAAAAAAACCAATTAATTTACATATTTTATTCACCTCAATTATTTTAAGTACGGATCTCATCAATGGTAACTACAATTTTTAAATACGATCCTGATTTCTCCTCACGAAGGCGTGTTTACCGGTTTCAAGTGGTGTCATAAAAATATCAAAGGAACCGACGTTGAGTTGTTTCTCTGTATATACTCTGTGGTTTTGTTATGTGAGGGAACTTTATTTTTTATTTTCTCATACGTCAAAGTTAAATCTATCCTGTTTCTATTTTAAGTTTTTTCAGGTGGTAATTTTTTTAACGATTAATTATTAGTGTTAATTTGTGTTGATGCTTTCAGTTATTTATTTCTCTTTTTTTAATAGATTATACTAAATAGTAAATTTAATAATAAAAATTTAATGAAGAGTATTTTGTGGAAGAGATATGACAATATAGGAATAGCGTACTGTCAGAAAGATGTTGCGGACAAATATTATTTTAAATTCATGGCTCTATAAAAAGAAGATATGATATTACGCAGATTGATACTACGTCATGATGACGTATTGTGGTGTGGAGGCGCGGCTTTTATGAATTTGAAGTATCAGCTAATCGAAAAGAGAGCGCAAAAATAAATTTGAATCTGCTCATGCCAATTAGAAAGCCAAATTCCATACCACGGTCATAAGGTAAGTTTTTTGAGAGAAAATGATTTTAAATCGTATATTATTACTATTTTTATTAAGTAATTAATAAAGTTCTAAAATGCATAGATTATTGTATGATTTTTCAATTAATGTTCTGACATAACGTTTTAAACTTCAATTGCATTTTCTCACTGGTCAAAATCATACGTTTTAAGTGCCTGACCACAAAATTATACATAACTATAATAGTTTATTAAATTACAACTAAACCTCTAATCAAAAGTAAATTATTTTATTTTTAATAAATAGTTGCCTTGATTGGTTATGGAAAAATACATCTGTAAATCACACTTTAACAATCAACACGGTATTACTTTTATTTGAAAAAATTAAAATTCTAGATAATGCAATTTCATTAACACAAAACCAAATTATTTATTTTATATTTCTTTGTATTCTTTGTTTACGATCGGCATTCTTGGCCATTGTTGTAACAACGGAATTTATTATTTTAATAACTTGCTAAATGTAGATTTTATTCTTTTGTTAGTTGGTTTGATGTACTGGTTGGCACGATAAAGATGCAAATTTTGGATATTTCGAACTATTTTAATTAGTTAAACAATTAATTTGGTTTTTTTTTATTGGAATAAATGTCTCCAAATTATGCAAGAATTTCTTAAATTTTCTCAATATTTTGGTAAATTTTCTGAAATATATTTGCTTAATCTACAGCAAAAAGAAAATCGAGACTAGTTTTTTGACGATCTCCTGTTTTTTTGATAGAATTTGGGACAAACTTTTAGGTCCAATTTAAATATCAAATTAAAATAGGATTAAATATTAAAAAGGACACTTTCGATTTCATAATAAAGATTTATTGAAAAAAGTACACTAAAAGCTTAATTTATCAAAATACCCGTTTTGTTTTTTTGGAGGCCCAAAGCGTGCTTTTATAGCAACTGATATTTGATATTTGACCTTATGCCCACTTCGCGCCATTGTTGTCGTTTGATATGAATAAACAAACAAATATAACTATGAAAGGAAACCAATTCAAACACTCAACTGTGACCAATTCAAAAATAAAAGAAATGACAAAAATTCACGGACCATTTGCCTCCTGAAAGCAACTATCGTTGGATGTTAGAAATGGGGTGTTAATACACTGCGTCCGAAAAGATATATTGTGCCCCCTTCTGTCGCTAATGCAAGGAAATGTCTCAATGCCTATAACGACCCTTCCAATCCTATCTTCTCAAGGAAGTGTAGGATTTGGAGTGGCTGTAAGTTAGGTAAATCTCCCTCTTCTATTTGATGTGCTATTAGGCATAGTGCCCTTGGATTCTGGGGTGTTACACATTCAGTTTGAATTGAGGTTTCGTCCTCCTCCTCACAGAATCTACACTATCTTCTACTACTAACCTAAAGTGTCCTTTTAGTCGGTAATGCCCTGTTCTTGCTTAGGCAGATGCAGGCTACTGATTTTTTCTGGTTATATTCAGCCAGAAGTATCTTAGCCTGTCTTAGCCCCAAGAGATTATTCCAATTATCTGTTCTTCTACTGCCCAATTCTTTTTAATCTCTTCTAATATTATGTTACTGCTGATACCGTAGAACGGCTCAGGTCCCACAAAGGGTGTTTGAGCCCCTTTCCTTGCGAGACTATCTGCAAGCTCATTACCCTGTACCCCGTTATGTTCCGGGACTCAAGTGAGAGTAACTATTATTCTAGAGA
This sequence comes from Psylliodes chrysocephalus, assembly GCA_927349885.1. Lineage (NCBI taxonomy): Eukaryota > Metazoa > Arthropoda > Insecta > Coleoptera > Chrysomelidae > Psylliodes > Psylliodes chrysocephalus. The sequence continues at coordinate 76,105,652 of OV651817.1, forward strand.
TCTCCAGACCATTTTTGAGCTGATTACCTAAGAGCTGAGCGCTTTGATGGCTGCTTGGCTATCAGACATGATGATAATCTCTTGTCTATGATAGTTTCTCTCGATGTTAAACTGGATACACTTCTCGATGGCGTGAATATTCGCCTAAAAGATGCTTCGATATTTTACCAAGCTTTCGGAGTGCTTGGTAGGCCCATACAGTTCTATTCCAGTTCGTTCTATGATTTTGGAACCATCCGTATACCACTAAATAGCATGTCTTTCGGTTGCAAGCGCGATGGATTCTTGGCTTCATTCTTTCTTGCAGCCCAGCTCTGTGGTTTTTCACAAAATTGTACTTCTTTATCTTTTCATCCTGGAGCATATCTCAGGTATCTTTGGTCCTAAAGCAAGTAGACTTTCGTCTGAGTTCTCCGTTCCTGATCATTCTATATCGCGTCCTTTTTGCCACATTCTCTATTATTAAATGTAGAGGGGTGAGGTTTAAGATCACCTCCATTGCGGCCGTAGGACAGGTTCTTATTGCATCGGTGATGCAAACACAGACTAGTCTTTGTACTTTTGAAGTATTAGCTCTTGTAGTTAAACTAGTTCTTTACAATAGCCCCGTAAGTGATGATTGGTCTCACTATTGCAGTATACATCCATCGCAGTGTGCTCGGGTTACATCCTCATCGATTACCCACAATGTTTCTGCATACCATTAGGGCTTTTGTGGCCTTTTTTACTACTTCCTTCTCTTGTGTGTTCCAGAGAAGTTTGTTGTCCAGGGTTAGGCCTAGATATTTGACTTAATTTTCCATTCTATATCTATCCCGTCTAATTTAACGGTTTTGAGATTAATTTTTATTTTCCTTGAAAAGGCTACTAGTGTTTTTGTAGGGTTTATACTAAGTCCCACTTCACGGCATCAACTTTTGGTATGTTCTAGTCCTCGTTGGACCATATCACATAGGACATTTCTAAACTGGCCTCTAGCAAATATGACTATGTCGTCGGCATAACCTTGACATGGTATGCTGAGGTCAGTTAATCTGCATAAAAGTTCGTCTACGGTTGGGGTCTACATTAGAGGGGGTAAAACTCTTCCTTGTGGACATCCTCTGGTTGTGCAGATGGAGATGGTGTCTTGCCCTATCTGTGTCTCTGCAGTTCTCGTAGATAGCAGCTGAGCCATCCATCTAATGGTATTTACTCCTCTGTATGCAAGTGCTCTTTTGACAGATTCGTGTGGCGTGTTGTCAAATGCTATCCCTTCTCCATGCTTCTGGTATACATCCCATTTCCAGAGTGCTCAGGGATAGCCGGATTATGTGTGGTAGTAGTTCTTCCTGTACCCGCTGAAGCACGGCAGGATATATTTCATCCACACCTGGAGACTTAAACGGTTCAAAAGTGTTTACGGCCCACTTTACCGATTTCTGCTGCATATGTGTTTGGCCACTACAGCGACCTCTCTTGGGACCTGGTTACCTTAGTTTTGTCCCTTACTAGAAAAGGTGTGCTTCCAGGAAAGTGAGTTAGAGGCGGGCTCTTTCCTCCTCACTCTCCGTGAAGCTTCCATTTAGTTTCTTTGATGCCATAACTGTATCAACTCTTTTTTTGTCAGGGTCCTGTGCAGTCTTGCTACCGCAGGTGTAGAGTTAATATCCTCGCAGAATTTTCTGAAGCTGTTACGTTTAGCTTTCCTAATTTCTTTGTTGTAGGTAGTAAGTGACTCGGTGTAGCTCTGCCAATTTCCGCTGAGCTTGGCCTTATTAAAGAGCTTCAGCACTTCGGATCGTAAGTTTGACAGATGACGGTTCCACCAAGGAGCATCCCTACTAGTTCTATTTTATTGAATGGGGCAGCTTCATTCATATGCCTCAAGTATTGTCCTATTTAGTTCTTCGAGATTGCTTTCCAGAGCAAGTGGGTGCCCCTTTCTTGTTTGGATACGTGCTAAATTTTGTTTTAGATAGGTGTTGTATTTGTCCCAGTCTGTTTTTCTAGTATTCCTCCTGAAGATCGTCTCAGGAATGTTGCTCTCTAACGAAAACACAATTATCTTGTGATTAGATAAAGATGGTTCACTCGATACTCTCCAGTTTGTAACTAGATCTTTAATGCTCGGTGTACCTAATATGATCTAATACCTCACTTCTTGTCTTTGTTACAAATGTTGGAGTATTCCTAATATTTTTGCACAATAAAGTTCTTATTAAAAATATATTTCAAAAGTTGCTTACCTCTGTGATTGGTGTCGTTGCTTCCCCATATGGTGCTGTGCGCGTTGGCGTCGCATTCAAGAAGTAATGGCAGATATCTTCTCTGGCAGTACTCCACTAGCCTCGATACTTCCGGGAGTGGTACAGTCCCATCTTCGGCGAAGTACCTAGAAGCTCATACTATTTTTTGCCGCCTCATCCCTAGTTTCAGGTATGATTGAATTTGGACGAGATCGCGCGTCATGAATTCTGAAAGACAAGAATATTTAATATTATTTCTTACCAACATGCATGTTCTGGATACTTCATTGCTAGTGTGATAAATTATCCTTGCATCCTTATATGAAAATCCTCTTACCTGGTTCCCGTAGGCCCACGGTTCCTGGATCAGTACGATTTCTAATTGATCTTTAGCGAATGTCCTGGAGATCCTAGCCGAGGCACCCTTGGCGTGATGGACATTCACTTGGGCGATGTCGATGCCCGCCATTTTACTCTCCTTTATTAGGGGTGTCGTCCCCATCGGTTAGGGTGTGTTTTATATCCCCCTCTTCTTCTTCATATATTTCTACATCCTCAGATGAGTCTACGCAGAGATTTGAGGGGTTAAGGCTCTCTTTGCTCTCTACATCAGTCTTATTTTAGGAAGTACTAGGAGTTGGTTCTGTTTCTTCTCCGAGTTCATTTATTTCCTCTTTGTTTTGAAGGCAATATACGGGGATTTTTGGGATGTATAGTGGATAGTGGATTATCCTTGATCCTTTGGCAGGATAGGTCACCTATTCCTAACCTAAGGATCTGGCCTTTGCCTTCGTCAATCGTTGGATAAAAATGTAGATCCATTCGAAACATTTAACAGTGTATTCGGTAACTGTAAATTTATCATTTGCGGTGATTTTAATATTCTGAATCATTCGTTTTTGTTCGTTTTTTTCAAAAATTTGAGCAATATTCCAGATCAAAAGTAGAGATTACTTGATTTGATTTTATCCAATCTCAACATTTCATTCAGACGTGATTTACAACCGTTAGTTAATGACGACTTAAAACTATATAGTAAAATTTTGAAACCTGAAGATGCCTACAATTTGCAAGCTCCCTTTCGATATCCTCAACCGTTGGTGTCTGGATAATAATTTACAATTAAATATTTCCAATTGTAAATTTGTTTCATTTTCTCGTTAAAATTATCCTTATTTATTTAATTACTCTATAATTAATGATACTCTTGAAACGTGTGATGTATTTGTTAGAAGTAAATTGGAATATTTTAGTCTAATTTGGTGACTTGTATATCTGAATTTCATACAAATTATAGAACGTATTCAGAGAAAATTTCTGAAATATATTTATTATATAAGAGGAATCAATCATGTACAATTAATTAATACATTTGATATGGAACTTTTTATTGACAGGCCCAACTGTACATCCCTCTCTTTTTTGTATAAATTAGTCAATAACAAAATTGAATGTTCGTGTATTTTATGTAAACTTAATATATCTATTCTATATCTAGGATTGAATCACGTAATGAACTGTTTTTTAATAATTCATATTGTCGAACAAACATCTTAGTTAGATCTGCAATTATAATTATGTGCAATATTTTAAACAAAGTATGTCAAAATGTCACATTAATAACGATCATATTAATACCATCTTAAAGCCTTATTTAGAACTAAAAGACCAATAATTAATTTTTAATTCACTTTTTTATATTTGTAGAATCTAAATAATGAATTTTCTGTTATTGGGTAATTCTGCTAAAAATAAACTCATTATTATTATTATTAACTATTCCTTTGGCTAATACCGCAACAGGTATTAAGTTATATTAGAAGAAAAACCGCAGATATAGAAAGTTATTTTCAGAACTTTAACTTGATTTTGCTTACTAAGGAGAATGTTTTTTTTTCCGTTAATATCACCTAAAAAGATACCTATACTACTCATCTTTTTTTACTTTCCTATCTGTATACAGATATATTACTTTCCTATCTGTATACAGATATAAGGAAAGTATAGGAATCATGATTTTTTTCGACCTCGAGTTTTCGACGGATTTTTACGTTTTGAGGTCCCCTGAATCCGTTTTGACTATTTTCGCGATGATGTCTGTCTGTGTGTGTGTGTGTGTGTGTGTGTGTCTGTATAACGCATAACTCATGAACCGATACACAGAAAAACACCAAATTTTAAACTTAAGCTTTGTTCTAGCGTCCAATGGTCTGATTAGATTTTGGGCAGAGTCGGAACATCTGGGGGGGTACTTTATAGGTGGTCATTTTTATATTTTATGGAATATATCTGTTATTTACGTTTGGAGAAGAAAATTCTTCAAATAAAAGTTACTTCTAATATAATTATCTATAATTTTTGTTTGATGCAAAATTTTCCTAAAATGGTCCGTATTCGAGAAATTTGACAAAATGTAAAAAAAATAATTTTTTATAAAAATTGTTTAAATAAAAGTTGTTTGTAATATAATTCTTTATAATTTTTATTCCATACATAATTTCTCTAAAATGGACCGTATTCGAGATATTTGAGAAAATGTGTAAATTTAGAATTTTGAAGAAAACTCAAAAACGGATAAAGGAAAAAACATTAAATTTTAAACTTAAGTTTTATTTCGACCTGAGGTAAACTGATTAGGGTTTGGACAGAGTCGGAACATTTGGGGGGGTACTTTATTGGTGGTCATTTTTATATTTTATGGAATATATTCGTTATTTACGTTTGGGGAAGAAAATTCTTCAAATAAAAGTTACTTACAATATTATTATCTATAATTTTTGTTCTATGTCAAATTTTCCTGAAATGGTCAGTATTCGAGAAATTTGACAAAATGTGCAAAATTCTGTTTTTTAAGAAAATTGTTAAACTAAAAGTTGTTTGCGATATCGATCTTTATAATTTTTGTTTTTAAATAACTTTTCTAAAATGGACCGTAATGGAAAAATTGGAGGAAAAGTTCTAAATTTAAATTTTTCAGTATTTTCGTTTTCAATGAATATCTATAGAAATATGTTTGGAGGTGGATGTATGTGGAAAATGTATATATTTAGTTTATCCTCTAAACATTTTTAGAGATGCTGCAATAGGTTAACTAGATAGGAAAGTCATGTGTTGGACACATCAGATTTTTCTAACGTTAATTCTGTTGTTTTTTGTGAATTACTTATTTTAGTTAGTACCTCAAGATGACTTTCGGGAATCTCGGGAAATTTAGATGGTTAATTGTGGTAACAAATAATATATGTCATAAATTGTTTTGTTGGTTCATAATTAATTTTTATTATTTATTGTCTGGATGCTAAAAATAAACTGCTTATAAAAAAAAACATCTGTAGTTTAAATTTTTCCACCTACAATAGTTAAATTATGCTGTATTTCTCCGGAAATGCCTTCTATGCAATGGAAATTTCAAATCCGGTGGATTTTTACAAATTAATTCAGGTAATTTTCTATAATTACTGGAATTAATCAGTTAATTAATATTATATTTATTTAGCTTTCGGTTTTTTTTTCTGCAACTGTTAGGTTTTCATATCTATATCTTTACTCAATGCGTTTCCTAGTCTAAGAACACAAATTTTATTGGTTTCGGTTACAATAATATTAAAACATTTTTTCTACCATCAGATAAAAAACAAGAAGGTTCCATTAGCCCAATCGGATTAGTATTTTAGATTCTGAAAAATTCGAAGCAGCAATTTTCCTTCGGAATTCGTTGAAGGGGGTCTCTGGTAGTCTAAATTCAAAAAGTTGGGATTCCAAAGTTGTCGTTACCTCCGCCATCTTGATTTAAAGGTTATTTTTTGTATCTTGAATAACTCATTTATTTTTAATTTTACACGGAAAATAGTTTTTACAAAAGTTATTTAAAATTAAATTTCCTACAATTCTGCTTTTTTTTGTACGATCGATTTTTTTCGATTTATACCCGAAAAGAGGGGGTGAATTTTTGGTTATAGAATAACTCGTTTATTTTCAATTTTACGAGAAAAATTGTTATAAACAAAGTTGTTTAAAATTAAATTTCCTACAATTCTGTTTTTTTTTTTGTACGATCGATTTTTTTGTATTTATCCCTGAGAAGAGTGGGGGTGAACCTAAGTATTGTATTGTCACGTTTATTATTGATGTTGTACCATTATTTTTTCTGTTTTTTTTTTTTGCTGATACCTGGAATTAAAAAGAAACGTGATAATACAATGATAAGAGTGTACCCCCACTCTTCTCAGGGATAAATACAAAAAAATCGAGCGTACGAAAAAAATAGAATTGTAGGAAATTTAATTTTAAACAACTTTGTTTATAACAATTTTTCTCGTAAAATTGAAAATAAACGAGTTATTCTATAACCAAAAATTCACCCCCTCTTTTCGGGTATAAATCGAAAAAAATCGATCGTACAAAAAAAAGCAGAATTGTAGGAAATTTAATTTTAAATAACTTTTGTAAGAACTATTTTCCGTGTAAAATTGAAAATAAATGAGTTATTCAAGATACAAAAAATAACCCTTTAAATCAAGCTGGCGGAGGTAACGACAACTTTGGAATCCCAACTTTTTGAATTTAGACTACCACAGACCCCCTCCAACGAATTCCGAAGGAAAATTGCTGCTTCGAATTTTTCAGAATCTCAAGCCTGTTCTTCACCTAATCCGATTGGGCTACATGTAATCCACTTATCGAAAATAATAAACTAGAAATTACATTTTAAATACATATTCCATATTTATTACAGATTTTCATTGATAAGAGAAGACTATAATAAATCATTTAAACTATAAATCAGTATTAGAGAAAAAGTAGCAAAAAATAATTGTGGATCGGTTTCTCTTTAGATATTACAGGCAGATTAAAATGAAATTGAGTTAAAACAAGGTTAAAAGCACATAATTATTATGGTAATTGCGTAATTAATTGTAGTCAGTCTTTGTAAGATTGGTGCGATTTTAAAAAGTATTGAGTGCGTTTTTTTCTTTTCTCAAGAAGCAACCATGTTGTCCTAATTAGTTATACTAAAATGACAACTGACATAATTAGGTTTTATTTTTAGGAAGGTGGAATAATTGGAAAATTCGTTCAATATTAATCAGAGCTGGGAAGAATTCGGATCACATAGGATTCGAATCCTTTTTGAGGATTCAACAGCGGTATTCGAATACTTAAAAAAGGATTCGCCAAAGAAATTCTAAAGGATTCTAAACGATTCGAATGCCGAAAGCTTCGACTTGTCGCGAAGTGTGAACAAAAACAGACTGATACCAGAGACAACAGAGACGTGTAACTCAATAGGAAATTTTTTTTGACGGTCCATCTAAATTACATATATGACTTGCTTTCTCTTTTACATTGATCTTTACATATATTTATCTCTCTCCAATAAAACTAACACCAATTTTAGATGTCGCTGATGTTGCTGGTTTTTTGACATCGACGTATAAATTAGAACTGACAACTGACAATGTTATGAATATTGTTATGGACGTGTGCATTTTATTAAAATTAATTTAATTTGGGCCCCGTTTATTTCTTTGAGTCTGATTTTGTTGTTTAATTAATTTTCTTTGGGGGGGAATATTTATTTTCGCATATTATTTTTTGCATGAAGCAATTTCTGGAACAAAACTCGCGTTTTTGTACACGTTTCTTTCTAGAGGTAAGTAATTTCCAATTTATTAAGAAAACCGCTAAATAATATGTGTGTTTAGAAATATATTACAAAAAGGCTATAATTATTTTAGGTAAATTGGAACAGAGATCCATTGTTACAGCTACTTTTGTTCATTAAGTAGGTAGATGAATGTCTCGACAGCTTTAATGGCAGCAAAAAGTTCCCACCTACTAGAAAAGTAAAATGTATGCTGAGTAAAAAATCTCTGCACATGTAGTATTGGCAAATCCTTTTTGAAATGATTAGAGATTGGCTATTTCTTACATACACCTACCTCTAATAGCCACTCTAGTTTCTATTAGAAGATTGTAGAGTCATTTAAACGAAAAAAAAGGACAGAATTTTAAATCAGGATGCATTGGAAAATAAATTTGGGGACATCAGGTTGGTTTTGGATTTTAGAGAGAGATCAATGATCAATCTCAAGAAAAGTTAATTTATCCTGCAGAACAACCAGTAGTTTTAGTAGGATTTGCTATACCTTTATTAGAAGATTTTCTTGATAATAAATTATAATATACCAATTGTTTCAAATGAAATTGAAAAAAAGTTAAATTCGAAATTAGATTTTTGATAAGTAAAATGTTATATTCATTCAAACATCGTAATGTAATCTATAATAAAGGGAGTATGGAAAATAGATAAGGGACAACGACAAAAAAATTACAAAAATGTATTGATCTTTAAATAGTGTTTATTATTAATATAATTATTTGCTATGTTTGAAAAGTACCTCCTGCTGCAGAGGTTCACCTAGTCACCAAATTAGGAGACTAGGAAAACTTTTACATGAGTGGGGACACAACAGGAATGCACATACACAAGATACACAAACAGACAACATAACAGGGGTAAGTCTTCAGCAACGTCCTGTTTAAATGCTGATAGTATGTCATCATTCATTGCCTTTTAGAAGGCATGGCATATAAATCTATTTTTTCTTGTAATTCTTGGGTTTTTAGGTGTTGGTTGAGGAAATGAAACTCGTGTTAAGGTAAAGCTTTCGGCGCTGCTCAGGGCCTTCTTCAGTAGTTTTTTTAAATATTTGTACATTATTGACAGTTAATTGTTCTTTAGTACGTTATCGGGTGTGTAATTATAGTTTTTAAATGTTTTAAATCCTTTTATATTATTCTGTAATTGATTTTTGTCATTGTCGTGTCCGGTTTTGATGCTGTGGTATCCGTTGTCAGTGCCAGTGCCCAACATTTCTACAAGCGATGTCTATTACAAGAGGCAATTCTCGATTTCTTCCTTCAATGTTCATGTTCTATCCAGCTCGCGAAGTGTATTCCACGTATACGACGAAGCTGAAGGAAAAAAGGGAAGCAATGATGTTTGCTCTATGCTCCATCATTTTATCTACAACTTTTTGGACCCCCCCAGTGACAGTGCTACAGATATTTTGTGACTCCTACGGCGGTCAAAACAAGAATTTTACGATGTTTCGATTTTTACACCATTTGGTAAATATCGAAAGAAGATTACGGAAAATAAAAGTCACTTTCCCAATAAGAGGACATTCATACCTCGAATGTGACAAAAATATAGGGCCTATTAATACTAAGGCCAAAGCTGAATTGCCCAATGAATGGGTGAAAGCTTTTCGAGAAGCACGTTGTAAACCATCCGGTTTTGAGGTTGTTGAAGTGGACCACTTATTTTTTCAAAACTGGAATGATCATCTAGAAAAAATATACATGAAGAAATCATCGTTTCGTCATATCCCTTGAAGGAGTTGTAATCAAATTTCGTTCTACATACAATGGCATTTGGGAACGTGCAAAAATTTTGAAGTCAAAAAACCACCTGCAAAGAGGTCTACAGGACAACGAGTTCATTCCTTCTGGTCAGGCATATGGAGGTAACAGGCATAATAATCATTATATTATTTTATAAAATTTTTGTGTTTATATTATTTTCAGATAGACTGCCCATATCTAACGAGAAATACCAGGATTTGCAGTCTCTGGAGAGATTTTGCAGCGAAAACACCTTATAATTCTTTTTAATCATTCCTCACAGATAGAGTATATTTTGAGTTATAAGCTGCTTATTCTTTGTATTCTTATTATTTTTCAATAAAAACTTGCCAGACATATGTGCCCTTGTTGTTATATACCTAGTTGAGTATAATGAGCCCCTTTTTGCCTAGTACGTATTTACATCAACTGGTAAAAATCTGAATTATTCAAAAACAGTAGAACCTATTCAAACCAAATCTGAATAGAAGGTCTTAGAAATGAATAAGATTTGACTTATTTTACTAATTTATAGAATATAATAATAGAATAGAATAATTTTATTAACTATTTTACATAAGTCATTATGTTTACAACAAGTCATAGGGCAACAGAATTTGAACAATATAAATAAAACCAATAAAACAATAATTATTAGCATGCCAGAATTTGAACAATGTAAATAAAAACAATAATTATTAGGTTAAAATTGTGATGAGGCAGTGACAGTGAGATGTCTCATACAGACCGAAAATGAGCTACATAATCCTTGACAGAGTAAAAACAATGTTCCAATAGATATTTTTTTATTTTTTTAGAAGCATTATTATTTAAATTTTTAAAGTTCTGCGGTAATATGTTAACTAAGTTATAATTTAGGGAATTTATTTCAGATAGACATAACCTAAAACAAGTATTTCTAATACAATGTGAATTACGTGTCTTGTAATTATGAATATCGGACTGTTTCAGCAAAACAGACTGTTTCCTATGAATTTCAGCAAGTGTATGATGTAGATATAAAGTAGGTAGTGGCATAATTTTAAATTTAATAAAATGTTGTTGACAATGTTCTCTGAATCCAATGTTAGCCATAATTCTGATAGCTTTTTTTGCATCCGGAAGATTTGAATAGATTGAGAAGAGTTCCCCCAAAGTGGTACACCATAGCTGACATGCGATGAAAGAGAGAGAAATACGTAGTTTTGAGGGTATTTAAGTTGGTAAGTTTTTCTGCCGAAGAATAAACAAAGAATAAACAAAGAACTAGAAAGTTTTTTGTTTAACTGATTAATGTGGGCCGACCAATTAAGTTTGTTATCCAATGTAATACCAAGTAATTTTACGTTTTTTGTTTCACATTTTGAGATAATTTGATTATTGGCAGATATCTGCATATTTTGAGTTTTTTAAGTTTTAATTTGTTGGTTGAGAACCACGTGTTTGCTTTGTCCGAAATTTCATCAAACGAAGAAATTAAATTTTTATTATTTTTGTCTGTTAAGATGAGTGCTGTATCATCAGCAAATAAAATTAATTTATTAGGTAGCATAAAACGGCTTAGATCGTTAACATAAACAATGAATAAAAGGGGGCCCAGGACAGAACCTCGTGGAACCCCCTGCCTTACAGCCTGAAAGTTAGACAGAACACCATTACTCATCACAGCTTGTTGTCTGTTACTGATATATAAATTTATTAGTACAAGCGGAATTCCCCTAACTCCATAAAAGCTTAGCTTTTCCAGAAGAATATCATGAGAGACGCAGTCGAAAACCTTTGACAGATCGCACAATATTACTGCTGTGTGATTTCCCTGCTCAAGTTCCTCAACTACATCATTCACAACATTGAGAACAGCCTGTGTAGTAGAGCGAGAGTGTCTAAAACCATATTGGGAGTTGCTGAAGAAGTTGTTTAATTCAAAATACTCACATAATTGTTTTTTAATAATTTTTCAATAACTTTACCAAATATTGAAACAATACTTATGGGGGTTGGGGGTGGGTTGGCTCAGTGGTTAGAGTCATGACTTTGAGATCGGAAGGTCTCAGGTTCGAATCCCACCGTTGGCCGGGATTTTTTCATTTAATTTAATTGTTTAAAATTAATTCTGATGCCTTGGTAGGATTCCCCACTCGACCATTCACTGTTGGGTTCTAATTAACAGTGCTGTTCCTAAAGTGGCGCTGGGAAACAGTAACAAAGCCTACACAGAACACGAGGCTAATGGCCGTAGCAGTCGACGCCGATGACACCAAATTAAAAAAAAAAAAAAAAAAAAATACTTATGGGACGATAGTTATCAATTTTCGAGACATCACCTTTTTTGAAAATTGGTAATACTTTAGAGTATTTAAGTACTTCAGGAAATATACCAGTGGATAAAATTAAATTAATCATTTCAGTAAACGGTTTTATTATAATATTGCAAGTCTCTTTTAAAATTTTACTATTGAGTTCGTGAGTGTCAACACATTTAGAATTTTTTAGAGAAGTAGTTGCGTCAAAAATTTTAGACTCAAGAACAGGGCGGAAGAAAAATGAGCTAGGAAAATGTTTAAAACTCAGAAGTTTGGCATTCGAAATATTAGGAAGGGATTGTATGCAGCAGTTGTATTAAAAAATGTATTTATTTCATTTGGTGTTAAATCAGGAGTTACTAGATTTCTTTTTAAATTGTTTCTTTCGAAATTGATTATTTGCCAACATGCCTTGGCTTTATTGTCTGCTCGAGTAATATATTCATCAAAGGCCAGTTTTTTTGTTGATTTAAATTTTTCAGATTGCGAGTATCTTGAAGCTTGTAATCACGTTTAAAGCCTAATTTTGTAAATAACTCAAAAAGCCAAAATTGTTAATGAGCCCCTTTTTCTCCTGTACTCATTATTTTTTTAAATTACATATAGAAGATAATTACAATAGCTGAATATTTGAACTTTTTAGACAAATTGTTTAACTGCTCCAGAAACACAAATTTTAATATAAAAAAAAAACTTTAAGCGCAGCAGTTGTGCAGTTTTTGAACTTTATTTATATCTAGAATAGTAATATGAAGTTTCTATTTACTATTTAACTAGTCTAGATAATAATTTGAAAATGTCACTGTGCACTAGTGATCTAGAAATAGAAACAATTTTCATTAGTTTCATTTTCAGTTGTGCACCGATAATGAATTAAAATAAAGATTATTATTTCGAGTATTTTTTAATTCACCTCTATTATGAATAATCCTTAATAACCAACAATATTGAGATCGATATCTAACTCCGAAATCAAGAGACTGTATTAATGACCAAATTGTCATTATATTCCCATTTCTAACCACCGATTATATCAAAAAATAAAAAACCAAAATCTCGCAAACACACTGCACATTTAATTCGTTATCATTCTTCGCATCAAGGACCCTCTTCCTGAACCGTGCACCTGCACTCGCAAGACATCAAATTTCCATTTCATATCCATTTCACTTTCTAGGCGCTCGGTATAACAACAGAAAAAGAAAGATAAAGATGGCACATAACGCCACATGGCTTCCAAAAAATATTGCCTGCACATTTCCGAAAACCTCGCATCTAGCGTCTTCATCTCGTACACTTCATCAAAACTCTATAAAAAAAGGTCCCGAAAAAGGGGCACCCTCGCACCATACGCACATATAAAAAACTGTATAAAAAACGCGGTAAAAAACGATCGAGCGAAGGTAAAAATCGCCGAGGGCCTGGTGTTGCGTCTTGTTGTGGCGAAACAAGGAAGAGTTCTTCGATAAAACAGATGAGTAGAGAAAGGGTTGCACTAACCTATCCTAAGGGGGGTACCGTTATTTCAACCCTGTTATCGAAGAGAACCTTCCGCATTCCTTTCCCAGCCCGTTCTCGAATCGCCGAAATTGAGGTGTGGTATAAAGTTCCAGTACTCTGCCGTACAAAGCACGAATTAAGTAACTCAAAATTTAGAGGTTTTGGGTAGAGCAACTTATTTATTTTAAAATCGTTTTTCAGATTACTTCTTTAGATTTGAACCCACACTGTTTTTTTTTTTTATAAATTAAATGTTTTGCTGTGCTCTTTTCAAGGATATAGATAAATATAAAAAAAATTACTGAATATTTTTGATATGCAATCTTTAAAAGAAGTAACTCGACATGCTAGATATTTTATTAAACTAAGAGCATAAAAACATTGAAAAATCAAGCAACTGGATTTATAATTTACACTAAGAGAATTTATAAAATGAAAAAACTTACATTAATAGATTTAAAAGGCACAAAAATTACTAAGTTGGTTTATTAAAATAAAGTAAAACTGGTTTTCCGAAAAACTAATTTTTTTTTTTTAATAAGGGAAAATAATCTTCAAACTAATCCAGTGGAATTGCGATGGATTCTATCCGCGTCTGGAAAGAATCCAACAGTTAATTTCTGGCACTAATGTAAATATTTTTTGTCTACAAGAAAACAATTTTAAAGAATCCCACAAACGTAAACTCAAAGGATTTAAAGGTTATCATTTCATCAGAACTTCCGGTTTAATTGCAAGTGAGGGCTTTTATATATTTATTTCTAATAATCTGTACTACAAATACTTACCTTTAACCACTAATATCGAAGCAGTAGCTGTTAAAGTTTGGCTTCCAGAAAAGTCACTATTTGCAATATTTATATTCCTCCTACTTATTCATTATCTGAAACTAAACTAACCAATCTTATAAATCAGTTGCCTCCCCATTTTATACTAGTCGGCGATTTATATGCCCATAACACAATGTGGGGTTCCGAAAAGACTTTTGGCAGAGGAAAAACTGTTGAAAAGGTTTTAAACAACACTAGTATATGTCTTCTTAACACCGGTTCCGCCACTTAACATATCTACTAGGAACTTTTCATCAATTGATTTAAGTCTATGTGATCCTAAAACTATCTCCTCCCTTTTTTAGGAGATATTAGAGGGCCTCTACGACAGCAACCACTTTCCTATTATTATTTCCTCCATCTCAAGAAAAATCCCTACCAACACGGATAACATAATTAAATGGAAAAATGCTGGTGCCAATTGGGAAGGATTCAGATCACACATTGACAACCATATAACTCAATACCAACTCTCCGAAAATGTTGATGAAGCTGCTGCTGAAATATTCCTAGGAAAATCTGCAATCTCTAGTAACCAAAAAATTAGTTCCTTAGCGGAATGACAAATGTGCTACAGATGTTCAGGAATGCAAAACAGCATTAAACAGATACCGTAGAGCTAGGACTCAAGAAGAGCTCATCAACTTTAAAAAACTCAAAGCCAGTGCGAAACGTATTTTAAAGCAGTGCAAAAAAGAATCGTGATACCCCTCCTAGTGAAGTATGGAATAAAATCAGACGTATGCAGGGAAATAGATCTGAATTGAACATTCCAGGATTACTATGTAATGGTAACGTAGCAACTGACAGCCAAGCAATAGTTAACATAATTGCTGAAATCAAACAAACAAAGAAACATACCTTTTACCTCAAATTAACTCAGTTACATCTGTCCTTTCGACTTCTGATGCAGACTCCAAATCTTGAAATCTCCCTTTTAATGTACACAAACTCCTTGATGCTCTCTATACATTTAAAAATTCAGCTGCCGGACCCGACAAAATGCCATTATTTGTTTTTCCTAAGAATTTGCCATCCTCCGGACTCACCAAATTTCTACAATTATATAATAAGATATGGACCAAGAAATCTTTTTCCAAGCTCTGGCGAGAAGCTATAATACTTTCAATTAAAAATCAGATAAAACCACCCGATGATCCAAACTCATACAGGCCTATTTCTTTGATCTGCACGATGTGCAAACTAGTAGAAAAAAATGATAAACAGAAGAACAAAGAAACAAAAACCGAAGGTTTTTTTTTCTATTTACATTATAATTGTAAAAAAGTCTACCTACTGTCTACAAACAAGCATATCCACCAAGTTCTTAGTCATCCTTACTCCAAAATATGAATATTTTTGTTATCTACGTTGTTAGCAAAAATTTTTGAGATGCTCTTAGCTAAGTTATTTTCCCAGAAGGGGATTGATATGAAAAAATTATTAATATGACTCAAATTAGGGTAGGATAAATTTTGAATTTTCTTGAATTTAATTTTGGTGATTAGAGATTTAAGTATGTCCCGGTCATACCCGTTGTTAAATGCAATTTGTTTAAGTTTATTTAATTCTTGAAGATAGTTAGTTTTATTTAGAGGGATTGATAGAAGTTTATGAATATAGCAATAGAAAGCAGACATTTTATGTTGGTGAGGGTGATTTGAAGAATAGTGTATCACGTGGTCTATTTGGGTGGGTTTTCTATATGTGCTAAATTCAAATTTGTTACCCTACCTGTGGATAGAAAGGTCCAAAAAGTTCGAACAACATTCTTTTTCGGCTTCCAAAGTGAATTTTATATTGGGATGGATAGTGTTGATTGAATTTAAAATTTTAGAAGCCGCTTTGGCATCACCATTTATTAGGCAAAAAATGTCATCCACATATATGTCGTAAATTAAAATATGCCTGTGTTGTGAAATGATGTAGCTGGTTTCTAGATGGTTCATGAATATATCAGCGATTAGAGAAGATAGGCCATCTGGTTGTTCATAGGTGATGTTGTTAAAAGTGAAGAAATTTTGTGATAAGCACAGGTTTAAATATTGTAAAATGATGGTTATGTTATTGCCAGAAACGTTTGAACTTCTCAAAACCTCACGAACCAAAGGCATGGTCTCAAACCTTGGGACCGAGGTGTACAGATTGCTAAAATCGAAAGAAACCATGGAGCAGTTGTCAGGGATGTTGAAATTTTTGTATTTATTACAAAATTCTAAACTATTACTTACCGAGTTGGCTGGTTTGAATTGTGTGAGATCATGAATTAAGTTGCAAATAAAAGTGTTGCTTTTTGCAACTGGAGTGTTGATGAAACTTATAACTGGCCTAATGGATATGTCTGTCTTGAAGATCTTTGGAAGTCCGTACAAGCGAGGCATGGTTGGATTGGATGGTACCATGCAATTTGAAGCTTGAAATTCTTTTTAAGTAATATTATCAATTATTTTGTTTGAATTTACTTTAATTAACAATAATGTTAATATCATTTTTAATATCCTGTTACGTATTTGATCGAATAAATGCTATTATTGCGTACTCTCATATGGAAAATATATTATTTTCGAGAAATTCGGTTCCCTCACCTCAAAGAGTAAAAACAAAATAACAAATAAAAAACAATGTAATAAATAGCAATTTCTTACTGTTTCTTTATCATTATAAATTTTGTTTTGACAATGTTGTTTGTTGCTTTATCTTTTTTTTACTTTGTCCTGATGTGCGGCGCGGGCCTGCTAGAAATGCATCTTCAGCTACTAGACAACAATTTGTAATTTCAGTAATAGGACCAATAATATTTTGGGTGCAGTGCTTTAATAAGTAGGTATTAATTTCATAAGTTCTTTTTAAGCTTATGTTTTGCATTATATTCATGATGTCAGATTTAGTAAAAGAAGCAAACAAAAGTGATTTATAATGTTTTAGGCTATAAAGTTAAATCAATGTTATTTACAAAATAGCAAAGGTTTCTATATATACCGTCTTGCAATATTTACTTTGGACTGAGCTTACAAAGGATTAGTACTAGATCGGTCATCAATAAAGTGGTCATCTTGAGGTGGATCAAAAGGCCACGCTACATCGAATGGTATCTGGTTACATTTTTAGGACCTGGCCTAGTATGCTGGAAGGAAACAAGAAGCTGCATAGCTGCCAGAAAGTTTTTATGTTACTATGACAATGTTACACTAAAAAAAATACTTGCCTCTGACTAAAAAGAATCGCTGACTAACACCAGCTAATATAAGACAGGCGAAGCATCTTTTGGCGTCGTTTTCAACTACATCAATCTGCCTGCTTACGAGCTAAGATAGGCCTATCAATTTAAAAGAATGCACAATGAGCCTAATGAGGCCTACGTGCCATGGAGTAACCCACCCTTTACAATTTACAAAAATAGAGATCCCAAGGGCAAAAGGAATAAATCATATACCTAATCGATATATCTCTATATGTCGCTAAAGTTGTTGCCTCTGTAATAAAGCCATTATATTTTTAAAACATTTTATACTTATTAACTATTTTTCATCATTATTCCTAATTTATTCGTAATCATTTTTCACATTAATTATTTTTTTGATTTACGTTGAGTAAACATAATTGAACTAAACACACTGCCAATAAACGAACAAAACCGAAAGTGACTTTACCACAGGTACTTACCCATACAAATGAATAAAATTTAAGGAATTTTTTCGATGAAAATTAGGTAATAAAAGTGATTTCACACGTACCCAATCACGGAATTATGCCTGGAAAAAAAATAACGAATAATTGAGAGCAATAGAAAATTATACATTATTATAATGGAGCTCCTCCCGTTTAGTGAAAAAACCTTGCTCCTGATTCAGCCGACACTTAGCAGCTAGAGTGTATTAAAAATTCTTTTACAATAATTGCCATGGACGTATCTTGGATTATTTATGAAGGGGATAAGACTGAACATTACAGATGTATTACTCTACTAGATGTTGGATACAAAATTATATCTAGAATAATAAGAAACAAGTTAAACAAAGTGGTGGATTTAAAAAGTGCCCGTCTACTAATAATCAAGTATTTATGTTAGAATAGTAGGTCTGAGCAAAGACTAAATTTCAAGATGCTTTCTATAAAGTTTAAAAAAGTATATGATTCGATAATAAGAAAACGGTTGTACCAAGCAGTAGCAACAATCGGAATAACAAATAAAATTATCCATGTAGTAAAAATGACGTTAAATAAAACAAAAAATAAAGTAGCCATTAAGGAAAGTCAGTCAGAAGAATATGAAACGAAAAAAGGTTTAAAACAGGGCAACCCAGTATTTATAGTACTCTTTAATTTTCTACTAAAAGCAGTATTCAGAAGGAGAGGAATACGAACCCAAGGTACAATAAACAAGCTACAATAACAGTTATTGTATATGCAGGTGACTTGGTGGTCCAAGTTTTAACAAACAGAATACCAGATATATGGAAATGGCAACGATTATAAAAATAATTCCAAGCCAACTGAACATTACTTATACATCGAAGCAGAACAAGAAATACTGTTTTGCAATAATTCGAATATCATACATGGGGGATGAAATTTAAAAATTGGATAAGAGGATGACAAAAAGAATTAAAACAGTTGAAAGATATGTTACGGTCAGAGAAGCTGAGAATTTATGGGACAGTCATACGACCCATGGTATCATATAGTAGTCAATGTTGGATAATGAATAAAAAAGAAAACGAAAAACGAAACGTTTGGGTGAGGTGAGTGTTGAGTAAAATGTTCGGAGAAGTACGAGTAGAGCAAGATGAATGAATATATGGTTAGAACAAATAGGTTACTATAGCCGGACTCTATAGGTATAATGGAGGAAAATATGTAGATGGGCGAAAAGAGTATTGATAAGAGGAGATGGTGCAAGAAGAATAAGAGAACGTCCACAAGAAAAGACGACTTACACAACTAGTAATAGAGAACTGGCAAAAAGAAACCAGAAACATTTTTTACTAGAAACCTGCTTTTATTTTTACAAAGAAGACGAATTGAATTAAAGAATCGACTTTAAGTTACATTTTTGTTGCCTAACTCCTTCATATATCACTAAAATGAGAAAAATAAGAGGATGCTGAGCTGTTCTGCGAATAATGATTTTCTGACAGTGTGGGACTTAGACTCATATTATTAAAATAAGAAGGTTTTGAGTAGTCAGAATAATGAATTTCTGCTAATGAGCTAGGTGACTTTCTTGACATTGACGGTGTTGTACTTGGAGTAGAATTATTAATACATGAGATTGCTGAGAAAGACCTCGATGCTTGACTAGCGTCAGAATAATTATTTTTGCAACTATGACCAATATGAATCTGGAGGCACAGCTGGGTTGGGACATCCTATATACGCCATTCGTTTACATTTAGTACATTGAACTTTGGGAATTTATCTATTTACTGTTTTTTTACACACCAAACACACCAAACAATATTCGTTGGTCATATCACGATAAAAGTTTTATCACAAAAAAAGTGAACAAAAAGTGGTCAGTGAGAATGTACCATTTGGAGTTTATGCGAACATCAAAATTTAGGTTTATGCACTTACGACAATATATTATGGCCTGGATCACAAATTTACAAACTAGATTCATATCAAAAACTTAAATTAACACTATCAGCTAGCCGGTTTATTAATAGAATTAACACAAAAAGATTGTGTAAAACGGAACTTTAACTTTTTAGAAAATACTATCAAACAATATTCTACGCATGTTCTAAGAACATTCTGAAAAGAATCATAAACAGAACGTTCTTAGTATATTCATAGAACATTAATGTTATGTGGGTAGTTTATAATAGTTTTACGTTAAATTAATATACAGTGAGTTTGAACAAATTCATTTAAAATTTAGGGGTTTTTTTTTTGGGAAAAACGCTTAGACACGTCGATTTTATTTTTTGACTGCTTTTTTCTGAGGCCCTTCCCAAGGGGGGCCTCAGTATTGCATTCGTGCAGACGAAAAAATTTTCTGACCCCTCACTTTTTTTCATGTTTCCGATCATTCCGAGTCCGAAAATGTAGAAACAAATTTTCGCCTGGTCTGGTTTCTGTGTGTATGTATGCTGGCACGATAACTCTAGAATGAAAGTTCTGATTGACTTGCGGTTCTGATTTTCTTGAATAATTACTTCTAACTTAGAACCCTATTGATTTTCAGAATTTTCGGTTCATCCTAACTACTTTAATATCAATTTTCTTAAAATCCGCATATGCATTTCTTATGTGACAATTTTAGGAATTTCAATTATTTCTAACGTCAACATTCCTAACATTTTTAACATTCCATAAAATGCAAACATTCTCTAACGACCTGTCAAACAACAGCTGTTGATAGTAAAGATGAAATTTTTAAGGCGGGTTGCGACCTTCATACTTGCAACTATGGCCATTTGGGTGGCTATTTTTATTCGAAATTAGTCGTCAAGCCTGCCAATTTATGAAAAATATATAAACAGTTTCTTAAAAATGACTTTTTTTATGCTGGTGCTAACTTAAGAAGCGTACTACTATGTCGCCTCTAGCCACAAATACACCTTCATCAAATTTACTGGCTCTCTGTCGCAACCCCAAAGAATAATTAACCGGCCATTTTATTTGGCAAAGATCAGAATAATGCTTGGCTGTGCCTGTCAAGTATCAAGATATGTGAATGGCTCTTAAATGTCAAATTATTAAAAAACGTATACTTCTTTTGATATTTATTGCAAATAATTCGTATTGTATCTCAATTCAGGCTTTCCATAAATAAAGATACAGCAAGACAGATAATATAATGTTCTTATACAAAGCACTTTTTTTATTATATAAAAGAGAGGTAGATAATGCTGTTTTTTTTGTAGAAAATTTTTAATATACTCTATAAGGTGGGAACCACCATTTTAGCGTCTCTCGAATTTTTAATAGTAACTTTGTGTATACAGGGTGGCCCAAAAATAAGCATCAACTTTATTTTTTCAAATAGAAAGACTTGTTTTGTATTTCATTTTTGAATTTTGAATCAAATCCTTCATGAGATTCGTGTACCATGTGCTATACCTAAACTCAACTTCTGAAGATTTTTTATTTT
This sequence comes from Psylliodes chrysocephalus, assembly GCA_927349885.1. Taxonomy (NCBI): domain Eukaryota; kingdom Metazoa; phylum Arthropoda; class Insecta; order Coleoptera; family Chrysomelidae; genus Psylliodes; species Psylliodes chrysocephalus. Next base: position 76,127,022 of record OV651817.1, read on the forward strand.
CGTATAAAAAATTATGTTGTGTTTCGGCTCTTATATTTTTCAGTTCTTTAATATTTTTCGCTTAATTGAAGTAGACTTGGAATTTTAGATAACCTCACAGACAAAAATCTAGTGGGGTTAGACCTGGAGACCTAGCTGGCCATTTGATAAAATCTCGCCTTCCAATCTATTTATTTTTGAAAAATATTGTTAAGGTAATCTCGTACTGTTCGCGAATAGTGTGGGGGCGCTCCATCCTGTTGGAACCATATTGAGTCTGCCGGTATATTTGGGTTTTCACCATTCGGGTAAAGTGAAGTAATTTTGTAGTAGGTCTATATACTTTTTAGGATTAAGTGTTCCCTCCATAAATGAGGGAGCCACAATTGAGGTACCCACAATTGTGGCTTATACGTTTACTCTCTCGGGGAACTGTATACGACTTTCCATACTCCAATGTGGGTTTTCTAGTGCCCAATATCGATAATTTTATTTGTTTACCGAACCATTGAAATAAAATGTTACCTCATTAAAAAACTATCGTCCTTGAAAATTATTTACTTAACAATATTCTATTATCTGGTCCAAATCATCTTCAATAAGTTCTTGAACTAAATGTACTTTGTATAGGTGCCATTTGTTTTTGTGTAAGTATTTTAGAACTGAAGATTTACTTATTGACTGTGCTGAAGCTACTTATTGTCGAGTTGATTTGTGAGGATTTTCTTGTAAATCGAGCAAAACATTCAATTGTTTGTTTACCGGAACTGGAAGATGGTTACTTACTAACTACCGATCATGTAATGGGCCTTTTCAAAAATAGAATAAAAAATACGGGTTTCCATTAAAAAAATAAAGGTGATGGTCGTAACTTATTTTTGGGTAATCCTGTATACGTGACTTTACTATTAAAAAAAACACATTCAAATATAAAAATCTATGTGTCCGAGCGTTTTTTCAAAAAACAAATCCCTGAATTTTAAATGAATTTGTTCCAACTTCACGCGCCCTCACTGTACGAGGGTGGTTTGACGGAAGAGTGACTTTTCAATGAAAAAGTGACTTTACTGTAAAAAAATATTATATTTTTTCACATAAACTCTTTTTATCTCTACACACTTAGCCCAGAGAGTTTTCAATTTTTTCAAACCATCCAAAAAAGAATCTTTCGAAAGTTCTACAAGATACGCATTTGTTTCTGCCATCACCTCTTCATTTATCTAAAATCGTTTTTCACCAAGCCAGTTTTTTGAGTTTGGTGACAGAAAGTAATCGAAGGGAGCCAGATCAGGTGAATATGGCGGATGAGGCAATAAATCGTAACGCAATTTGGCCAATTTTTTTGCAACAATAGCGGACGAATGGGCAGACGCATTATCGTCATAGGACAAAACAGTTTTCTTTATATGAGTATTAAAACTAATCTATCTGTCAGATTTGTGTAAAATTTTGACAGATGACATCAAAAACATGCCGGAAACTAGCAATATATTCACCGTAGCGATAGTATTGGCAACCTCTGAATAGTCACTCTTCCGTCAAACCACCCTCGTATGATGACAACCTTAAATAAATATAAGACTGTAGTTTGAGCAACATATTTACTTATTTTTTTATTTATTTACAATACTCGTGTTAAAGAATTGTAGTGAAATCATTAAGAAACTACCTCATTTTAAATAAGTGCTCTAAATTAGTAATATCTTTACTAAAATACATATTGTTTACTTTATAGGTCATAGAAACATAAAGGGCTAAAACTAATCTAGAAATTAGCAGGTTTTTAAACTGTCTCACCCCGGGTACGCCCCTGATAATTGCGTCTTATGAAGATCATCATGTAGGAATGTGAATATACAATTAGAAAAAAATTATAAAACACGATGGCTATCTACCCATTAACGATTAATTCAGTTCTATGGGAGTATCGATGAATATATTTTCAAGAAGTTAAAAGCTAGGTATATAAAACCAAAACGCATGATTTTGAGCCCCCGTTTAATCGATCGCCGATCGTATGAAACGCGATGCTAATGGTATCATCGGGAATTAAAAGTGCAAGTGAAATCTTTACCTTGCCCAAGGTCATTTATAAAATATCATTCGTGATTTGAGATGAAATGCAATGGGGGAAATCGAAGGAATAATGATAATAATTATTGTTCGTCTATGAAGGATAAAAGCTGATAGGAAAAAAGCTAAATGCTTTAAAAGAATTTAAATATTTCGGAAGGATTGTTTTGTCATAAGACCAATAACTCAAATTACTTTAATTTACAAATTTGATCGCCCATTTCCTTACACTTTACCACTAAATTAGTTTAAAGTATATATTGTTTTTTTTTTCTAATTTGTTATAATGCTCATATTTTACGTTACAGATTTTATATATATACAAGGTGTAATGGAGGAAGACCTAGCAGTAGCTCCATTGCTGAAGGAGGCGTAGTTATAATGCCCCTATTATTAGACAGGCTAGTCTTTGTACCTTGTGTAAATATTCTGCTAGCAGTTATGCTCTAAGTCTTGTGCCACTATATGACTGATGAGTAAGTTATAACAGGTACTACAACCATAGTATAAAGCCAGTGCATCATACTTGGGTTTAAGCCCTCATGTGTTTCCTACCATCCGTCTACAGGCCCATAGTATTCTTACAGCTTTTTCTGTTTTTTTTTCTATATGGCTGCAGAAGCTAAGCTTGTCTTCAAGAGTGATTCCAAGATATTTAAACTCTTTTGCCATTTTTAGATGTTGTCCCCACGTATAAAGCTCCTTCATTCCTTAAAGGTTCCTTTTTCTTGTGAATGCAATAACAGAGGTTTTTGTCTTTTAGGCACCATCTTTCGACGATATTTAGTGCCCACTGCATCCTTTCGGATACAACAGACCCAAATTTACCGTTTACTACGATGCTTATGTCATCTGCAAATGCTTGCGTGTATCCGAGGGCTTATGCTAGCTCGGAATAGTTTACACAGTGGTCTCTCCAGTACTGCCTGACCCTTTTGTAGAAGTACCGGGATTTTATCATCAGGTACAGCTGTTTTGTATGGTTGAAAGGAATTTATCGCCCACACAAGTTTTGTTCTGTTTACTATTGTTCTGTTTGTCATTCCTACATATAGTTTTAATACATTTCAGATGCATTTTCGAATGTCTCCATAAATTCCATAAACGGCCCCAAGACAAAGGTGGTCAACCACAATTGACAACTGAAAAGACTCTATTAATTGCCTTATGGACATTAGCTACACAAGAAAGTTATCGGTCTATAGGTGATAGATTTGGAGTAAGCAAAAGCACTGTTTATAATTCTTTGCATTTAATAGTCAATGTCATTTTAACTCATTTGTGTGGATTATTTATTAAATGGCCATCAGAAGAAGAAAAGAATATGGTGGCTGAAGGATTCTCAAGATTTGCAATGCAAAATGTAATAGGTGCAATAGATGGCTGCCATATTCCAATTAAATAACCAAAATAAAATGGAATAGTCTATTTTAACAGAAAAAAATTCTACTCTGTTGTCCTTCAAGCTGTATGTGATTATAAGATGATGCTTATAGGTGTCGACTGTAGGTGGCCTGGCAGTGTACATGACTCCAGAGTTTTCCGAACATCAGACCTTTTCCACTTTGGCTCAGATCTTTGTGCACCACATTATTATATTATAGGAGATGCAGGTTATCCCTGTAAGGAATAATTGATAACACCTTATAAAAATAATGGACACCTTACACCTGCTAAAACCTATTTTAATACAAAGCTATCTAAAACCCGTGTCAAAATTGAGCATGCTTTTGGATTACCGAAAGGGCGTTTCCGAAGATTACTCGATTGTTTATACATGAACGATATGCAGCATATTGTGAATACTGTCGTAGCTTGCTGTGTTCTACATGATATTTGTTTATTGCATGATGAAGAAGAGGTGCAAACATATATTAATGATGGCTTGCAACAAGTTTATCCCATTGGCAATCATAATGAAGGACCTGAAGAAAATGTTGGCCAAATTGTGAGAAATGATTTAACAAATATTATGTAGAATCAAAGATGAAACATATTTTAAGTGAATATATAACTCTTATTTTTTTTAATAACGGTTTTGGAAATAATAAAAATATATTGATCAACTTTTTTTTAGTTAGTAATTTATTTAATAACATAAGAACACAAATAAACTTTTTAAATTCTTAAAAACTAAAATATAATTCTCTAAGGACAAACAGAAAACTCACAAAACACATTCATTAGGTTCCATTGTCATCTCTTTTTGTTTTTATTAAGGAAATCAACTCGCCAATCATTAATTTATTTTCTTGGTGTTGGGTTTCTATAACTTTCATTCGTTTTTCTTCTCTTTCTTTTGCCTCTTCTTTGTAATCTTTTAAAACTTTCATTAAGTCACTTCTTGGGTTACTCCTCAACCGCTTCTTTTTTTATTACATTCAGTGTCATGGTCACTTTTACTGCTACCTGCTTTCTGTGCATCAGCATCTGGTTTTTCGGTCGATAACTTTTCAGTTATGGCTCTTATTATATTTGCCCCCAGGTTGGAGTTGGTGCTTGAATTTGACATGCTCAATGCTAAGCTTGAACATGTTGCTTTTGGAGTTATATTTGGAGCATCTTTCAAAAATTGTTCCATTACATAAAAATATTCCCAATCCTTTCTTGAATATCCACTCTTTGAATTGTGATCCTTAATTTCTTTAAATTTAGTTATTAAGGTTTTCATTCTATTTGACAGCTGTTCTCCTGTGAAGCTGTATCCATGTGTTTCCATTTGTTGGGAAATCATCTTATAAATTTCATTTTTTTTTTGTTTTTGGGATTGTTTAATTAAATTTTTAATTAAGAACATCCATCTAATAATAGTAAAGTTTTCTGCATACCTATCCCATGTATTTTTTTTGGTTTGTTTTCAGTATCATTAGAACTGGACTCGGTCTTTTCTGGAATAACTTCAATCATCTCATAACATCCGAATAAAATGTAAAATTCATATTTATTAATATTCATAGTTACAGAACTTTCTGTTAGAAAAATGAAATAAAAAGGCATAGGTCATAGTTTATAATTTGATGAAAATTTACTTACGATTTGCATTGTAGCGTATGTATTCACCGTCATCTGTTCTAATTATTTCTACATTTGTTGGTTCTTGAATACAACTCATGTTTATTTAGTCAAATTACAATTATATGTAAATAGTTTGAAAGATTATAAGAAATATCACATTTGTCTTTAGTTTATAGTTACAGTATAAGTAAGGTTAAAAAGCTTTTTGCGTGGAGGAAGGATAGCTTTTTGCCCACATACTTTGATTTTCTCTTACTATACGGAGAATGGTCGCACTGCGCAGCTTTCTGAGTGCCTTTTAAAAGGAGATAGAAAACTCCGCCATTTTGAACCCTTATTACGTGTTGCCTACATCTTGGCGCAATATTTTTAATAGGTGCGTTTTAATCATCCGCTTCTGCTTCGGAATTGTCGGTTTTCTTGTTTTAATCTGACAGGTTAAAACGACTAAACCGACAATTCCGGAAGCAGAAGCGGATGATTAAAACGCACCTGATATTTTGCTTGCTGCTGTCAGTGTCAGTGAATATTACTTTTGAAGTCACAGTTTATTGCTAAAGAATCAGTTAGCTCACTCGGACCAGTTGAAAGTTCCAAAATAACATCCACTGCAGGGATACAAATTCAGGATACGCAGAAGACTGCTGTTTTATTATAGGCGGTTGTCATATATTGTATTATCCGAGTTGCACAGTGTATAAACTGAAACATTGAGATCAAAAGTGCCGACGCAAAGTGAGCGATCTGATTCTTTAGCTGTAAACTGTGTCACAGGGTTCAAAATGGCCGCGCCCTATGTTGGGCATGTCGGACCTCTCTCTTGCCTCGTATAGTAATCAAAGTATGTGTTTTTGCCTTTTTCTTGACAGTTATATTTCAAATGTCATCCCCACTTTTTCTCATTCTCGCTCCAAACCGCCTTTCGATTTAGAATGAAAAGTTACACCGGTATCAGTTTGTTGGTGCAATAAAACGGTCAAACCAGGCAATACCGGTGCCAGAATGGTTGCAACAAAACGCAACTATTACTTGACTCTCTGATCAGTAACTTTTTTAGTTTTATTAAAAAGGTGAGATCAATGCATGATTTTTCGTTGCCTTTTGTCTTGTATACTTATTTATGTGCCTCATAAACACTTCTTGATTTAATGTAATTTAAATAATAAGAACGTAATTATTTTCACTATTAAGAATATTTCATAGCCACCTTTATACAAAAACTAAACGTCATATATCCGTATTTATGTAGTCGTATGAAAAAAATAGTAACCAATCTGATAAACATCTTAATTCTATAGAATAGGTGTAATACTTCTTCCCCACTTCACCTACCTATGCTTCAGGCCATGGGTGGTCGAATATATAAATATAGTCTATCCTTCAATCCTTTAATTTTTATAATTACTATTCCGAGGAACCATTAACGAATCATTTATACTAAGCACTCGGTAATCATCGAAGATATTTAATATTTTTCTCGAGTGCTTAGGTTCGCGATAAGTTAATTGATTGGTTTCTAGACTTGAGGAAATTAACTTATGAAGATATCTATATCTTAATAGTTGATCAACTTTAATGAATATTTTTCGTCTCGGTAGTACGTTTCGTATAATATCTTCCATGACAAGAAATATATATTTTGAAGTTTGCAACAAAAAATGAAATAAATAATAAATGTATTTGCTTGAATAAAAAATGTTTTAGCATCGTCACAAATATTTCCAATATTGAAATTATTTAACAATCTAAAATATAATAAAAAAAAGTATCAGAAATATATACAGGGTGTTAAAAATGTTATTATTAATATTATTATAATTGAATAAGACAAATAATATTATAATTAAACTAAGGTACGTAAGTTTTAGAAGATTTTAAAGTGGTTTTAGGTAGACAACTATAGAGTGCATTGTATTTTTTTTATGTGAACGTATGTACATGCGATTTTACCATTGTGAAATGCACCTAAAAATATGCAATCAATATTAGCAATAATTTGGCATGACTTTGGATAATTACCATTACAAAAATTATAGTTATTTACTATATAAGTAGATAGAAGATTTTTATTGTAGGTGGTATTGAATTTGCAACAAATTTTCAAGGCAGGATGGAGTTCGACCTCAAAAATCAGGAGATCCAGGTCTCTTTCAATTATATAGTGATTTGTGGAGAAAACAAATTATTGATACTATTAAACTGATAGATCTAATACCATTGCAAATGTGACAATATGACAAGTAAGGAATTAATGTTGAAAATCTACCTATTTTCATATAGTTGAAATAATCGAAGTTAATAAAATCACCCATGACTGAAATATCATGATTATTATGAATATTCGTGGATTCATTCGTCTTATAGAGCTTTTCATAGTTAACAGTGCTAAAAGTACCATTTATACCCCTGAAACCAATAGAAAAAATGTTATTGCTGGATTGCCACCCTTTCCATTGCAGTAATGTAAAAATGCTCGAATATACTGCCAAAAATTACATTATTTTATTTTATTTGCCTAGTCCCAGTACTCAGCTTCTGCAGCCTTTAGATAGAGGGTTTTTTAATTCCTTCAAAGCTTTTTATTATAAAGTTTGTAACTTGTTTTTAGGCTACAATTCAGACATTTACTTGCTACTACATGAAAAAAATCTGCTACAATAAAAAATGCAGTATTCTTGTTTAAAGCAACGGGTGTAGTACTATTTAATCCGTCAGTTATTCCTGACTATGCGTACAGAGTAGGGGCCACAAACAATATTTCGTCCTCAGGATCGTGCATGTAACATTCCTGCACAAAGTGACCCGGATCCAGTTAACATTAACACCAGAATTGTTTCAAATTCCCCGCAACCACGTTGTTCACATTGGCCTGACCAAAATCGTAGCCTCGAAAATCTGAAGGATCAAATATCTACCTAGAAAGATTCTACACCTGGAAAAATGTGAACCCAAATATGTCCTGTACCAATTATGAGTACTGTAAAGTGTGTAAGGAAATGAACCAACAACTTGCTTCTGTTTTAACAAGCAGCCAGAACATTACAGAAAAGAAACAAAAAGCAGAGGCGAAATGAAACAAAGTTAAGAAATCAACAGATGATAAAATTAAACCAAGAAACAAGAAACGAATTGTAAAGAAACATATAAAATATGCTTCTGAATCTTCAAGTGATAAAGAGAATGCTATTATTTATGAAGATTCTTCTACTTGCGAAGATGAATCGAATATTTGTGTAGGATGCAAGGAAGAATATAGTCAAACAAAAACGAAAGAAGACTGGATTAAGTGCATGAAATGCAACCGGTGGCTTCACGAAGACTGCACCAAGTTTTTGAATTTCTGCAATTTTTGTGGAAAAAAGGACAGACAAGAAAATCATCCAGGCACTAGTTTAAAACAAGCACTCATTTTAGAACTAGTTTAATTTATTTATATGCGTTAGTAGAAAATGTTTGTTAATTTGATAGTATAAAAAGATATTTGTGTTCGTTATTATAGAACTTCATACAAATAAAGAGTCTAGTCCTGTTAGGATAGTTGAGGCCGGAAAGTGCACCTGAGTTAGTATCTCCATACTTTCCTATAGTGTCGTGGTGTAGGTATCATACTCTTTTTTTGAGGAATCCCACTTGACTAGATGTACTGTCTTTGGCTATAACTCTATGGATTCTAGCGCTGGCGGTGGTTTCTGAGACCACTTCGCAGAACTTCCTACATGAGTTTCTTTTAGCACGAGGATATGTATAAAACGAATGAAAAAGAAAACTGATTTTGACTAATTTTGTTTGTTTTCTAATAGTTCAATTATAATGTGGTGCTCAATAGTAAATAAATATATTTTTAATCATTTCTTAAGCTGGTTCTAATTTTTTACGTCATCCGGGAAAGTGTTATACATTTTTGTCGCCTAGTTAGAATAAGATAAACCAATTTTTTAAATTTCAAAAGTTGCCTTCTGCTAGATTTTTAATTCGTGCCAAGTATTTGCTTCGAAAAATATAGCCGTATCGTCGGCGTAGCCTGCATTATTTAGAGAAAATATTTTATTAACATATAGGTTAAAAAGTATTGGTCCCATTACTATGCCTTAGTGCAAACCATATTTAATCGTTTTTTCTTCACTTAATTCTGTTTCCAATTTTACTATGTGGGCTCTACTGCTTAGATAACTTCGTAGAGGTTCCAAATAATTTCTTCTTATGCCTATTTCTTCGAGCGTTCCTACAATTATGGTATGACTAACTGTGTCGAAGGCTTTAGCTTTAGTATCTTTTGTGGAAATTTTTCTTTAAATCCACACTGTCTTGGTGACAGCAATCCAAATTTATTTTTTTGACTTCCACTGTTGATAAGAATATTGAACTGGGAAGTCATTTTGTAGTAGTTTTGTAATTTGAATTAACATTTATTTTTATTTTTCCCATTTCCACAAATCGTTCATTACATTCATTAGCAAGGTACTTTCTTTTGGAGATAAGCTCACCATTTTTGCTTTTATTTATACCATATTTTTATTTTTTGATTCATTTAAATCTTGGATCACATCCCACACTTATTTAGGATCATTAGAATTTATTTCAATTTTCTGTTTCTATTAATTAGCTTTAGTTTTAGCAATTAGATTAGTTACTGATTTTCTAAAAAATGTATATTGACCTTTAATTATTATTTCGTTCAGATAATGTTTTAATTTTTGTGATCTATGGTGCAAGTTTAGAAGTTTTCCGTTTATATAATTTTATTTCCGTTGATTCATTTATGATTTCCGAAATTATTGTTATAAATTTAGTAATTGTAATATATCCGTCTACTTCTAAATATATTATCTGTCGATCTACCTTCTCAATCAAATGCTTAAGTTGGTCCTGCTTTAAATATTTTGATCTGTTTTTTTTTTTTTTCAGTTTTGTCAAATTTGTATCAAACATTAGTTGTAATATGGTTGGTAATTAATCTTAAAATAAAGCTCTACACATTTACGTAATACAAGGGCTACCAAAGGTTTATACCTTACCTCAATTTCGTCCAAACCATGAACCCTAAAAGTACGAGAATATAAAGGGCAACGTGAAGAAGCGGCCCATGCACCAGGTCGATGCCCCGCTAAAACATGCCTCTGTTTTTTACTTTGTTTTATCTTATCCAAAAGAACGCGGGGTTCTTCTTTTTTGGACCTAGTTAAATTGGATAGCTGTGAGCTATACATTTTTAACTGTTAATTCTATGGGATACGTTCTAGTCGTTAAGTCAGGAACTTTTTTTTACAGGTCAGGTTACTGATCACGGGTACCTATAGGTATTTTTTTATTGTTTTAAGTATCGAACGCCAGGTGAAATTTGATAGTGGGTCGTACCTTTAATAAAATTTTAAAAAATTACGGGAGTTGGTTAAAAAGTAAATGAATATAAATACAATTATTATGTTACGGTCTCAATACTTTTGTGCAACAGATATTTTTAAAATTAAAATAAACTAAAGAAAAAATAAATAAATACTTACAATTTAAAATAATGCTAATACATATTTAATAATTATTTATTTTACTTGAATTATTGTTTACATTCCAAAGTACAAACAATATTGACCTTGAACTCTTCTTTTTCCCATTATTGTTCAAAATATTAGGTACTCTTCTGTCTAAAAATAATAACATAAAAGCCTACTGCTAAACAGGTATCATTAAATTTTGAAAATAATGTCATTTTGGTTTATGGAGCACCTCAAAAAGTAATTATGGATAATGGCGGTCCTTTCACCGGCAAATTATTTCATGATGTACTTAAAAGGTATGACATCGAACCATGGCATATTTACAATTATCACCCGCAGAGTAATCCAGTGGAACGAGCTCATAGGGTAGTGAAGGCAGCTTTAACCTCCTATGTTTCAGAGAATCACCGTCTCTGGGACCAATTTCTACAGAAAGTAGCTTGTGCAATTCGTTCTTCTTGTCACGAAACGACAAAACTTACGCCAAATTTTGTAGTCTTCGGAAGAGAAATTCAACTATCTGGGAGAAATATTCACCCACTAGCAACTCCTCAAGATTCCACTCAGGACCCTCTTATCCGCTCTGAAGCATTGTTAGAAGTCTTCCAAGATGTCCGACGCAGAATTAAATTGGCCTATGAAAATTCCAAAGATAGATATAATCTTCGACGTCGCGATGAAAGATTCACGCTGAATCAAAAAGTATGGAAACGTCGCTACGCTTTATCTGATGCTTCTAAAGCAATCACTGCCAAATTTATTCCAAAATTTGAAGGACCTTTGATAATATCTAAGATTATTTCTCCATGGTCTTACGAGCTAAGAGATAGCAATGGCCATTCCAAAGGCATTTGGCATGCCAAAGACATTAAAGCTCATCCGCCGGATAATGATGTCGAATCCGATACAGTATCTGATTCGGAGTAATATTTTTTTTTGGTTTAAGTTAGTTAGGTTTATTTAAGTAGCTAATTGAGTTTATTATACCTCAAAGTTTTTCTCTGGAAAAACTTTTTCCAGGAAAGGGGGGGTTGTTACGGGCTCAATACTTTTGTGAAACAGATATTTTTAAAATTAAAATAAACTAAAGAAAAAATAAATAAATACTTACAGTTTAAAATAATGCTAATACATATTTAATAATTATTTATTATACTTGAATTATTGTTTACATTCCAAAGTACAAACAATATTGACCTTGAACTTGAACTCTTCTTTTTCCCATTATTGTTCAAAATATTAGGTACTTTTCTGTCTAAAAATAATAACATAAAAGCCTACTACGGTTAGGTTAATTATTGTCATCAAAAATCTCCTATCTAGATCACTTCCTGGTTCTGTCTCTTTTTTGGCTGATATTGAGCCATGTGGACACATTAATAAAATCGAAATTTATTTCGGATTTAATAAGCCTAAAACAAAAGAAATTCCATCAAAGATAATTGTATAACAAAAAGTTAATCAAAGCTGATTATACACATTAGTGGATTTGCATACAATATCTTTAGAAGGCCGCTACTTCTTCACGGTAAGCTACCTTGATCTCATCTCACCATAAAAACTTTCAACATATTGGATTCATCCTGTTTTCAGGCCATCAACTATCAACTATCGACTACCAACTACCACCTAGCATTTATTCGTTGCTAACTACCATATTGTGGACTAGTTACATAATATCTACAAATACCTCTCATCTATCGCATATTCTTGGACGAAATATTGGAATAAGAATTATATTTCATAGCATCACTCGCCTTCCAGTTAGTAGCTGTTTGATACTGACCCCAACGCACTTCTATAGATATAGTCAGGTTCAGGTTGGAGCTTTTGAACCAATAAAGTTGTTTGAACTGCAAGGACACAAGTAAGAAATTTCCAATTATAACTCTCGAGGGTATAACAGGGCGATTCCAATTCAATTTCCTTTGGGTACAGGAATACCTACAAAACAAGATAATAACTATTAAATCAAACATATTTTCATATTATATTTTACCAGATAAACTCTATCATCATCAATATTATTAATTTTAGATTAAAAAGGTATTTACCTTGCACTGTAAACCGCATAGTACTACATGGGTTCATTTACGGTTTTGTTAAAATCATATTCTGTCAATTTTAATCAGACATTTAATCTGTTGCACATAAAGAAAGCTTTAAGAAATTTTGTTTCTTTAAATAAGACCCCAGACCACTCTCCAGTTCAGCAACAATAAAATTGTACTAAACTGAGTTTTAGCCGAGAGCAAATTATAAAATATTTGAGTTTCAGAACACTGTCTTTGACTGACTCATTTAAATATAGTAGAAGCTGATATAAGAAGGGCCAGTCTTAATAATTATAGTTACTTGCTCGTAGTGTTATGTTTAATTGAATCGGTGAGTTCGAAAATCCTACAAGTCCAAAATTTTACATTTTAAAGTAAAATAGCCAGTTTATTTAAAATTTGTCTCTTCTTCGATTTAGCTAAAATCCATTCTAGATACCTAGCCGTTAACGTAACACAGCTGATTGCACCCGTGAAATGAGGAGAAAAACCGTACATATTCGTGACTTGTACGGTTTTTCATCTCAACAACAAAATATTGGTCAGCTGCTATACCTAGTCAGTTGGAAAACTACAAATGCTGAAAATGATGATTAAATAACTGAGATAACAGTTTTGATATTGTATTTTTCCACCTTTTTGAATAAATATTAAGTAAATCAAAAAATGTTCACCTGTTTCTTTGTCGAGTTCAAGTCCATACTCCATTTGAATCTGTCATTGGTAGTCTATTTTATTTTCTGAAAAACTACCTTTAAAAATACATTGCAAACCACGAGATCTAAAACTTTTCTGTGCATGAAAATAGTCTATGTCAAGTAGTTTCAACGTTGAAACGTTTTTATTGTTTTTCTCAGAAGGCTGATTTTGGACATGTACGGTTTTCGAACTCACCGATTCAACTGAATTTTTGTTTGGGGCCTAAATTACTTAGATATATTGGAAAGAGTTCATAAAAACAGGGTTATTTAGTAATACTTCTGATGTTATAATCCGTTTAGAGAGTGGAAGAGGAAAGTTTGCATTTAATAGTTTACTCGATACAAAAAATAATAATAATGGATAATCATAGCTATCCAAAGCTTTGTTTTGAACAGTAATTGCGGGTTTGTTCCTAGAGCAGCTCTAAGGGTTTGATCAACTCTACAAATATGGAGTATGACTGAATAGTCATAATAGTACAAATGACAAATTTATTTGTTAAAATTGATTGATCTTTATATATGGAACAATTTAAACCATCCTTCTTCAAGTTCATATAGGATAGATTTGTTGTTAAAATATTTTACATATTTTCATGATTCTTATGTTAGTGTAGTCGTTATCATTTTAACTATAAATGGACCTCTCATCCTCAATCTCTTTTTTTGAGAAAAATTTAATAGCATTTTCAAAAATTGGCTATTGTCTTTTATTTTCGAATTATAAACAAAAGTTCGTTTTTTCAAATTTTCATTATATTGCATTACCTTGCTTATTTATGAAAGTGGAAGAAAATCATTTATACTTTCTTTAGGCACTTTTTTGATGAGAATCCAGTGGCGTAGTCAATGTTTTTTTTTAAATTCTTTAAATTCGAGTTATAGCATAAAGTGAAACTTAGCTATTTTCATAGGCCATTTTGCACTTTTAAGATGATAATATAAGCAATCAAACGTTATTAAATGAGTAGTGTTGTAAAAATGCTGATACTCCTGTGAGAAATATTCTGAATGACACAAGCCTACTAGAAAATAAAAGAGCTACTTTTTAAAATTATTTTGAAATATACATGATGCCCAAAAAGTATGGCATATCAACGTTATTTTTTTTATGGAACGACCAATATTTTTGACATAGTTATAAATTTAGATCACAAGTGAAAAATATAAAAACAAAAACCTGTTTTTAAAGTATATAAATGCAAAAAAATATAGGACATTTCATATTTTTTTTGGGATATTTTCAATATTTTAAAATAAATATTAAAATGTAGCTCTTGACTTACATGTCTCCAAATAATTTTTTTTTTCAAAATTGTTAGTTTATACATCAAATTCCGTGCTGCATGTGGTAATCCACCCTATATAATTTCTTTGTATTTCCTAGGTAACACGACCCCTTCCGGCGCCTGGACATAGTACAACTTGTTCACCTCCTCCTTTACACCCAACTACAAATAACGGGGAAAAAAAATCGACGTGCCACTTTTCGCAGTCATCGGAAGGACAATAATATTAAAGTATAATATGTGTGTTAAAATGTTTTTTAATATGTTTGTGTTTTTAATGTTTTCATATAGGTAATATATGTTTATTTTATTCTGTAATAAAAAAGCAAACGAGCTATACCTAAGAGACAATATAATAAGTAATAGCCTAATAATAATGGAATGGAATGCTAATGGACTGCTGCAGCACCAACAAGAATGGCAAGCAAACCTAGACATAGAAAGCATAGACATATGCTTAATTTCATAGACTCACTTTACCAATGAGTACTTTATTAAATTTAAGTGATATAAGGTTTATCATACCATTCATCCCCGAAATGCAGCAAGGTGGGTAGCGCAGTAATAATTAGAGAAGCAATTAAACATCATCAAGAAGCGGGATACAGGACTGAAGAATTTCAGGCTACTTCAGTAATGATAAAATCTAAAACTTCTGATGTTATGGTCACTTCTGTATATTGTCCTCCAAGACATACCGTTAAAAATGAACAATACCTAGATATCCTCAATAGTCAAGAAGCTAGATTTATCATTGGAGGCGACTTTAATGCAAAACACTCCCTTCGTGGTTCCAGACTAACAACAACTAAGGGTAAAAACTTAAAAGAAGCAATGACACAGTTAAAATCTGAGTCGCATTCAACGGGCAAACAAACCTATTGGCCCACAGATAAAAACAAAATACCCGACCTAATAGACTTTTTTTGTACGAAATATTTTAGCAAACTACATCGAAGTTGATGAGGCATGGGACATGAATTCAGATCATTCGCCCATTTTTCTTACTCTTAGTGACACCATTACCCAACAGAGAGCGCTCCTAGAGTACTAATAAATAGGAGAACAGACTGGCAAAGCTTCAGACTGGAACTTGAAAATAAAATCAATGTTTCAACTTCGTTAAGAACAAAAGCACAGCTAGATGAAGAAGTAGAACTACTTGTGTTTAACATACAGCAAGCAGCATAGGACAATACGCCACCTATTGCGCAGCGAACAACAGGAAATAACTATCGAAAAGAAATAAAATCTCTGCAAAAAAAAACTTAAGGAGGAACTGGCATCAGACCAGAGCTCCATCAGATAAAACCAAACTTAACAACGTCACCCAGCAGATAAAAAGAGATAAAACAAATCAAAAATGAATATATTTGTAAGTACCTTAGTGAGTTGACAAACGATAAATCCACTTAATATTCTCTATGAAAAGCCATAAAGGGATTAAAGAGGCCCACTGTGCAGAACGCTCCAATCAGAAATACAGATGGTAGCTGGGCTAGAAATAATATATAAAAAGTTAATAAATTCGCAAAGCACTTACAAAATACCTTCCAATCAAATGAAGAAGAATTACCGAACTGGTATCCTCTAGAGAGAGTTGACTTAATTATCAGACCCACCTCTCCAAAGGAAATTGCAGAAGATATAAAAACAATTATTAATCCTAAGAAAGTTCCTGGCTTTGATTTAATTACAGAAGAAATCTTAAAACAACTTTCGAAGAAAGCCATAATTAAACTTACACACCTATTTAATGTCTCATTCAAACTAAGGTATGTCCCTAGAATGTGGAAAGTAGCTGAAGTCATTATGATTACCAAACCGAGAAAACCTCCGAACGAAGTTTCGTTATATAGGCCAATATCTCTATTGCCTATAATATCGAAACAATTTGAAAAAATACTAATAAAAAGACTGAAACCCATTATTAAAGAAAGAAAACTAATTCCAGCTTACCAGTTCGGCTTTAGAGAAAACCATGCAACTACAGAGCAGGTTCAAAGAATCTTAAATGCGATTGAAAAAGCATTAGAAAACAAAGAAGTATGTTCAGCCATCTTCCTCGATGTTGCGCAGTCTTTTAATAAAGTATGACATGATGACTTAAAACATTAACTGAATGTGCTACGTTCACAGCCATATTCAGAGCAATTGGATTCATACACTTCAGATAGATTCTGTAAAGTTAAACAAGAAAAAGCATAATCTGAATTAAAAGAAATTAAAGCAGGAGTACCACAGGGAAGCATCCTGGCACCCACTTTGTATCTGTTATGCACTTGTGACATACCCCAACTAGAACAAGATACAATAGCTAAATTTGCAGAGCAAACTGCTATTCTAGCGATAGGCAAAGATCATGAAGATGCTGCAAATAAACTACAAGCATCAGTTAATCAGATAAATAATTGGACCAAGAGAAGGCGTAGTAAACTAAACGAAACCAAATCTATTAATATTAATTTTACTAACAAAAATGGTCAAAGAATACCAATTAACATAAATAATGCTCAGGTCCCTTATACTAACTCAGCAAAATATCTAGGTATTACATTAGATGCAAGACTTCGCTGGAAGGTCCATGTTAAAAATAAAAGACAAGAGTTAGATATAAAATTCAAGAAAATGTACTGGGTACTTGGTAGGCATTTTAGCCTATCTATATATATAACAAAATTCTATTATATAAACAAGTTCTCAAACCAACTTGGACCTATGGCATTTAACTCTAGGGTTGTGCCCCAGCTACAGCAATATTCTAATAATCCAGAGATTCCAGAACAAAGTATTGAGGAACATTGTCGATGCTCTTTTGTACATTAGAAACAGCGACCTTCATCGGGACCTTCAGATGGACACTGTTGGCCAGACTATCACCAGATTCGCTAGGAGTCACGAACAACGGCTCCACCAACATGTGAACATTAAGGCGATCTAGCTTCTTGACAACACGAACTTGACAAGAAGACTCAATAAAGTGAAATCTTTTGAGTTAGCCAAGTGATTGTGTTAATAACAAATCAAAGCATTGTGCGATTTAGTGTTACACGTTAGTTTAGTGTAATTAAGTTATTAGACCCTAAGGTATACTAGCGAGTAGAACTTTAGTTAAGTTAGGTTATAACAAAATTACCCATTGATCAATTCTTGATCAGATTGTAATATTAATAAATGCCCCTTATGAAGTGTTTTTTATATGTATGTTCAGATATCAGATAACAGAAATATTTTGAAATTAATAAAAACCAAATAGGTAGATATTTTTATTTACAATTTATCAAATTTTTTTGCATTTTATATTGAAATAAAACTTAAATTGCAACAAAAATGGGCATTTTCTTAATATTTAAATTTTAAATTCATATAAAATCAATTCATTGCAAGTACCTATATTAAAAATTTCGCAAGTTCTTAAATTTGAATAATTAATCGTTCATCACTTCTTTGTGTCAAAACAACAATCAAATTGCGTAGACCCAAATAAAAGACTCGATTCGAAAAATTCAAGTCCAAGGTTTCTTCCGTATTTCGTACAAGGTTACTTACATTCTGTTCTACGCTGCATTAATTGCAGGTACCTAAATAGTCTTGACGGTATACCAATATCAAAATTTTCCTTTCTTTAGATAATTGATAAGATAATTACAAGATACTTATAAGATAATTATAAGGGGAGGGAGTAATAAACGAACAATTAGTTAATTTAAATATATATAACTTCAAAGAAGAGATTGATAAAGGAAAATCAAATAAGAAAAAGGGGGAGGAGTGCTTATTGCGTTAATTTAAAAAACACAGAAGAATAAAATTAATAAATCAAAGTTTTAAGTTTGAAGCAATAATACTTCAAATTAGGAAAAAATTCATATAAAAATCACATTTTTTTTATATTATTCCACCAGATCTTATTATTTACTAAACAGACATTCGGAGATTTTTAACTTACCAGAAATTAGTGGGTCATTCCTACCCCAAAATAATTTAAATACAAAATTTCTATTTTAAACGACTGTATAAATTTTAATTTTTATAATATTACTAATAATCTTCAAATAAGAACTATGTATTTATAGTAATAGGATCCCATGAAAAATTATGCAGTGTTACCCATGCAACAAGTTCATTAATTCACGATGACAATATATTAAAAGTTGCCTTAAAATTTGTGAAAAATTTATCTGAATTATGATAGGAATTATACAAATTATATAAATTTTCAGTAGCAAAATAAATAGATAACTGTACTTACAATAAAAAGAAGTACCTTTAATTTTGTAATAATACCCGTATTACTGGAAATAGTAAATATCAGTAAGTAGAAAGTTTTAAATAAACAATTTTACCATGTTTTTCAACATCCCTTAAATCTTAAATGTTCAGCAAGGACTAGATTTCTGCCTTTGATTATGGTATGTGGCTGAAATGCAATTTTGTGACTTATTGATAATAAACCAGTTTCAATTATTAATTCTATGTTTTCTTCTGAACTAAAAATGAAGAAAATAAAAATTACAATCGCAAATATTCCAATTATTTTCTTTTGGTAATACATTTTAATCCCACGTTATTATTTAATGGTAATTATTTTTATTTTAACACTATTTAAACTATTCTTCAATGATAACTTATTGGGCTAAGGCAACTTCTCATACATTTTCTTGTAAATACTGTTGCGTACCTATGTTTTATTATTGATTTTTATTGATTACACCTATTTTTTTTTAGCTGAAGCAATAAAAATATATATTGATAATTAAATAATGTTTTCGCTTGTTTTACAAATCCATTTACTTTTATTAAAATAAACATATATATTTTTTAATTACGAATTCTATTAAAAATTGTATTGTCAGTTTACGAAAAAATCGTACGTTAGTTCATACGTTAGTTGGCGCTGCTGTCACGTACGGTGCCAATAGATACAGAAAAGCTTATTTCAAAATTATTACCCAACTTATTAAAGACCTTGATTGCATTGAAAAAAGTTAAATTTTTTCACTAAAACAGAATACGTAAATTATATTAAAGCTTCGAAGCTAAGGTAAACACAGATATTATTAAAGGAAAAATATTCCTATTCCCAAATGTGAGAAATTTAAAAATAAATCATGAAAGAAAAAGAGAAAATTCAAAGACCGTGCCACTGAAACAACAAGCGACTATTTTCCTCTTTAAAACAACTACTTCATTGGCTAATACTGCAACAGGCATTGCATTATATTAGCAGAGATAAAAAATAATTTTCAACATTATAAGCAAAATCAAAGTTCGAATGTTGAAAATTATTTTCTATCTCTACTATTCACCTTTTGATAAAATGCAATGCCTGTTGCGGTATTAGCCAAGGAAGTAACTGTTTTCAAGAGGTAAATGGTCGCTCATTGTTTAAGTGGCACGGTCTTTAAGATTTTCTCTGGTTCCTTCATAATTTATTTTTACAGATATTAATGTTATTTAGAGTTATGTTAGCAAGAGGAAACGTCAAATATCAACTATGGAAAATTACATTCACGATGCTAAGGACATTTCCTTCAAAGAGACTACACAATGCTTTGCAGAGTTATTTGCAAGTGTATACTCGACCATTGCTAAAATATCCTATTCAACATAATCTAGGCCTACTTTAGACTTTGAAGAGGCTATAAAAAAACTTAAAACAACAAAATCAACGCGGATAGATACTGAAAGGTTATTAAGAATAGTTAAAATAATCATATTACATTCAATCTGATACTCAATAATGAAGCCTTTCTATATTAATGGAAAACCTCAATTTCTACCCCGATCCATAAAACGGGTGATCAACATAATTTTAAGCCGATATATCTTATATCTGCTCCTTCAAAGCTTTGGAACAATGTTAAAAACATGCATATTTTCATTTGTACTCTGAATACGCCTCTGTACAAGCACGCGCTTGCATAGAAACAAAAAACTCATAAAAACCCTAACGTAGGAACTGTTTCCTATCAAATATTTTATGATGAAACATTTCTGTAAACTAGAATCTCATTGAATTAACCGATCGCTAGGTCAAAGCGTACCCATATTTCGAAAATCACCAAAAATTCGTATGATTGATTTCATTATAATTTTCTATGAATCCTCTATACATTTTCTTACTGAATATTCAAATGACTTTTTTTGGCGCTTCACTTGTTTTTTTAGATCTACCACATGCTGCGTTAATATTTCGAAGTGATTAGTATGATTTCGGAAATTAAAAAAAAAAATGTAGCGATTTCGGTGATTTCGAGTAAACACCACAGTATTTTGGGAGTGGTTCGTCCCTCAGGCTTCAATAACTTTAACACGCTGTTCGTTCTCCATGATTCAATTTGTAAATGACTGAAGGTATCAAAACAAAAACCTAACCTAAAAAACAATTGACGTTTATGCTCCATTCACATTTAAAATATATCCAAACTATTGTAACACCCTTTATAAATAATCATACATACCAACTACAATGGTTCTTCCCAATTTTTTTTTTATTACCATATATAATTTCGCAATTTCGACTCCTTCTTATTATATTCTTATAATTTTGCGTAGTCAGTCAGAAGATTCTTTAGAAAAATGAGTTACAAAATACCAGGTAATTTTCATAAGAAGAAAGGGCAATAAATCTTCATTATTTATGATAAAATGAAAAACTAGCACCTACTCTGAATAAATTATATAGAAGCGTTTTAAACTAGGCTAGGTTATGAACATCTCAAAAGTTTTTGGTGTGATAGCAATAAAATCAGGCGATACAGGTAAAGAATTAAAGATCGATGTCACTAAAAATCAGCCATCAGAAAGGTTTACTTTTGCGATTTTGTTTCTATTCAATCACCTGTAACTGCACTCTTTTCGGTTTTTAAGTTTTGGATATTGGTGTCTAATGGTGGTGGTCTGCAAGTGGTCAGTACTAAAAAGCTCCATCGGTTTAAAAGCGTTTGAAAAAAAGCCTGCATCAGGTAATGCTATACCTTAGCTACAGAGACAAAAAACAACGTTAAACATTAATCATTTATTAATTAAAACAGAAATACACACGTACATTTTTAAAATAACTATGTAGATTTTTGCTCTTAAACATTATTAGAAAACTTATCTTGTACGCACCTAACAAGTACCTAAACAAGTACCTAAACAAGTACCTAAACAAGTACCTAAACAAGTACCTAAACAAGTACCTAAACAAGTACCTAAACAAGTACCTAAACAAGTACCTAAACAAGTACCTAAACAAGTACCTAAACAAGTACCTAAACAAGTACCTAAACAAGTACCTAAACAAGTACCTAAACAAGTACCTAAACAAGTACCTAAACAAGTACCTAAACAAGTACCTAAACAAGTACCTAAACAAGTACCTAAACAAGTACCTAAACAAGTACCTAAACAAGTACCTAAACAAGTACCTAAACAAGTACCTAAACAAGTACCTAAACAAGTACCTAAACAAGTACCTAAACAAGTACCTAAACAAGTACCTAAACAATTACCTAAACAAGTGCCTAAACAAAAAGTACCTAAACACCATTAGAAAATCTATGACATTTTTACAAAATTACAAGAAGCGGAGTGGGGTAGCGCAGTTTCTTTCTAATTTTTCTGAAATTAAAAATTAAATTGCTTAGTCTGACGGTAATTTTCCACTCGAGCATTCACTGTTGGCTTCTAATTAACAGTGCTGTCCCTATAGTGGAGCAGAGAGACAGTAACAAAGCCTACACACAATATAAGGGTAATAATCATAACAATGCCAATGACACCTAAGAAAAAAGCAAGTACAAAAATTATATCCTACTGGTGTACTACAATATAATTAACAAACCAAAACAAAACCAGCTTAAATATTTTTGAAAAGATCTATGAAAAATATCTCATTTAGGGTTAAAGTGTTCAGAAAGACCATGCTAAATACCAGCATTATAGTAGCCTTGATTAAATACTATCTACTTAATTAAATTAAAGCAAAAACAAACTTCTTAAAGTGGTCTAGCAATAGCCACGTCATGTAAATTATTTGTCATATCTCTTGACGTATAACGAATTCCTGGCTGATGCCTTCCGTATGACAAAAACCATATTACAGAGTAGACATATCCACACATTCCTAAAACTCGTGCACCTGATTTTCAAAGACATAACTTGAAAACAGCTTCCCTTGAAATACGCTGCCGTCTAATAACACCGCACACGCAACAAGATCTTTGATTATTTGGCAGTTTGAGTGGTACATTTCTAATGTTTTCGCCATTCCCTTCACCATTTTCAATGTCTACCTCGTCGCTGTACACATTTTCAATGATGGGAATAGGATCTTGTTGGATAGTAGGTTGTCTTATTTCATTGCCTTAAGAATAAAAACAAACAAGAGAATTTTGAAGATCAAGAAAATTTAAATGTTTTGGAAAATTTAAAAATGCATAGCTTTGTATTAGTTAGATTTGCCACTAAAGAAAAGATTAAATGTTTTGTTGGAGAAATAAAGAAGGTGCTATCTGATGATGAATTCACCATATCTTCCTTAAGAAAATATGGAGAAAACAAGTTCATTTTCCCCAATGTGGAAGACGTATCCACTGGACTTTATTTGCTGCAACCGCTAAACACTGGTGGAATTTTAAGAACCGCAAAATATTTTTCAACTAAAATTGATAAGAACCTGTTTAAGGTGAACTAAGAAAGCACGTTATGTATTTTGTATTTAGGTTTATTTTAAAAAAAAAATTATTTTTGTTTCCTTTTATATTTTTATAACTGTTCTCTGATTTCTAAATGAGTTAGTTACCTTTTACTTTTTAAAAGTATGCATTGTTATAAACTATTTTTATATTTTTTTATACATTTTTCCTATCAGAGTAATAATTATTAAAACACTGAAAATAAATAGTTTGCATTTGATTTTTACCTGTTGAAAAGTGGTGGCCACTGTTGGAAGTATGAGTAGCCACTGTTAGTATCATGTTCCAACAGTGGCCACAATTTCAAGAAATAATAAATAACACTCTGTATGACAAACAAGGCATGGTCCTTTGAAACTAAGTAAAAGTGCTTTCAGATGAAATAATTAAAAGAAGATAAATTTAATTACTAAATACGCAAAATCGAAATAAGTAAAAAGATGACCACTGTTGGATGGTCTCCCCTACATGCCTAACATAGACACAACTATTTAGTTTCTTGAATTTATTAAGGTCATTGTAATATTTATTTTTTATATTGTCTTAAAAAAACACTGTAATGTAAGTTTAGCTTTCATTTTTTTTTGTTAAAGCGATACCATCATTTGAGTAAAATCCTCACCACCACATCATGCATTCATGTATTTGTTTTTAAATCATGTTAAATTACTATTTTTGAAACTCAACAAGGAGAAAATCCAATTAACTCTTCCGTTTTGTATATATATAAGATAAATTAACTGAAGTTTTATTAGTAAAGTATTAATACTAAAATTTTAATGTAATTTACAGAAAATAGCTAGGTATGTATTTGTTTTTAAATAATTTGATAATTTATGAAAAAAGGGATTAAAAGTGGAATGACCAGTGGCCAGTAGGTCAGTCAATACAAAGTTTCATATATTTCTATTATAACATAACTAAAATACCTACATCTTTTAATCATAAGGACATAAGTTAAAAACCATTTTAATATATGCATTAGAATGAAGTAATAATAACTTAAAGAGACGAGGTCTTAAAGTAATAGCTGGTACAGTATGTTTTTTAAACGTTTCCTCATTGCTGCTAGAATGAAATCACTTACTATGAAATGTGCTCTAAAAACGGCATTTATAGCAGTCAGTGTTCAGTCTTAGGATCTCTTCCTAAAGTCCTCATCCAAGCTGCATACATATTAAAAAATAATTTAAAAAAAAAACATATTATATACCTATATAGTTTTCGGTTCTGGGTGCCCTAAAAGAGGACACTTAGCCGACAATTTGGCTCAGATAGCTAAAACCCAAAAGTCACACCCCGAACCAGGACGCATTGCTATCCTTTTAAGTAAATAACTACAAATAACTTACCTGAAAAATGAAGGCGTCTAACTTTACACCAAAAAAACCATACAATTTTTCCCATTGTTGCAAGTACCCGATGACGATTAGGTAGATATCAACTAGAAGCATGTACTTAATGGTTATAAAGCTTATTTTAACACAAAAAGAATAAAGCACTAGTCGAAAAGCAGCAATTAAATATAAATAGACCACAATATTAAAATTCAAATTAAAAACTATATAAAAGACAAATACTCTAAAAGCGCAAAAGATCAGAACCAAATAAAATGAATAACCATAATAACCTACAAATCACACTAAAATTGCAAAAACTATTACTGTAAAATCATGAGATTACATCAATAATGCATATGCGTAGGAGTATCGCAAATGTCAAAAGTACAGTGTTTCCATGAACATTTAGCTATGTTTTTAGCAGTATTATAGGACCATTTCTACCACGCGCATCCAACGATATTGGCGTTCCACAGTTCACTGTATTTTCCTCACACCTCTAGTATAAATGATTTGACATAACGAAACTAACAATAATTATAATTAATGTAGAGTAATAAGTGATTCGTGAATTCTAAACAAAACAATTATTATATAAAAGTGTAAAAGGAAATATAATTTATTTCCCTATTTTCTTCTGTAATATCTTCAATTTTTATGTTTAATTTCTATAAATAAACTAACTGGTTAGGTGAAACATTGTGATATAAGATTTTATTTATGTGTCCTATGCGTACACTTTAATATACAAAACACCTGTAACATTCTTTAAATAATTGTGGTCGTAGAAATAATTGTGTACATAACTCGTTTGAAAGTGTATTTTATGCACTCGCCAAATATATTATCCATACAGATTAATCAGACTATTTTTTTACTTAACTTCAGTACATCTCTTACTACTAAAACTATTTTTATCAATGGAAAAAAAGGGCCGTGTTCTCGTATGTTTTGACGCATTTTCGGCCTCAGCCCATCGGATCCCCCCTCTAAATATATATGAATTTTGCTTAGAATTGCTAATCTTACAATTCTCTATTCGTGCTTGCTGACTGGGAAAATAAATACCGAAAATCGTCACTGTCTCCTGGACTATACAATAGATGATGATGAGAACTTCACAACAAATACACTTTTATGAATGGCTAGTTGGGGATGTGATTAGTTCTTATTCCTGCCGCACCAAGATAATGGTGTAATTTTGTTGGATACGTAATATGTGTATTTTGTATTGTTGTTGAAAGAGAATGAAGGAGTAAAGTCACTATTTTTGGTGTATCAGTTTTCGTTTTTATATGAATTTATAGTCAATGCAATTTAAAATAAAGTTTTTTAATTCAAATTATCAGGTGCTTGACGCTTCCACCAATGTTATTTTATTTATAAGGAATAATAATTGCAATTTTATGTAGCTTACATACATTTTTTATAATTACCTATCTGTTTTAAACGTGAATTTTTTATTTAAACAAAAACGAATCGTTAAAATGCGTAAATCAAACATTTACATCGTTCAAAAAAAAATTTAAATACCTAATAAGACTACGCAAATTACTCTCGATCAATATTATTGCGTTTGGTCGTTAGAACGTACTGTCTCATATCGTAATAAGGTCTAATTATCAGAAAGCCCTTGAGCAATTTATTTTACATTTTCTATTACAGTCAGCCTATTGATAATTGCGATAATGCGAAAATTTATTGCTTTTAAAATATTATTTCGCAAATGAGATGTCAGTGATTATAATCATTGCTAGACAAATTCGAAACTTAAGTTTTTGTTAAGGAATTTTATAGGTTTTTAATTTCTGGAAATTTTTTTGACGATGAATTAAAATCATATAACAATTTCTAACTTTATAAGTAAACTAAATAAACTTAAATGAACCTACTGCAATTATTTTTAAGTGTATGTATCATATTTGCTGTTATAAATGTTTTACAAAAATATTGGCTAGAGACAACCCAGGGAAACGTGTAATTCAATGTATTTTTTTTTGTTCGACAAAAGTTGTTTTTGCGATTGTAATCGCAACCATTAAATGATGGCGCACCAGTACCAAGCACTCCGAAAGTTTAGGGAAATACCCAATCATCTTACAGGAGGAAATTTACGCCATCGAGAAGTGTATCCAGTTCAACATCGAGAGAAACTATCATAGACAAGAGATTATCATCATGTCCGATGGTCAAGCAGCCATCAAAGCGCTGTGCTCTTAAATATTAAAACTAGTTTGTTGAGGGGAACCCGCTTGGCATCTGACATTATGTATATATGACAGGTAGTATCGGATGCTAATCCAACTAAAATTCCTCCTTTCTACGCCCCCAAATGTTGGTACTGTTCCTGATAAACATTCTTCAAGTATCTAGAGCTGCAATGCTGTTTCCTTTTTTTGTTTCTTATCGATTGTGCCTTCTAATCTTCTCTTTTTTCTTACTCTTTTTCCCCATTTTGCTTTTTAGAGTTCATTATCATTTTTATCAATTCCTTTCTATTAGTTTTTTGCTTTGTTGTTTTGTTCATTTTCTCCTGTGTGTCTGGTTAACCATCTTTTGTTTGATATGCATTGTTTTCTTTTCTCCACTATGTCCGTGTTCCACCGTAAGGGATCGTTCTATTATTCGTGGATTTTAGTGTTACATTTTTGACTATTATGCTGCACTAGGATTAGTAGGTATTTTATTATTTGAACTGTGAATATACAAGAAGGCATTTTGTGAGCTATTTAGACAAAAATCTCAGTCCTAAAAAATTGCACACTGATATAAAATTTAAATTTCACCCTTCCTCTAAATATGTATTTAGCTAATTTGTGATTTTACTCCAATCTATGAACCGTAAACTTTTAATCGTCCAAAAATATTAGTGCAAATGTATATCCCTCCGTCTATTACTCACATTCACATAAAATACGTCACATACAAATGACTACCTGCACTCTATGAGAGTAAAAATGAAAGTTATGACGATCATCAATGGAGAAAGGTAAAAGTTTTATCGTAGGTCAAAATGCCTAGCTGTTGGGCAATTTAGAGATTAGAATATTATTTCTGGGTCAGGTAAAGAAAGCCAGCACGGAGAAATTATGCCAACTGATCTTTGTTTTTATTAGATGTAAACAATGATGTCGCAATAAAAAGGGAACGGTTTAATAAAGGAGCACATTAAAAAAATATATGTAAAGTTTGACTTGCTATACCTTAATAAATAGTAATAAAAAGTTGAATGAACTACAAAAGAGGATATAACAATGTTTATAGTAGGACCAGTAATTTACAAGATATATCTCATCAATTTTCTTTATTCTTGACACTTTCCGTCTTAAGTTGGCATCAAGGGTCATGCCAGGGTACTTTAGATTTAACTCATCAGGTACAGCTGATAATCAAATGGTGATTATGCTATTTTTTTATATTTTTTGAAAATATTTTTTAATATTTTTTTAATATTTTTTAAATATTTTTTTAATATTTTTTTAATATTTTTTTAATATTTTTTTAATATTTTTTTAATATTTTTTAATATTTTTTTAATATTTTTTTAATATTTTTTTAATATTTTTTTAATATTTTTTTAATATTTTTTTAATATTTTTTTAATATTTTTTAAATATTTTTTTAATATTTTTTTAATATTTTTTTAATATTTTTTTAATATTTTTTTAATATTTTTTTAATATTTTTTAAATATTTTTTTAATATTTTTTTAATATTTTTTTAATATTTTTTTAATATTTTTTAAATATTTTTTTAATATTTTTTTAATATTTTTTTAATATTTTTTTAATATTTTTTTAATATTTTTTTAATATTTTTTTAATATTTTTTTAATATTGTTTTAATATTTTTTTAATATTTTTTTAATATTTTTTTAATATTTTTTTAATATTTTTTTAATATTTTTTTAATATTTTTTTAATATTTTTTTAATATTTTTTTAATATTTTTTTAATATTTTTTTAATATTTTTTTAATATTTTTTTAATATTTTTTTAATATTTTTTTAATATTTTTTTAATATTTTTTTAATATTTTTTTAATATTTTTTTAATATTTTTTTAATATTTTTTTAATATTTTTTTAATATTTTTTTAATATTTTTTTAATATTTTTTTTAATATTTTAAATATTTTTTTATTGTTATTGTTCACATATATATCTATTATTTAATCCAGTTTTTTGAGTTCATGATGCAGCTCCATTGGTAGGTCCACCTATCGACAAAATTACTTGGTTTTTCTACCAGAGATGGGAAGTCATTGATATAACGTAAGTATAGAATGGGTCCAAGAACACTACTTCCTTGTTTATGTAATCTAGAATATACGGTTTGTTTCTTGATTCTTAGGCCTTATTTGGCCCATTGTGCATCCTCCTGAGATGATATGCACTTCCTAGCTCGTGAGCCAGTCTACATATTTAATGTAGTTGACAAAGTCGCCAAGGTGCTTCTCTTATATCGGCCGGTGTTAGCCGATACTCGCCGAACACATATCTTCTAATAAATGGGAGCATCAATCAATCGTAAAGGATATGTTCGATGATCTCATCTTCTTGTTCGCACCCTCTGCAGAGTGCAGATTCTTATAGCCCGATGATATGGAGATACTTTCGTACTTGGCAATGACCAGTTAGAATGCCTGTGACTAGGCGCAGATTCCGTCTAGTCATAGTCAAGTATTCGTTTGCTGCAGTGTTGTCAGGATAACTTAAGAGCTCCCTGGCAACTCTGCAGTTTCTTGTTTCATCCCATCTTTCCTTGAATTTCACAAGGGAATGTTCTTTGATTAAGACTGTCACTACCAATTTTGTCAGGCCAATAGAAGGACCAGGTTCAAAAAGTATTTGGTTGACTGCTTTCTTGGCTAGTGAATCAGCAAGACGGTTACCTTTCGATGTGGCGTGACCTTTGATCCATCTTAAGGTGACTACATTGTTGATGGATACTTCAGCCAGAGCTTCGTGACATTCTAGTACCAACCTTAAGTAAATTCGTGGTCTGTTCAGACTGAGTAGTGCTTGTCTGCTATCTGTATAGATGAGCTTGTTCCTTCCACTGATTTTGTTTTTGGTTATTTCTTTTGCTGCTATGAGAATCCCCCTTAGCTCTGTTTGAACTACACTGGCACTATTGCTCACAGCCCATTTTATTTTTGTTATAAGAATCTGAAGTATATTCCACATTCTCAGTCTTGTTTTGTTTTGAAACCGTCGGTGTAGATATGAATCGTACCTGCCACTTCCGGCTCTCCTATTTGTTCTATTATAACTTTATATGACTTATAGAAGATATATCTCGGTGAGATGGAGTCCATGTTCACTTGAAGCAGTGGGAGCGTATCGAGCGCCTCCTGCCAAAAGCGACGTCTCGCCTCACCAGATCCTACATCAGGTTCTATTCCAACCGTGTGGAGGCGTATCATTATCGTCAGAGCAACCTCCTTAATGTAAATATCAAGGGGAGTGAGACTAAGAATGACTTCCATGGCTCTGGTTGGTGTTATTTTCATGGCTCCTGTTATGTTGAGACATGCTGTTCTTTGAATTTGTTCTAATTTATGGATAGCTGTTAATTTTTGGGTTTTCGGTACCCAGACAACTGCACCGTATGTTAGCATAGGTCTTGTGATAGCCTTGTGAGTCCATGCGACGACTCTGGGGGAGAAACCCCAGGTGCGCCCCACGGTTCAGCGGCATTGTTCATATGCAATGTATGCTCGTTTAACTTTGTTTTCTAAATGCGAGTTCCATGTTAATGTGCTACTTCATATCTGTTGCAAAATTTAGTTTTGTGTTTAGGAGTTCTGGAGGTTTTAATTCCATTTTCATCCTTTTCCTTGTGAAAAGGACCATTACTTTTGTTTTGGGATTGATAGACAGTGAATAGTCCTTGCACCACTGTTCGATAATTTTTAGAGCTACTTGAATTCTTTCGCAGAGTATGTTCTTAAAATTCCCTGTTTGCAGAATGACCAGGTCATCTGCATATGCTATTGTGTAGTGACTGTCATTATTGAGGTGTCTGATGAGGGTTTCGAGGACCATATTCCACAGTAGAGGTGATAGCGCCCCTCCCTGTGGACATCCCCTCGCAACCAAACCTCTTATATTCACATCTTCTACACTTATGTTTACTCTTCGCTTTGAGAGCATGTTATATATCCACCCACTAACCATTTGTGGAACATTCCTGTTGGTTAGTGAGTGTATTATCTTTGGGAAGGTGGTTTTATGTCTATGAAAACACCCAAGGCGGACTCCTTATTGTCAAGGGATCTTTTTAACCGGCCAGCAACTAGATGAAGGGTTGAATCAGTAGATCTGTCTGGGGTGTATGCATGTTGGTTTGGATGTAGTGGTGTTGTTGTAATCACCGCATCCCTTATGTACCTTTCGCATAGCCTTTCCAATGTCTTTATGGAAAACGATGTCAGACTAATTGGCCGGTATGTTTTTGGGACAGTGTAATCCATCCTTCCAGGTTTTTTGGGGATATACCTTAGAGCTAACGGGGATATAAGTATACCCACCAGGTGCGGTGTAAGTTGTTCCAGACCTCACTGAAGTAGGGCTGGATAGATACTGTCAGGTCCTGGAGATTTAAATGGAGAGAAGCTGGATATTGCCCATCTAATTTTTTCATCGTCTACAATGTTTTTGACAGTATTCTTCCTCTGCCTAGTCCGCCACGTCTGTGGTGACCGAGTCAGAGAAGTGTGTTGGCAGCAAAAGTTTGATGCTAACTTCGAGGTTGGCAGTTTTCGTGCCATCCTCTTTGATTAGCGCACCAATGTTTCGGTGTGGATCTTTTAAAAGACGTTTTTGAAGCCTCGCTGTCTGCGGGAAATCTTTTTGAGCCAGGATCAAGTAGTTTGAGAAATATAACTATGGAAATTTGTAATATGTTTGTTTATATTAAGATGATCTTCTGAGGACATGCCATAAATGTTTTTCCATGAATTTAATAAAAACATGTTTCCTATATTGAATGTATTGTGGTAAATAAAAGATTTTAATCATAAAGAACATTGTATTCGTTATCAAATAAGTTGATTCAGTGAATAATAACACCAAGGACATCAATGGAAAGAAAAACAGGAAAGGAACAGGAAGTAGTTCAGGAGGTGGCAACGTTTGAAAACAATGAAAATACAGGAAAGGCAAGAAGAAATTTAAAATTGTAAATAAAAGAGACTTTTCCTGCTAGGAAGCGTCTGGTTGGACAGCGTCTCCATTATCAATACATATATGGAAACCTCCTTTGGTGTCTCTGATATTCTTTAAATAAATAAAATTTCAATTTGGAGGTAGGTTCAATGATCTAAAATATGTTGATAAATTTAATATA
The DNA here is from genome assembly GCA_927349885.1 of Psylliodes chrysocephalus. Taxonomy (NCBI): domain Eukaryota; kingdom Metazoa; phylum Arthropoda; class Insecta; order Coleoptera; family Chrysomelidae; genus Psylliodes; species Psylliodes chrysocephalus. The sequence goes on from OV651817.1 coordinate 76,159,000, forward strand.
AAAAAAAGTTTTTTTGCCTCTTTCTTTCACTGCTTTCCCTGTCTTTGTCTGTCTCAGCTTGTCTCTGCTCTCTAATTGTGCCCGTGTCCATTCTGCCTCTACTAGTCTCTGTTTTGATCCTATCTGCTATCTTAATTTTTCTTTATAATTGCTTATACTTATTTCCAATTTAAATAAAATGTATTTACCTTTAATTTTAAATTATTCCTAATTATTATTATATCTAACTTATTTTTATTACAAATTCAATGTCCTATTTTGAAAATTCCTATCTAATATTTTTTTTTCGCTGACAATCAAAAACAGAATCATCCCTCCCAACTACTATTAATACATTTTCAGTGTCCCACTCCGATATTGCTATGCTATCTCCACTTTATGACAAGATCCTCCAGAAATTTCCATATCAAATCCCCCAAATTGATTTTTACACATATGTCACTTTTCCAAGAGAATTATTATTGTTAATATCAATTTACCAATTTAGTAAACTCACTTAATTTTGACATTTGAACTTTCAACTTTTATTTTTTTATTGATTGAACTGTTACTAACATTTAACTTAAAAAAATACATATCAAAATACTTAACTATTCACACCCCTTCTACAAATTTAATGTGTTTAGATAGCTCCTTATTATATCCAATATTTTTACAATTTGTAACCTTTCTAACTTATTTGTTTTGTGCATAATATATCAATTTATTAGTTTTTTTCTTTTCATCTTAATTTTTCTTCACATTTTCTTTTAAAATTCCTCTTGTGGCTTCATTTTTTTTTATCTTCAAGTTCTCATTATTTATCACATTCTATCTATAACATTCTACCTTTTAATTTTCATATTATTTATTATACCGCATTTATTTTACTATCATCCTACATCACAATAATTATCATTATATTATAAATTATTATTTAATCACACAAATCACATTTTTTTTTTCACAATTCTACCTTCATCTTAAACCATTAACTATTCGTATATTTTTGGTTTTATATTAACATTTCTTCTGTATATTTTTCTTCTTATATGCACAAAATCTTTAGTTTCTACCTCATTCAACTCACGTTACTCTATTTTCTGCTCTATTATTTCTATTGTACCAGGTCTCCATCTTAATTTTCTCTTACATTCATTCTGCCTTACTCTTTTATCAATATTATTCGACTTCCATGTTATCAAGCTAATTTCAAATCCAAATTTCCGTCTTTCATATTTTATTACTTTTCTTTCACCTTTGTCCTTATTCTCTCCTTTTCTGTCAGCCCCCGTTTCTTAATTATTTTCAAAAATCCATCTTTACCTATCCTAATTTTCCTTCCATTCCGTATCTGTTTTAATAGTATTCTCATTTTATATTTTATTACTATTTGATTTGTCATTTCATACTCCTTCTGTATCTGTAATAGTTTTATTTTACCAACTTCTTTATTTACCTAATATGATTTCTTTTACCCCTGTGTTTGTTTTAATTTTATCTTAGTTTTATTTTTTCTTTTCATATTACCGTTATGTTCGTTTTTCCTGGCCCCATATGTTTTGTATTTTATCTTGTCTTTTAATTTTCTCTGTAATTTTTTTCTTTTACTTCATTTTCTTCCTTAATTCTTTAATTTTCGTTTTTATTTAATTTTCTATGTTTTTATTTGCGTCTTTTTCTATATTTTGACTTTGTCTTTCTTCATTTACTTCGTTTTTTTCAACTTCTATCTCTTCTCCATCCATTTCTATTTTTTTTTCAACTTTCCACTTTTAACTTCTTCAGTGCTATTATCCATATCTGTTTCTAGTTTTCTTACTAAATTTTTATTATCCTGTTCAAATTCTTGAATTTCTTCCTCTACGTTGTCCATCTGTTACCTATTGCTTCCTCATTTTGTTAAATATCTTCCCTTATCTTCTTTTCTAATCCATCCATTTAATTCAATAATTCTGCCCTATCTTCTTTCCCATTATTATCCATTTTTCTCATTAATTCTTTCTTATCTTTTCTATTTTCATCCCATTTCTTTATTTCCTCTTTCATTTGTCTCACCATCTCAATATTCTCATTCATTTCCTCTTTCATTTGTCTCATGTTCTCATTTACTCAAATGAGAAATTGCATTATATGCTTCATCTTTTTTTTTCTGTTGGTCTTGTTCTATGAATGTGTCTCCTAAAATGTTCTCATCCTGTGCATCCCTATCTCCTTGTCCTATCATTTCATCATGTTCTCCCAGCAACCCAACTATCTTTCCTCCTCTTAAATCTATTTGTGGTATTACTACTAGTACTATTATTATAAATTCACATACATACACTATTGCTACTCTGTAACTGTCATCAAAATAAGTAAATATCTCATACTATTATTATTTTTTCGCTATTGTATATTTTTGGTAACACATTTGTTACAATCATTACCTAGCATCCCTGTTAAGAAATGTATATAATAATTTCTACTTCTGATTCTAGATTGGCTACTACAGCTGAACAATTTTCCTTCTGTATTTGATTAGATATAAAAAATATAATAATGAAAAATATGGACTAGGTATGTTTTGAAAAAAAAAAAACTTGTCGCAAACGAATAAAAATCAAAAATGAAATTGTCAGGAACGACACTTCATAAGATAACATCATATTTACAATCCAGATACATATTTTTTTAACTCCCACACACTTGCAGCACTACAAAAACCACGCACAAAAACAAACCGTAAAGTATTTCGGAGAGACAGAGACAGCACAAGACCATAAATAACGAATAAAAAATCTCATTAGAAATTTATTTGAGCCGCAACGTATCTCATGCTTATTTTCATTTTCTTTTCTATTACTTTCTGCCTTATATGCGTTTGGTACAACACAAGAAACGCCAACGTGATTCAGTTTCGGTGGTCCATCCTCCGTCCACCTACCATCGTCCCAAGAACGAGTCAACTTTTCATCTTAACGCGTTTCCAAATCCTTCTTCGTATACGGATTATACAGAGTGTTCTGGATCATTAGCAGATAAACGAGTAGAATATTTTGTCTAAAATATGATGACGATAATGGTTTTATATACAATGGTTTTATATGAAATGGCTGTATATTCAATTGTTTCATATACAATAGTTTTATGTACAATGGTTTTATATACAGGGTGTTAAAAAAAAAGTGTCACAAAATAAAACGGGGGGTAGTATGGGCCAAAATATGCAGAAAAGTCTTAATAAACATATGTCCGCAAATGAATGGTTTCAGAGATACGGAGTGTTTTGTATCATTTTTTGATTATCTTTTTTCATTCTCAAAAACTTGATTTTCTTATCGGAGTCTACCGATGTTTTTTCATAGATACTATTTGCAGTTATTATTTTGTTGTGGGTGAATAATTTTATAAATTTTCGTTATGTCTGTTTACACTAATATTGAATTAGCTGACATGCATTTTATGTACGGTCGTGCAAATGGCAATGCATTGAAATGGAGGGAGGGCACTTTAAACATCTCATTTAACTCTATGTTGTTATTGATTGTTTATAAATATCATTGTTTTTTTATAATAATTAAAAATTGTTATAAACACAAAATGGTCCGTATCTCCGAAACCCTTAATTTGCGGTCATATATTTATTAAGACTTTTCTGCTTATTTTGGGTCATACTATTCACCATTTCATTTTGTGACACTTTTTTTTTAACACCCTGTATACAACATAGTTTTAGATACAATAGTTTTATATGTAATTGTTTTATATACAATAGTTTTATATGTAATTGTTTTATATACAGTTCTTTTATATACAATTGTTTTATAAACAATGTTTTTATACAGAGTATATAAAGTTGATATATTTTTTAAAACTGGGTAAAGAAGTTATTAAAATAATTTTTTAAATAGCTATATCAAAAACTTAAAAATAGGAAACGTATATTAATATATTTTAAAATGTATTGAATACGGTCCCGTCTAATTTAAATAATTTGTAAAACTCTCTTCGATAAAATCCGTTGTAAGAACCATTTACAAAACTGAATTCTGTGGCGAAAATCTTCAAGTTGTAGTGCTTGAGCATGTTGAACGTGAAAGGGATACACTTGACTTTCTCGCAATGTTATCTACAATTTTCTTTAATATACCCCACCTGATCTGCAGTCCCCCGTGATGATATTTAAATGTATTCCTCTTAAAGAATTTTTAAATTTAATAAAAATAATCAACAATTATTCATAAGGTAGGTACTTCAGATAAACAAACTACTGAAATCAGACGACACACGATTGAGTTACAATCCCAGTTAATCGTGATTTATACATACAAACATCCGAAAAAAGTATAAAAAAGTAACAGTTTGATTTAATGCACAAATCCAGGACCGGATTAAGATTTTGTATATACAATTGTTTCGTAGTTTTATATACAATGGTTTTATATACAGTTGGTTTGTAGACAATGCTATGTTTTATATACAATATTATCGTTATATATACAATATTAACGTTTTATATATAATGATTTTATATATAATGGGTTTAATGTAAAATAATTTTATATATAATGGGTTTAATGTAAAATAGTTTTATATACAATGGTTTTATAAACGAGACACAAAGTTGCAAACGCGATACTAGCAACCACCCGCGATAAAATTTTAAATGTTTAAATTTACAATGGTTTTATATAAAATGGTTTTAAATGCAATTATTGTTTTATATACAATGGTTTAATATACAATGATTCTATACACAATGGTTTTATGTAAAATGGTTTTATATACAATGGTATTATATACAATGGTTTTATGTACAATGGTTTTATATATAATGGTTTTATATACAACTGTTTTATATACAATGGTTTTATATACAATGGTTTTGAGTACAATGGTTTTATATACAACGTTTTTAAATAAAATGGTTAATATACAGTGATTTTATACAAAAAATACAATACAATGGTTTATTATACAATGGTTATATATGCAATGGTTTTATATACAATGGTTATATATACAATAATTTTATAAACAATCGTTCTGTATACAATGGTATTATATATAACGGTTTTATATACAATAGTTTTATATACAATGGTTTTATAGACAATGGCTTTATATAGAATGGATTTATATACAATAGTTTTATTTACAATGATTTTATAACAATATATTATACAATTTTTAACATTTTTTAAATAAATAGGTATTATTCAAAAATCATGAAAAATTAGTTAATATTGAAAGTAAATGTTAAATAGATGATAAAATAAAAACAGATACGGCTTATTTAATGTTCAAAATGTTCAACGATTTTACCTACAAATTAAATTGAAATGCATTTATTGTAAATAATTATTCACTATTCATGAAAAATTCTTTTTAAAAACTAAAACTATCAATTAGATTTCATCTGAAGTATACAGTATAATGTGTTGCCTACCTTGTGATTATGACAATAATTTTTCTTTTGAAAAGTGATTGTAAAAAATTACCTAATCTTGCTTTTAAAGTCACCTTTTGACCACTGTATCTTAATGTTCAAAACAGAGATTAACTTACTTAATTCATTACTTTTTACTTAAGGTATTGTAGAAAAACTTTTACTAAATGTTTAAAAAAATAACTGGTATTTTTCATTTTACCTACTGATGCACTTATTTTTAAAGATGTAATTAAAAAATCCATGTCATTCTAGTTACATATTTTTTAATTATTTTCTGTCAAATTTTACCAATTATTTTTATACAGCTACTTTAAAATTATTTTGATAATTTTGTTACGTCTATTTGGATTTTAACTAAGTAGTTAATAGTAGATGTCGGTATGTAAAGAATCTCAAAACCACTCAAAATCATGTAAGGATTAATTCCGAAGCTGTGTTGTCAGATTTAACAATTATGCGACCAGAGTGGATATAATCACCATTTCGCACACATGAGTGCGGTACGGACAGTTCGCTTGAATTGTTCAATATATTTTATTTAAAGAAATTTTCATAAATTTTGTAAAGTAATTATTAAGATTAAAAATAACTATATTATAATAATAATAATAATAATAATTAAAACAAAGATTTTAATTTTAAACCTTTCGAACAGAAAATTAACTCAAACTGGTATAATCTTATAATTTTTTGTAGGCTAATATTTATATTAAATTAGTTTTGGATAGTTTTATTAAAATACATGTACGGTTTCTTTGTAAATATAAACGAAAATTTAGTTTATGTTAAATTATATTTTATTTCTATAACTATAATTTGGCAGAATTGCCACTAATTTACAATTTAAAAATAACAAGTTTCTTTCTTTAATATATAATTTTATTATTAAAGCGTTGTAAAACAGTTTGAAAACAATGTGATAATTATTTTAATTAATAATATCAACAAACATAATGTAAAAAATGCCAAAAAAAGCAGTAAAATTTGAATATTTTTTAAGCAACCCGGTATACAAATTGCAAACAAAAAAAATAACTCCTGTATTGGTTTTATTAGCACTATTTCTAAAGCGGAAGGTTGAATTTTGAATAAACCGTGGCGTAATGAAAATGTAAATTCATTCGACAATAAACAACACAGTCGATGTGACTAGTCCAAGTTATTTGAGGGGGCAACGTCCTAGCTTGGCCCTCTTCTTCATATCTTCATAATTTCCAGAGAGAGAAGGCGTTTTCTTCCTGAAAAAAATAAAGTAACCTCTTGTGTCGATACGTTTAAATGTGAGGGAAGGACTAATCTAATCTAAATATATTTATCTGATTAATGTATTGGTTATATTCAGAGTAGGTACTTACATACAGTTATAAATAAAAAAATACATTCGCTATAAGGAAAACAAAAATCAGTAAATTAATGTACAAAATAGTAAAGGGCAAATCGTACTTGTTCAATAATACCACTTACCGTAGTTGTTTTAAAATAAGAGTTCATAATTGTTGACAGTTTTTCTTTCTGGGGGTAAGTTGGAGGAACGCAAATGGTAAGCGTTTTTTTTAATGTTGAAGGTATAATATTAATATATACCTAACATTTATTCGCATAAATAATTTCAAATGCATCAAAAGAAACAGAAAAATCAAAGAAGTAGTATATAATACTATTTGTACGCGAAAAACTACTTTAAATATGGTGTTTGATGATTTTCTCATAGATTCCATTATTAATTCTTATCCAAATTTATAAGGGACCACCCCTGAGGTACCCCCTTTGTCACAAAAAAAGAATCATAGATATCGGACAACGTATTTAAAAATTATTGCTGAACATACATAAAAAATATTCCGACGAACTGAGAACCTCCTCCTTTTTTGAAGTCATTTAAAAAGTATCGCATTATTTTAAAAATAGAAAAACATTTAAAAGTAAATATTCGGTTTTAGCAGAACATTTTATTATACGTGTAGATGTGTAAAATACGAACTATTTCAAAGTTAAAACGTTCGTTTTGGAAAAAACAAAAAAACCAAAAAGTTAGCTAAATTGAGGCCTTACTTGGAGATGGACAATCGTAGCAATATGTTGTTGAACTTTTGGGAATCAACCAATCCAGCATTTCTGGAGTTTTAAGAAAGTTTAGATAAACGAGAGGCTACAATAGAAGGCCAAGTCCAGGACTTATCAGGTGCACCAATTCTGTAGATGACCGTTATGCCTGCAGACTTAGCGAGCACATCATGTTACAGCAAAATATTATTTTCAGGTTCCTTACTGTTCGGTTAGAACCATATTTAGGGAATTTGGAATCAGAGCCAAAGTGTGGCACGTTTAAGGCCTGTCAATTGGGATTTTAACGACTGGGCTGATATTTTTTTTACGGATGCATCAAGATTTTCGATTAACGTATTCCAGTTTACATATGCGAAGGTGAGCGATTTGCTCACTCTAATATGCAGCATGAAATTTTAAAGATGGGTTGATTATGATATGGTGAGGTAACTGTTTTGAAGGTTACAAAGAGATGACAATGTTTCGTATGGGTTCCCTGGAAGCAGATCGGCATATCAAGAAGGTTTTTGAGGAAAATGTAAAGCTGTGTGTTCCAATTATTGAAGAGAATTATGTTCTTATACAGAATAAAAATTGAATATCTTCAAGAGGTTGGTATTCAAGTTGTATATTGTATAGTAGTTAGTTCTGACCTAAACCCAAATTAACATAATTGGCTCATAGAAGCTCACAATATCGCTCTAGACAATCTTGATGAGCTAAAAAAGGCTTTAAGAGTAGGATGGAAATATTTTAGATTTAAGGGTACATATGGGGTCTGATAAGAAGCCTTTCATGGAGAATAAGATATATAATTAGAGTCCAGAGGTGCCAATACCAGATACTAAAATGTTAAAATAATTCTTGGATTTTTTACTTTGTTACTTTGTAATTTTTTTAGAATAATTGTTATTTTCATTATTTTTGCTTGTTATTCCTTGATTTTTAATTTTATTTAAATAAACCACTGTTAAACAATTACCTATAAATTACATTACCTGCCATTTCCGAAAAGTATTAGGTAATAATAATAATTTTAGTCTAAATCCACTTGTGCGATGCTTTTTGTGATGAGTGTATGATTAGACATATTTGGATTAAGTAGTTAAAACCGGTGTATATATTATTATGTATGACATATCCTATCCAGAAATAATAGCTACAACGGGGTAACTATTTCAAATTTCATGTTTAGAAGTATATTACCTAATTATTTATACCAGAATATTTAGAAAATAAAAAAAGGAAAACGCAGTTTTTACTATACATTTATATATAGGTATACAAGAAAGCAGAAATATATGAAATTACAGGATTTAAATAAAATAAAAAAAGTTAAACAATATTGACTGCATTTCAGCAACTTGTAACTGGTACCGCACTGGTGTTTAAAAAAATCCAAATTCTGTCAACAAAAGTGTGTTCTCTGCAATATGTGTCATGTTATTTGTAAACTGCCTCCCGGTGAATGACATTTTACAGGTGTTTCAACACTTTTTAAAATATGGCACCAAAAACTGCATAGTATATAAAAAATCCACCAGATGTCGGTAAAAGGTAAAGTACCTCAAATGAAAACAAATGACTGCGAACTGTCAGAAAAATTCAGCTAATTTTATCTTTATCGAATAAAAAATACGTCTGTATCCAATTTTTTTTTGAAATAATGGTATTTTATTAATGTCTACTAATCATAACAAACGAAATGGAAAGTGAAAACGAGAAGAAAAATACTATACCACATACTTATTGATAAAGAAAAACGAAGGAAAGGTAGGTAAGTGTGGAAATTTTATTAGTATTTGCCAATTATAAATTTGCCATTATAAATGTAAAAAAGAACAAATTATTATCAATCATTCCATTATTGTTTTGTAATGCACATACTTGGATTTAATCAAAGTATGTGAATTTTAGGGAAGTTGAAACACCTTTTGTCTTTCATCGCGACTGCCTCTGATGTTGTTTTTGCTGTGTTATGGCATAGAACTAGAATTCTTATAGTCAAAGATTGTGTTCTGTGTTTCAACTTTTAGCGGCGTCAGCTTCTTTTTCAATGGTCAGTTTTTTGAGCAATGAGATAAAATAAATTCCGATATATATTTAAAAAAGAAATTTATATTCCATCATTTCGACCAATGAGGCCACAACAAAATTGCGGACATTTCAAATTAGACCCAGTAAACCACAAATAGTTGGCATTCGCTCGGATTGACACCGGCATGTACGGGAAGCCGAGTACTCGAATTGCCGTTATCGGGGTTTCTTCTGAGCCGGGAGTACCGTACCATTTGACGTAATTTAGAAGTAGAAGCCGCATCTGGTCCATATTTGGCTTTGCAGACATGGGAGGCATCCTTACGGACCGAACTATATATAGATATATGAACGCGGCTACAATCTAATGGGCTGCCGACATTCGGCTGCGCGGACATGGATTACCTATATGCCGAAGCTGCACCCGTATATCGGGCCGAGTACGGCATTCGGCAAGCCTCCTTCGGCCCAGTTACGGTGCCGATTAACTGTGTTTATTGGGGAATTTTTGTATTCTTTATAAAATCCGAAAATCACAATGAAATTGAGGAAAAAATAGGTACAATATATTATGTTTTCATCTATTTTGAAACAATATTTATAAAAAGACAATTTTGGTTAAAATTCCCATTTCTCTTGTTCCAGGCATAGATATTTATTAATTTTACAAAATCCACTCAATGTTCGAAATAATTTTCAATTTTGAAATATACAATTATTTAGCACAACAATGAAAAACTGGAATCGGCCCTGAATAGCAAGAAACTGCGATAGATAACATATTTTTTATCTAGCTTAGGTATTAAAAGATAAGCGCGTTTAACACAGTACCTATATAAGGTATAGCTAATCTACTTAATGTTACAAAAATAAAGTTCTTTCACCCGGGAACTAGTCTGATTAAACAAAAATTACGTGATATGTCGTAATCGTCTAGGTAGGTAATCATTAAACATATCTCTTTAAATTCTTTATTTATCTTTTAATGTTCTCGCTAAAGCAGGAAAACTACAATTTTCAGTTACGAACAATATGTTTCCTCAAAATAATTTTCTTGTGTCATTTAATGAATTGATTGATTTGTTCCCGTTGTATGCATTATTGACATGTTTTCAATTTTTAAGTTATTTTTAAAAGTGCAAACAAAGTATTTATATGAATAGGAATGAGGAAGTTATGCAACCAGTAATACGTTTGCCTGCTTTAAAAGAGCTATGAAATTGAATACTGAATATTTAAACGACAAACGATTGAACTCCTCAGGTAAACAAAGCATAATTTTATTTAACTTGAATAGAACCTAAATCATGATCACAGGTATCATTATTTCATTGGATAATATTTAAACGGACTAAAAGGAGATCAGTAACCAAAAATAGTCTATAGATAGTCAAATAAGAAAATGAGAGGCTAATGGCCGTAGTAGTCGACGCCGATGACACCAAATTAAAAAAATAAAAAAAATAAGAAAATGAGGATTGTTGTGTCGTTTTTATTTTTATAGGTTATTAATAGGTATATTTTTGTTTCGATGAATAATGCTTGGAATCTTTTTGCATTTTTCAACAGTTTGACTATATAAATCAAGTCAATCATTAGCAGAAACTGTTTCTAATAATTAGTACTCTTTGTTATTACTAGGATCGAAACTTTATTCAACGTAAATTCAATAATATTCAAATAGAACCAATAAACTATTAAAAAACAAATCTATTCGCGTTCCATAATACTCTTTGGAGTTTCAACATTATTTTTGTTGTTTATATGGTTTACATCTAAGACCTAAAGTAAAAATATATCATATTTTTTATCTTAATATTTTGAATCATGCAAAGTTCAATTGAACTGATTATAAATATAATCTAGTTGCAGACGGTCGTTGTAGACATCATGTAAAATCAAAAATAGTAAATAGAGGGTAGGCAACTCTTTTTACAACTTAGATAAAAGTGTTGCCTACACGCTACTTTTGTAGCACGGCGTTAACTGACGTTAATTTTTTAGGTTATGTGTACAAATGGTTTTATAAAGTTTTTGGTTTACGAAATACGAATTTATAGACAACTATTCTATTAAAAAAATATGGATAACGATCTTGAAAGATCAGTACGTCTTTTAGAAGACTCTTTATCAACACCTAACAGAGGTCTATTCAAAAAGAAATTTGGTAGGACTCCTGCACAAAGTGAAAATATTTCAAATTTATCAATTGGATTAGAACCTGAATTGAAGAATATCATCAGTAAAGGCTTTTCCATTTACGATAGTGCCGTTTCCAAAATTTTACAATCGGATCAGTCAATAACAGGAAATGTACTTCAGTCCAGTACTGCTCCATGGAAGAACACTTTTGATAGTTTGTATACTGAGTTTTTTGAAATACTGTCTACTCATTCTGGTAAGTAAAGCACTACAAAATTTTATTTTACACTATTTTTAACAGAACTGTAGCCAAAACTACAGTAAATTTCTATTCTTGACTTGTTAGAATATATTTTTATAGGTAATTAGGTATAAATGATATAATTTTCTTGATTCATGGTATATATTAATGGTTCTTTCTACCTTATTATTGAATTTTCTGGTTTTGATTTTCTTCAAGTAAAGTGTAAGAACCACTACTAGCCTTTTCGCAGAAGTAATTACTATTATTTGATTCTCAGGTCATATCACTATCTAGCATTAAGTACTTACCTCTAGAAATTTTGTTTTTTGTGTCAAGTAGACATAAATGAATTTACCTTTAGGCATATAGGAGAGAAAAACTGTTTTATTAAAATTTAAGATTAAAAAATTGTTATTGCATTAAATCTAAAACTACTAAGGGAACTTTATGCTGCATTTCATCTCGAAAAGTTATATTAGATGCTAAAATTGTATCGTCTGCAATGAGTATAGTAATGCCAAAGATGGCAGAACACCTATGGAATTTTGTGTTGAAATCTGTGCCACATTTTTAGGCTATTTATATACCATATTCAAAAATTTTATGCTCCTCATTTTTTGGAGAAATCAAGGTACTCTACTAGCCTCTAAAAAAACTACTTATGCCACATTTTTAGTCTATTTTTAGGCTTTTGAAATATAAAACTTTGAGAAAAAAAAAATAGTATTTTGCTAGCTTCTAATGATGCCAGCACAGCACCTCGGTTTTTAAAGCTTTTTTTCTAAAAAAAACACCACTTATTTAGGCTATTTTTAGGCTTTTAAAATATTCTAAAAACTTTTCAAAAAAAAAAAATATTTTTTAAAAAATACAGGGTTCTACTCGAGGTTCTACTAGATTCGAACCTTGGTTTTTTAAGGCATTTTTTAGGCTATTTTTAGGCTCCTAAAATATTATAAGTAGGTAATACTTTATTAAAAAATAGTTATTTTAAAAAAATATATATATCACAGCACCCTGTATTTTTCAAAAATAGCAAATGTTATCATCGAAATGTTTAATATATTCAAAGATTCTAAAAATGAGGTGTAATTGTTTTTAGAAAAATACTTTAGAAAAACATGGTGCTTTGTTTTTTTAAAAATGGCAATTTTTTTCTCTCAAATATAGTTAATCAATTAATTCTAGGTAGATATGATGTTCTAGACATAGTAACAGATTTAGCTCGATGTTGTTCTGATGCACTTAAGGTTATTCAAAGTTTAAAATCAAAAGTTGCTGTGACTCAGATAGAAGAAGAAATAAGTTTAGAAAAAGAAAGGAACACATGGAGATTGCTGTTTATTTTATATCAGGACCGATTGCTGGCACAAAATATGATGGAAGATGAGGGTAAGCATTTAAAAAACTCTTTTACTTGCAAACATTTTTCGTTTCATTTTTCTACCTATGGATACCTTTTTACCAGATTATCATAAGTGCCATTTGAACAAATGTTGCTTATGTTAGTCTGGCAAAAAAGGTATCGATATTTATCTAAATAGGGGGACGAGGTTACAATTTAAAAACTTACAATTAATACAGTTTAAAAACAAAAAAGCAGATTATTTCAAATTTTGTGTATTTTCTATATCTATCAAAATGTTATAAGGTAAATTGTACTAGTGGTGGAATTATAATATCATTATTTTAATGTTGGCCTAATTTGAGTTTTAAAGCTATTTATACAGTAAGTATATAAATTTAAGGAAGGGTTTTTTTAAAAAGAATATCTATTTTACAAAACTTAAAATTTGAAGCGAAATTTGGTTAAGTAATTGACATTCAGATGACCTAGTAATGGCAGATAAGTTGTTCCTGCATCCATTAGATTCAAGGTATCAAATTATGCATTTATTTATTTACTTTAACCAGTACTTTATCTTCTTGAGAAGTCGAAATTGAATCTGGTCCCATATTTGATGGGTAAGAGAGCTTTTCGCCCTTATTTTGTTTTTGAGTGTTGTCCTGGGGACTCCCATAGAGTTTTGCTGATGTTGGAATCGGTTGGCAATTAAAAACTGTTTCCTAAGTTATCTTCATTTGCTTTTTTTAATATTTTAACACATTACCCTTGATAGGAGGCATATTCTTAAGGCTGGAAAATGGACTAAAAATGGCGGCCGTTTCTGTCATTTTACAATGTGTTACATATGCCGCGTTTGAGAATACACATCGGATGCATCTGAGATGTTGTGAATTTTTTATCACGTGATAGAGAATTAGATCTGAATGTAGATGTAATAAACAAACGCTCTAGACTTTATTTGGTCATGTGATAAAATGTCAATGACAAGTTAGAAGTTTATTATTATAAAATTTGACTTTTGAGACTGCAAATCAACCTACATTTGAAATATAAACAAAAATTAAACAAACTAATCATTTTTATATTCATGCTAGCATAAACAAAAGATAAATTGACAAACTTGGCTTCACAGAACATTTACTTTCTGGCATGGAACGAACATCTCATTCACATCTCATTTCAAATCGAGATGTAAAAAATGTAATCTGAACAGGTACATCTGGGATAAACAAACGCAGATGTAGATGTAGTAGATGTGTCCGATGTGGATAAAAAAACGCTCGAGATGTAAAAAATGCATCCTATGTGGATTCTCAAACGCGGCATAAATCATGCTTTTTAGATTAATAAAGAAAAATTACAAGGAAATTGAGTTATAATTATAAACAGCAATGTTGTAAGAATGAATTGAATATAAACATATTCGATAATAACTAATCATAATTTCACATTATCATTAAAAACTTGAAACATTTTATTGCAAGGATTATTAAGCAATTTGTTTTCAATGAATTCTCTATGATTTTTTATTAACTATTCTTCAATATGACGGTTATCGGTCTAATAATTATTACAAAAAGCATGATTTCAATTTGCAAATTTTGACACAATTTTTAAAATTGACGCGTTAATTATCATGTCATTTTAGTACATCGTGTTCACCACCAATGCGACATGCAAGGCTGAGTTAACATATACATACATTGCGTTCGGTCTGCCAAGTTCCTATAACTCCTTTAACACTTTTAACTCCAAACGACCCTTTTACCGTTAGGTTTAGTCCGATTAGTGACAGTTTAACACGCTTAAATGTCATTTAAAAGCACCCTAAAATTTGTCCCGCTCCAGCCCCTGACTGACCGAACTCGCCTATTGGAACTTGGGCGACAAGTAATGGTTGCCAATCCGAAAAGTAAACGTCATATGTCAAAATAATGGTTGACCAATTAGAAATGCAAACGGCATGTCAAATTATTTCAAAGTACAATACGAACCGACGTTCAAATATACTTGCATATGATAATACGACGTTGCCGTTCTATGTATGTTTACAATGGTTTTAAAGATATTTATTGAGTGACAAAATTTTCCTCCATGTACAAAATCGGGAAGCTTTTGTTAGTTGACAAGAATTTAAAAAAAAAATAGTTTTGTACGTTCTCAAACCTGCTTTATACAGTGACTGCCAATAAGTTGGATCTATATGTGATTTTTTTTAATATTACGATTGGAAAAAACATCGCATACCAATCATCTCTGGTCAATTAAAAACTTAAACTAACCCATATCAAATTTGACTACTGGAATGAGTTCTGTCAGTCTCGTTATTAAAAAAAAGGATTTTTGAGCGATTTTTCAAAATAAATTTTAAGAACTGAAGCCAAATGGATATTTTTCTGCAAGATTAATTTTGAGTTTGTTTGGAGTAGTTATTATAATCAGTTTTATTTATGTTAATTGTATTGGTTTATGAGCAATTTTAATAAAAACTAATTCAAAAATACCTAAATATTTTTGTTTATTGCAAAAATAATTTTTGATAGGATCTGGGTGGAGGAAATATAAAAAATAATTAGACATAAAACAATTAAAAAGTAGTTTATTAGAAAAAAAATTATAGTACATTACAATAAAAACAACCTAAAATATAATACAGATGTCAAAAATATTGGAAATGAATCCTTTATATATCGTTCAACATTAAATTTTTGTTACACTTTTTTTATTCCTTGAGGAACTTTGGAATCAAACGAATTTTGGGAACACATGACTTTCCAATTGCACTTATTATTTATCTTCCTCTTTCTTCTCTGTACATTTGTATGATGCCCCATATTTTATTAGGTAAAAGTTTATACACTAACTACTAAAACGTACTATCACTAAATATATCCTTATAACTAATAGAAGTCTTATAAAAGTAACAAAATCACAAATAACAAAAAAGCACAAAAAAAGCACCCACTCAAAAATCTGCCAAAATTCAAACACGAAAAACGAACTGTTTACGTTTTGTCATTTAGACTTCAATCCTTCAACATTTGAGTTTTTTGGCTTGTAGAGGTTTGTTCCAACACGCGCGAAAAAAGGTAATATTACCGTACAAATCGTGCGCTCTACCCAAAAATTGTATACAGCACATGACGTGTACGGTAATATTACGGTTTTTGCGCGTGTTGGAACAGACCTTTAGTTGCCAACTACCAGTTGCTTAGTTCCGAAATTCACAATAATCGATCCAATCGATTGTTAATTTTCGCAATTTCTGTCTAATCAACAAAAGCATGAGCGATCACGTTATTGTCAAATTATAATTTTACTTAAGTAATATCATCATACATTTTAGAGGTACCATTACCTAATAAGTAGACATAAAAAATAAAAATTATTTTATTATCGAAACGAATCGAGGAATCATTCAAATTATAAAATAATCGATTTATATTTATAGAAGTTTTGCAAATTTTTAGGTAAAATGTAAACAAAACCCTTCGAATTAGGGAAAACCATAAAGTAATAAAATTTCTACCCAACCATAAAATACCTTTCAACTCCAACCCAAAAATTGCGATGTGGAAAAGTTCAATTGACCCGGTTCTTTAGGATTAAAATTATTATTATGACCGTCAAATATAATTTACAAGTGAATACAATATACCAGTAATTTGAATAAATGTTGAAATATTATTCTAAAGTAAAATTTAATGTTTTTTTTCTTCTTATCATATTTAACCTACTTACTACTTACCAACTAGGTACAAGTTTTGACAGATTAATTTTTCATGTAACAGTGCAATTATTAAATTGAAACTGGATATCCCAAAATACATTATTTCTCAAAAAATTTATTGGTATCTGTCTACCTAGATTTGGCAACCTGGATATAAAAACAAGTACGCTTGAAAATAAAATTGTAATACGAGCTAGAGGTACAGGTATTGCCATCTATGTACAATGTATTGAATACTTGCTTTGTTGCAAAACCGCTGGCTCAAATGTCGCAGCCTTAAAACGAAAACATACCATTAGCATTGTATGAAGAACTATAGTAGGATAATGGACATGTAAAAGTTATTGGAGGCAATCGCGCCTGACATCTATTGGTACAATCATTGAACTAACGATTTTATTTACTGGTTAGATACGCCCTCTACGTCAGATGTTAGAACTTTATAAGTGACAATTCCGTCAAATTAATTGTCAATATATATTTTTTTAGTTATTAAGATTAAATATAATTAAATATAGTGATTATTGTGAAGAATCAATAAATAGTAGCATTCCACAAGATATTCGTCTATATTTAAAAATAAACTGAGATTTTAATGAAACTAAAAGCAATCTGATTATCAGCGTTAAAAAGTAAAACTTTCTCGTAAGGCTCCATAACGAATAGTTAGAGAAATCGTCTATGAATCGGAAGGTTGTGAGTTCAAACCCAAGAGTAAACACTTTTTTTTTTTTTTTTTTCTAAATTGGTAAAACTTAAATTAGTAATGACATCTAAATCTTCATGGTTAAATTTCGTCTTTTTGCTATGGCCACTCGGGATCATCAAATTATAATAGATAATAATAGGTCCGGTAATTTTATTTAAATCTTTTGACAATGAAACTAAAAATGTGTGTCTAAAGGAGAAATATACCAAAAATAACAAGTATTTAAATTTTGCTAATAAATTTGTATTAGGTATGTGTTAAAAGAAAATTACATCATTTTGTATTTGAATATACAGTGTGGCGCAGAATGTCTGCACCAAGAAAACACGAAATTAAATTTTTCTTTAATCTACGTAAAAAAGTTGGAATTAAAATTTTTTACTGAAAATTATTAGGTACCTAACAGGGTTATTCATTATAAATTACCCACCCTTTATGCTGTAGTTATTATTGTATAATGTTTACATTGACCGAATTTTGTTAAAATGTCATCAAAAATACAATGACAATAATATTTTTAATAGGGATAGCATATATATACAGGGTGTCCCGAAATTAAACGGTAATATTTTAACAGCGTAATCTACAACCTAAAATAGGAGTAAAAGTTTATATAAACATAGGTCCGAAAACGTTTCGTTTTCGAGATACAGGGTGTTACAAGTGAAGTCCAGATGGCGCATTTTTGTAAATATTTTCTAAAATTTCTTTAGTCATCCGTTTTCCAAAGTTAAAAAAAAAATAAAATTTCTGATTCCATGGGCCTACTAATTATTGTTTACACTTTAGAGTAACATCAACTTATCATGAAATTTTCAAATGCCTTTCTCTTGAAAATAGTGCGTCCTAACGAGATACAAGGTAAGTAGCTTTATTATAAAGAAAACATTGGTTTTCCAAATTTTATAGTCAAAAGTGTTAAAAACTGTCAACAAAAAAAAACTTAGGGCAATTTTACCCTAAACCCCTTTAATTTACCCACCTATGAAAATGATTAAAAACTAGTGTTTAGTCCATTAAAAAGAGCGTAAAAAGGTAAGCATTTTTAGCAAATTTTAATTAGTTATCTTTAAAAGTTTAGAAAATATTTACAAAAGTGTGTCATCAGGACTTCACTTTTAACATCCTGTATCACGGAAAAGGAACTTTTTCGGACCTATGTTTATATGAACTATTACTCCTATTTTAGGATGTAGATTACGCTGTAAAAATGTGACCGTCTTATTTCGGGATACCCTATACCGGGTGTTCAAATTAAAGTGTTACAGTTAAATACCGCCTTTTATGAAAATAACGTTTTAGACGAAAGTTTAATAGTTTTTTGGGAAAAATAATTTGGCTAAAATCGTTTTTTATAGCTAACCATAATATGGTTTTTTCGCGCAGCAAAATTTTTAAGTAGGTGTTACTCTATAAGTAAAAGTCCAATAAAAAAATATTTCCCCCAAAAAAACTATAAAACTTTTGTCTGAAACTTTTTTTATAACATGCATATTTTAGGCGGTATTTTAAGTGTAACACTTTAACTGGAACACCCGGTATACATTTTATTCAATTTTCGGAATGATCTTTATTCTTTCCTAATTAATTAAACGTCGAATCTCTTATAGTTTAGATAAATATATACACTTTTTTCCTCACTGTAAACTACCTATTTGGATTATTTTATTACCAAACATAATAGTTATTGTGATTTTCATAGCTTTTACTTTAATAATGTTAACTTTTTTATATTTACATTATCGACGTTAAATTACTCGAGAACAGTCGGTAAGATAGGGTTATGAATATTGTACATTTTCGAAATAATAAAAAAAAATATATCCCAGAAATTTAATAACATTGAGGGTATCCCATTTAAAAAAGTTTATTTGTGTTGAATTCCGTGAAATCTGAATACGAATGTATTTTTATGGTATATTTAAAAAAAAAGTCATTCATATTCTCATATTCACAAACTTTTATTTAAAGTTTTTTTTTTGAATATGCAATAGTGGTTATATACGTTGTCTTTAATAATGAATAATTTTGTATATGATCTCAAATAAATTTGTTGAAATTATTTTATATGTAAAAATGTCACTTCTGCTTCTCCAGTATTGCTAAAAAAATTGTGTCCGGGTCTGGGATTTGACGTCAAATATTGATTCTAAATACATTTTCCAAGTAACATTATCTTCCTGTTTTTAGAAATAAAGGTTACTGTTTAGCCAAATTCATATGTTTTTTGGACACACAATATTAAAAACTTCCCCTACTAAATATTTTGCCTCAACCAAAGTTGATATCTTAAATTGATTATTGTTAGAAAAAGTAGAAATAATAGTAAATATAATAAAGAAATTAAAAAAATCATTTAAAATTAATTTAAGTTATATTATTCAAAGAAACAAATTTTAGCTTGCACTTAAATAAAACAGTAAAGAACCACCTGAGAATAATCACTTTAGTCTACCTATAGGTACCAATAATTATTCATAAAAATTACTTATATTTTACAAACCTAACCAACAGGATTATTGGAAATACCAACAAAAGTAATCCTTATAAAATCCATTGTGTTTACTTCAATATTAAGAATTCTTTTATATCATTTACCAACCATCTAAAGGGTTTTTTTATTACATTGCTACCTGTCTGGCACCAGATTAAAGAAATAACCAGAGTTGTTTATGATTATTTCAATGCTAAGTACCTACTTAGTTAGGTACCTACCTATGTATTTAAATTAAAAATAAAATGTTTCTTAACACTTAATAAATGTATTATTATTATTATTATTATCATTAATATTATATAATTTATTTTAAATTAATTCGGATAATACCTGTAAAGGAAAAGAAAAAGAAAAACTAAAGCATATTTTCTATTTTATTAATTTCAAAACAGTTATAAATATACAACTTTTTAATTCTTATTTTAAAACAATAATTAATTGTTAACTAATCTATCATAATATATATCATAGTACAACTGAAGATTCTGTAATTAAAAATAAAATGATTAAACGAAATATGCTTAGAAAAAAAATTACCCGTTTTCGAAACGCAGGGGGTTAAAATTGAAAATTCAAAAATTATTAATGGCTATATTTTTATTTTTCAGTATCATTTTACTGAATTCGGTAAACATTTGTGACTCTTTCCAAAAACTTATTTGGACTATAATTTAAATTTTTTTAAATAATTCATGTACTCTTGTTGGGAACTCATGAAGTGATTGGTTTTCGAGATATTCGCACTCATTTTAATTTATTTTATAATTTCGGATTTTTTTAAAAATTTCCAACAAGAGTACATGACTAATTTAAAATAAGTCTAAAAATTCAAAATTATAGTCTAAATAAGTCTTTAGAGAGTGGCGTAAAATTAATAAGGGACGAAGGTGCTACTTACCATCCGGTGCATCACTGACAAAGCTTATCTAATTAATTTTTGTGCTGAAAGGTGTACATTTTATAAAAATATCCAAAATTAAAATGAAGAATATCCACATTTGAGTGTGAATATCTCGAAAACCAATCACTTTATTCCCAAGTTCCCAATAAGAATACAATATTTATTTTAAAAAACATCAAAACATTTAAAAGTATAGTCCAAATAAGTTTTTGGACAGTGGCGTAAAATTTAGAGGGGATGAAGGTGTTACTTATCCATACCGTACGCCAATGGCCAAAGTTTATTTACCTGATTGTTTTGTATATTAATCGTCTTTATTTTTAATCAGAGAATCTTTGTCAAATTCTTAATGAGACACCCTGTATACAGTAAGATTCAAAAACTGTATTAGGAACATACAAATCGTTATTACAAATGTTATTGAAAAAAACATTCTTAATAGCCCTTAGGGCCTTGCCTAAAATCGAATATAGTCTCATTGCAAAAATTTTTGTTTTCCATACAAAGGGGCGTCAAAAATTAAAAAAAAAAATACAAAAACATGTTATTTGCAAAGTAGTTTTTGAGCCTATTTCATATATTTTTACATCTCTCATACTTTTTTCTCGAATAGAAAAGGATTTGGTCACAGCACCAATTTCTAAGATTAATTTTTTTACTTACGAATGCAAACATTAGTTATGTTGTAGTATTGATAATTTTACATTTTTTTTACCTGTACGAGTTCTCATTGATGTAGAAAGGGTTTTGCAATATTTGAATATTAATGTTCTTAGTAATAATTTTAAAATATATTGCCTATGTTCAATACAAGGCTCCCCTACATTGTCCCATTCAGGTAGATTTGTTTTTAAGTGTTTTTTAATAATTCTGTTCAAATTATATATGATATTTTTTGTTAAGTATTTCGTTATATTTTTACTAAAATTATTCATACAAATTTTTGTAAAATTTTTCATTAGTAATGACGGTGTTTTGAGTGCATTTTGCATTTCTAAATTATAATTTTTGTAAAATATTAGTAATTCGTCATTATTGTCTACATCCTCATTCCCTTCTAAATTTTCTTTACAATAATGACAATTAAATTTTTTAAAACATTTTCTAAATAAATATCCCGCAAAATATGTAGAAGAACAGTTTTCCAAATTAAATTGTTCATACATTAAATTTTTTGAAGAAGAACTAGTACTAGAAGAATCCGTCTCTGAAGATTGAGAATCACTTTTTTCCCTATTTAATAAATCGACAGAAACTTCTTTGGTAACATCTTCAATATTTAAAATACTGTTATCTTCATCAACATTACTTCCTGAATTGGCAGTTTTCGCAGGCCTAATTAAATTTGTTATTAAATTTATTTTAAAGGACGCCCGAAATGTTTTTACCGAAGGGTTTCTATTATAACCCCCCTTTTGCCTATATATAGAAAATTGATTTTCAAGGGGATCCTGATTAAGCCGCCCCGTAAATAAGAATGAAAAACCATTTGTTTTTTGACAATTATAAAATAATTTTACAGCAGTAATCGTTTGCAAAAACCCATCAAAACTTGGAGGTCTGTATAATTCTCCATTTTTTTTTACTTTTTACAATTTTTCAATTAAATTATAGCCGGCGTTAATAGCTATTAAAACTTGGGGGTTTTTATCGCATAAAATTCTATTATATGGATTGTTGCTCTTATATGTTTGGCAATTCAAAGCATCAAATAAATAATTTACAGTATTAATAAAAAAACATGTATTTTCTCCTGTCGAAGAAATAAGTTCGCCACTTCTTAATGCAACTTTTATTGCAGCTGCTACACTGTGGCTTAAGAGTTGAGCTGCTAATTTAACATTCATTTTCTCAAATCCATTTGGATTCAAGTGTTTGTCATTCAATTTTAAAAGACACCGTCCCGTTTTACTATTTTTATCAATTTCGTATACCTTTTGAATATCAGAAAATTGAATAAATTTGTTATCGAATAACAAATTATTGTGTAAAAAATTATTTCTTAAACATTTTAATAAATGAGGTACATCATAAAAAGCAAAATACCTTTTGTCATCTACCCAGAAAAACGGTTCCTGTACAGTAACTTTTAAATTTTTGTAAAACTGTTGATTCACACTTGAAACATCACATACAGTTCCTACAGGTTTTAACTTTACAGTTTCTAGTTTTCGTAAACAATGAGATATAATATCTAACAATTCTTTGGATTTAACACCATCTTTTGATACAAAGTAAGCTATGGGAATTTTCCACGATGAATAAATTCCTCGTATCATAATTACCAATACTTGGCTAGCGGGATCAGGTCTTCTTCCTAATATTCCTAAATCGACTAAACCTTCAATCTTGTCCATTTTTTCACTATAATCTAATTGGCGTTTTAGGCTCATTTCGTCAAACATGACAACACAGAATCTTTCTGACGGTGTCATAGTTTCTGACTTGATGGACAACTGATTGAAAATTCTTTTGTTGAATCCGGGCCAGCAATTGAAGTTTCCCAACCATTTTTTTATAGATGATACAGCTGGGAGAATTATACCTTTTTGTCTAAGATATTTGTATGCTGATGGGCTTTTGTAATAAATTGATAAAGATGTTCTTTTCTCCATAGCTGTCCAAGGCGAACGCACATTACATTTTAACTGCATATTTAATAAGCACTTAGAAAACTGTGGTGCTGAACTTTTAAATAAAGTTTTGGCCGATAATTGTGCTTTTAAAATTTTCTTTTTAGCATTATTCAGCTGCGTCTGTAAATTATTGACTTTTTTTCTTGCAGATTCTAAATCGGCTTTTAATAATTTGTTCTCTTCCTTAAGTGAAGTACTTTTCCTTTTTTTTGTTTTCGCTAATGGCAAGTTTTGAACTTCTTTCATTAGTTTGTCATTACCAGGGCTGCAGCTACTACTACTACTTTGTGCGTTTATCACGAATGGTCTCTTTCTAATCATATATTTTTTAGATGAATGCGGAGGAATATTTTCAACGTCAAACTTGCATTCAGAGCTACTTGTTTCGGATATATATTTTATAGGAATGGCATTGACAGGCAATTTCTTTGACAGAACTTGATCCTTTGTAAAATGATTACTATATATAAATTTATTCTTGAGTTTTCTAGGGCTCAACTCAGCCAATGTGCCATTTCCTGAAATAAAAAATAGGCTTGGAATATGTTTATATTTCCATAGAATTACAATATGATAAACCTTGAAAAGAGTTTAACATTTTTCTTTAAATTTAATTTTTTAACCATTCAACAAGTAACAAAATTAGAACAAAATAATGTTTTTAATGTAAATTTTTGCTCTGTTCAAAATAAAATCAACCCACAAAATACCCTATGCCAAAAAAAAAAAAAAAAAAAAAAAACCACAAAATATGTTTCTAAAGTAGGCCTTTGGACAAATGAACGTACCTATGTCGGAGATAATATTCTTATTTTGAAGTGACAATTTGGATTTAATTCAGAGTCGTGCGCAGTTATCACGTACATGACTTGAATATCTGTATTTGTCCGCCATAGCCTACTTTAGAATTTTTTTTTTATTACTGTTTATAACATAAGGCTTACCAGAATGCAAAATCCACTTTCGACATCTTTCGGTATTTATAACTGGAAATCTGTATTGTCGAATTTTATTATCTATCCTGCTGGATAGACCACACTTATAATACTGGCACTTATTGCCTGACATCTAAAAAAAAAATCGAGAAATCAATAATAAAAACAATGTATTGTCTTATTAGCAATAAACTATTTTTATTTAACATACAATATTTTTTATAGTAAAATTATGATACAACAGACAAAAAAATTAAAGATTTTGTTCTTAAAAATAGTGTAAGAAATTAAAATTAATAATGAATGTTTTTTTCTGGCCCAATTGATTTTATGTAGACTTACATACTTAGGTCAGACATACTGGGTGTCCCGAAATTAGACGGTCATATTTTAACAGCTTAATCTGCATCCTAAAATAGGAGTAAAAGTTGATATAAACATAGGTCCGATTCGTCTCCGAGATACAGGGTGTTAAAAGTGAACTCGTGATGACACATTTTAGGACGCACAGTTTTCAAAAGAAAAGCATTTGAAAATTTTATGATAAGTTCATATTTTCTTATTGGAAAGTGCAAAAAATAATTAGTAGGCCTGTGGAATCAAAAATTTTATTTTTTCAGCTTTGGAAAACCGGTGAATAAAGAAATTTATTTAGTTTTAATTGATTTTTTTCTCCTACTTTATTGGCAATGAACACAAATTAAAAGGTATTATGTTTAAATGTTAGATATTAATATTATTTTGATTTACATAATCTACCAATAAATCATACACAAATTGATTTCCAGTCGCGAGCAACACCTTAATAATTGATTTTTAAATGTTTATTTTACAAAGAAACTTGTTCTCTTCCAAATGGTTTGGTTGGATTTGACCCAATAAAACGATTGATTAATTTCTTAAAATGTAGACGTTTAAACTATTTATTTAAACTGATTTTAAACTAAGCCCCCCCCCCCCCCTAATTAACCCACTTATTAAGATGATCAAAAACTGGGGTTTAGTCCATTTAGCATCTGTACCAAATTTCACTTAGTTATCTTTAAATGTTTAGAAAAGAAAATATTTACAAAAATGTGTCATCAGGATTTAACTTTTAACACCATGTATCTCGAAAACGAAACGTTTTCGGACCTATGTTTATATGAACTTTTACTCCTATTTTAGCATGTAGATTATGCTGTTAAAATATGACCGTCTAATTTCGGGACACCCTGTATATAAAATACCTTTTTATATTTTTTTAGACATAAAATAAAACGAAACATTACATTTAAAATGTAGGTACTATTTCTCCAAATATATTTGAACCCATTTTAAATGCGAGCATTTCAAAAAGTATTTGAGACATCACTGTCCGTTTTCAATGGAAGCCTCTAAAAATAATTTAGTTTTCTTGGCATATTATGTTTCTTTTGTATTCGAACTTCCGGTTACATCGGAAATATAATATATCTTCATATGGCAAGTTATTTATTTCATGTAGACGGCTTTGTATACAGGGTGTTTCAAAAAGATTGGTAATAAATTATACCACATATTCTTGGGTCAAAAATAGGTCGATTAAACCGTACTTACCTATATATTGTATATATGTAAGTACGTGGTATAATTTATGACCAATCTTTTTGAAACACTCTGTAGATTTAGTTACTCCGAAAGCTTAATTTTCTCTTCCACTGAAAATGTAGCATTTGTAACAGTTTTTGATTTTTTAAAGAAATAATAATTGTTAAATTTCTTAACAGTCACTATATTTAAAATAATAATTTAACTTGAAAAACGGACAAAAATACCTATACAAATTTTATTAATTCAATATGACTGTTCAAAGTGCTGATCTTTTACTGAAACACTGCATATATAAGTCTTTTTTTTTAACTAATACATATAGGTAACTATACTACATTTCTAGAAAGGGAATAGAAGAGTTTGTCTGAAGTATCTAGAAATATATAGTTCTTTCCATTTAAAATGAAAATTTTCCCTTTATCTTATACTTATTTCCGGTGTAACTGGAAGGTGTAGTACATTAACTTCTAATACCTTTCTACTATTTGAGATACACATTTAAAATGGGTTCAAATTTCAAATATACCTACTTGGCCACTCCGTATAATTTTTTTATTTGCCTTACTATATTTTTTTAAAACTAATTAAGCCATTTTTATTCACGATCGCACCCATCATATCCCTACTTATTTGTTATTAAATATTGTAGCAATTTGTATAAATAATTTCATTTGAGAACATTTTTATGTACCTTCTTTGGAACAACATATCTACTTAATAGAAAAGTTGAAAAAAGTTTTATATCACGTTTTTTTAGTTAAAAAATGTTTGTGTAAACCGTTCGCGCTCCCCTGAGTTTATGATTAAAGTTTTTTTAGAAACCTATATTTCCTAGCATGTATAAAAAAATTAATTTGCTGCTGCTCTAATATGCAGCATTACAATATGATTTTAATGTAACTTATTTCTTTAATAACTAGATTATTTGCAACCAAACTAAATAATTATTTCAAATTATATCCAGATTAATAAATACCTTTAAGTGAAAACGAGGGTGTTTGTTATTCTATTTTTTGTTTTTTTAATTTCAACGAGTCGTTAATTTGTATGGCCTTTTTTGAAGTAACTATACTTTCTTAAATATTGTGAAAAAAGTACATAAATTTCGCAGAAGGCTCGAGTGATCTCCCACAAAACCCCAATTTCGCAGAACTTAGTTTAAGAAATGCTGCTCTCATGCACAGTCAATAATACATAAATCAAAACACTTTTTAATAATTCGACTACCATATTAGGTATTTAATTTTCTTTGACTGCATATCTTAGGTACTTACTTTAAATATCTTCAAATTTATTTCACACTGTATAATGCGCTTAGCGTCCTTTATTAACAGTAAAATAATTCAGTATTAAAAAATAAACACAACTAATTCACAATATCTACTACCCGTAAACTCACTAACGCACAATAACAACCATTAACAATGAATCAATAAAATTTCATCTAAGAGCTAGAAATAGAAACCCATCAGTCTCCGCCAACCCCAAAAATTTCAGCTCGAGCCTCAAGCTCCGCCCACTGCAAAGGAATATCGACTTATCCATATTCACTAGCGCCATCTATTAGCAGTATCCATTTCGCTCCAATGAAACTTCCATAAGGTGAGACTACTATTTAGTTCTTTATACAATGCCATTAGTTGACACTTAAATATTTCAGTAAATAACAGAGTGCCATCTACTGGTTCCAATAGATTTGAAAAGTTTATAATAATTTTACAGAAAACTGTACCTTGTAATATGAAGGGAATATATAAATTTTAAAAAATAGTGCCAATAGATGGCACATCTGCCAATTACTGATATTCCCTAGTTTTCTTGTTCAAGTAGTTGGTATTTGAGAAAACTCGTGAGTTTTAACCTTTTAGAAATTTAAAATTATTAGCTAATTGCAATGTTATATTTAGAAATACTACTAGTTTCAAAGATTCAACTTAAATTACACATAATCTGAAATAATAAAAATTTACCTTGCTTACAAGTTTATGAACAAAAATACAAAAATTTCTTATAAATACATAACACAGTAAAAAATAATTAATTGATAATAATTGGCAGTTGCACTTCTGGATATTAAATCTAAATAAATATTTTAAGAAATGTAATGGATAAATCAATCTTAATATTAATTATTAAAAAGGCAAGTGCCATGTACTACTGGTATTCTGCCAACTAGTGGTACAATAAAAGTAAAAATGTTACAATAAAAATAAAAAATATAAAAGACTTTTTATTACCAAAACATATTATTATTATTGTTTAGACTAGGCAAGCGACATATTCGATGAAGCTGCTCCTTTAGTTAATGACAAAAATTATTCTAAATCACTACATGACAGTTAAAATCCAATACACTATAAACTATAATGAATAAAACAATTTTTTCTTTCTTGGAGTTCTATATCCACTCTCGCCTTGAACCTGGTTTATGTTCTGGGCTGAGACTGTATGTTGCTGGAGACCATTCCACAGATATACAATTCTGTTTGTTACGAAATTTTTTCTTTGCAGTTTATTACACTTTTCTTTATCTAATTTCTTTGAGTAACCTCTCAAGGTTCTTGATGTTCTGGCCTGGAAGATGTTATCACAAGTATAATATCCACTGGTCCACTTGTGAGTTTCTATTAAGTCTCCTCTAGTTCTTCTGTCTTTTAAACGTGTAAGTTGTAGTTTAGCTAGCCGATCACAATACTCATTGTTTTTTAGGGTTGGTGGTATTTTGGTGACTCTCCTTTGCATTCTTTCCAGCAGTTTAATGTCTTTCACAAAGTATGGATCCCAGATGGTCTGTGCAAATTATATCTTTGGTCTTATGTAAGTTGTATATAGTTTGAGGAGCATATCTTTGAAATGGTCTTTAAAAGCTCTTTTGATAAGGTAAATGAGACTGTTGACTTTCTTCACTATATTAGCAATGTGGGGTTCCCATTTTGTCTTTAGACATGGTTACACCAAGATCCTTTTGTGTTTTGACTGGAGTAATTGCGTTTGTATCTAAGGTGTACTGTGTGTGGGGATTATTTGGACCTATGTGCAATACTGTACACTTGTTTATGTTGAAAGGTAGTAGCCATTGTTGGGACCAGATTCCTATTTTATTCAAGCCTTGTTTTATTTTGTGAAAGCTTTCCAGTGGCTTACAGTAGATCGTGTTCCATCATCTGCATAAAAGTTAGCTTCGGACTCGATGATTTTGCATAAATCGCTGGTGTATAAAATAAATAACAGGGAACCCAAGACCGAGCCTTGTGGTACTCCACTTTTATCTGGATGGTTTTTTGACAGCTGTCCATTTATTCTTACGCATAACTGCTGGTTGAATATGAAACTCTTGATCTACAATAATAGATTGCCTCTTATTCCAAAATGTTCCAGTTTGCTAAGCCACCTTCTACGTGGAATTTTATCAAAAGTATTCTCATAATCAAGATATATCACATCAGTTGGCTGGTTGTTGTCATTCCAAGCTGTTCACTGGTTAACTGCACTTAGAAGATTTGTAACAGCAGATCTTTTGGGCATAAAACCCGAGAATACCGATCAAGGAGAAGCGACAGTAGCTGTCGGTGCCATTGATATCGGATGTACCTTTTTCACAGTATGACTTTGACTGATACACAACTTAGCACGCTGAGAAAACATGCTTATTTTCTACACTGAGTGAAATAGTTTGGCAAATTATCTGAAATTATTGTTATAGTCCATGTGCAAATGGTGCAATGTGATTTAATTACATTGAAGTAGTTAGGGTTAATAGCAATGCTGAAATTTCGGCACCAGAATATAATTCATTATGTAATAATTAATTATTTATTATAAAAGTAAAAGACGTTTATTATTTTATAATTTATCTATAAAATTTGTTCAATATTTGGTTTATTTATTGTTAAAAATGTAATAAAAGCCCCATATTTCAATTAAATTACCTTTTCCTTAACTAAATATAAGGTAAATAAAATTAAGGGTGTCAAAAAAAATTTAGGTAACAATTAAAAAGACATTAAGTTCGAGAGGTTTAACTAAATATTTGCAATGTGCATATATTTTCAAAGCTTTTAGGTTTAAAAAGTATTTACATATTTTTAGAATTTCTAGATTTATATTATATTAAAAGGACTTCCAAGTTTATCACTCATTTCTGTAGAAATGTTTTTTCGCCAAGTTAAACCAGATGTCATTTAAGGTTTATGTATTTAGAGTTAAATACCTGGCCTGGCTATTACCCAGACAATACAAATATGTCCATTGGACCTCCATTCGATATACAATTTTGGATGTCTAGACGTCCAAAAATGAGTTTTCTGGACTTCCGACATCCAATGGACATCCAGTGAAGTATACAAATGGCACACTTTTGACCATTCAGAGGACGTCCAATTCTGGAATATATTTGGACGTCGAATACTGGACATTCAAAAAACGTCCAGGATTATATTTCCATTGAGACCACATCCCCACTTTTTTACAGAACCGCAACTCACCACATACTATTTTATATTATTAATAATTTTATTATTTTCGCAAATGGCTATACACCATTTATTTATTTTTTTATTAAAAATCGCTTGACCTGAGCTGGAATCGAACTCACGACACATCCATTATCGTTTTACGCTTTCAATCGCTAGACGAGCTCGACCAAGAAACCACTTGAAAACTTTTTACTAGATACAGTTATAATTGAATAAGATTTCAAACTTCCGCTGATAGAATGAAATGCAATATTCAATTTGTCAATTTTTAATGACCAGTTATATTAAAAAAAAAAGAAGTATATATAGATGGGTATTACCTGGTAGGCTTAATAAATAATGACCTAAGATGGACGTCCACTGGACGTCAAAATACTACTGAACTTAAAATTAAGTACAAAAACAGACGTTCTCTGAGTATCGATATTCAGCTGTCAATTTAATTAGCATAAACGGACGTACACTGGATGCCCGGATATGGACGTCCTGACCCTCAAATAGATCTAAAGTGGACGTCCATTGGACTATGTGTGCATAGACGAATTTTTAGAAATATTACTTATTTAAGTATGCACCAATATTTCCAAAATCAACTCCAGTATGATTCATTCAATAAATGTAAATATGAATGGGCAAAACATCTTTATATTGACATAATTGACTTAGAATTTAGCCATAATAAAGGGATTTTATTTTGCCTACTTTGACCAATCCTAATTGAAATACGCGAATTTATTATATTTTTTTTAATATAATTTCAAAATAAAATAAACAAAATCTGCAGTTCATTGTTGATTAAATTTATTTAAAAGAAGAAAAACATATATTTTACAAAATACAATACCTACATATGAAAAATAAAATGTCAAAAACGATTAAATCATTATACTTAATATTTATGCATGTGATAAAATTCTTAGTTTCCCAATAACTTTTTTGGCACATTTTATATCTGTATTAGAATACCTAAGTGTGTAAAAATCTTCATCTTATTACTACACAAAACAAACACCAAAAAATATCACTTAAAATTGATCACGTACTAAACACAACTTGGACTGACTTTGACAGATAACATAATTTTGAGTGATACACAACTTATTTTCGCACATGCGCGTTACCAAACGGTACACTGAAAACACCAAGCTGTCGCTTCTCCTTGATCGGTATTCTCGGATAAAACCATGCTGATTGCTTGGTAGAACTCTGTGTTCCATCATCAATTCGGTTACTTCTTTTGTAATAATCTTTTCCATTGATTTACCGATACAGTTTGTAAGACTGACTGGTCGGTAGTTTATGGAATTCTTTTTGTCACTTTTCTTGTATATAGGAGTAACTATAGCCTGTTTCCAGTCCATTGGCAGTTCCTGTCTTTGCATTGAGTCATTCATAACTGTCGTAAGGAGATTCAGAAGGCTACTGGAACATTTCTTAAAAAAGATGGGTGGGATTTCATCTGTTCCGGGACTTGCATCTTGTTTAAGACTATCTATTGAAAATTTCACTTTTGCTGAGGTAAATTCTTTGTGTACTATGCTATTCTCAACTCTTTCTATTCTAGTTATTTGCGGTGATTCTGTATCATTCTGTTGTGTAAGCTGCACTGAACTGTTCTGCAAATCTTTGGGCTATCTCGACTGGTTCTGTGATTTCTAAATTTGTTTTTTGGTTTCTTATCATGATCCGAGTGCTGTTTGTATTCAGTACTCTTTACACACAGGTTTTAAGAGGTTATGTTCCTAATCTTTTCCAGATACAGCCAATGAGTTTTTAAGTTTATTGATCTGATTTCTGTATGCAGCATAATCTTCCTCAGCTCTTGTTGTCCTGTACCTATGCCATAGGTTTCATGTTTTTATTAATTTCTTTGAAGTGTGTTTGATTGATCCAGGATTTTTCTTTATTACTTCTTGTGGAATATTGTCATTTACTACTTTGTGCAGTATGTTTTTTAAAGTTTCGTGAGGACTGTTATTTCCTCTGCTACTTGTAAATGGGTACTCTATTGGGAAATTTCTTTGTTGATCGCTTCATAATTTGCTTTCCAAAAATTTCGTTTTTGCACTTTGTGAGTACTGCCAGTTTTGAGGTTTAACTGAATGATTGCTGTAATGACTACTTGGTCGCTTAAGCCTATTGGAGGTTCGGATTTTATTGAGGCGACTAGCTTTTTGTCATTTACCAGCAGCAGATCAATCAGAGAGCTCTGTTTATTGCATATTAATAATGTAATTTCTGGAAAGCTAATAAGTTGCTTAAAATTCGATTGTGTGTATGTGGTGAGAAAGTTTCTTGCTTCTTCATTGTTTTGAGAAAGTGTTAATGTTCTCCAGTCAATATCACGATAGTTAAAATCCCCCAATATGATTAAATTTCTCTTCTCTTCTGATGCAGACATAATCATTTCTGTTAAACGAGTATTTTCTTGTTGTTCCATTATGCATTTCTTCTAGGTTTAATACAATATTTCGGCAAATCAGAGAAACTGTGCGTCCAAAACCTGTTCAAACGTGACAGCCTGGTCAGAGAGAGTCAGTTAATTATAGATTGGTTAGAATGCAGTGCTGCCGATAGAGATGACGAAGCTCTGCTGTTTTCAGACAGCACCGTAGGTTGGGAGAACACATTGCATCAATTGCAGAGCGCCGATACTATAGCTTTTAGCAGTTCCAGGCAGATAGTTTCGCAGTTGGATCCTGACGCTCCTAACCATCAGAAGCGACCCTTGCACGATTTGGATGCCGAAGACGATAAAAGATTGTCGGAGAGGATTTTTAATGAAATTCGGTGTGGGAAGTTGGAAGAGGCTCAAAAGGTAAGTAATTAGGGTACTGACAAAGTATAATTTCCTAGATATACTAGTAGAATATCGATGGCCTAGAAGCAATAGGTACCTCTTAAGTACAAAATCTGAAGAAAAAAAGTAATAACAAGTATGTGCTTTAAAAAAAAATTAAGGAAAGGATTCAAGGGTCAAGACAGTAAAAATGTCATACATAACGTTGTATATAACTTTTTGAAATAGTTAATTAATAAATAATATTATTTATTATATTATTACAATGGTTTTTCTTCATAACCGCAACTTTTGATAGATGTACTTACGTGTTATTGCTTCTAGGCCAACGATATGTTAAAACCATGGTAATTATTTTCTAGAATGTTAGGAGAATTTAGATTGGTCATGGAGTATTAATTAAGTTGCTTAAAAACCTATGAAATTTTGAAAGTATTATTTTTATACCAGAATTATTTTGTTTTCTTTTGTGACAATATACTTTACAAATTCAAGACATCTCAGTTTTACGTAGAAAAATTCATATTTCATAATAGTTCTAAACATCTTTTTATCTACAGCTGTGCAGGCAGTGCGGTCACCCTTGGAAAGCAGCCCTTTACGAAGGGTGGCGTTTGTTCCACAACCCGAATATTAAAGAAGATCTAGAAATGAATCCGGAATTGAGTGTTCCAGATGAAGAAATGGATTCGAATGAAATGAAGAACATTGAAGGCAACAGTAACAGAGACATATGGAAGAATATGGCAATCAAATTTTGCAAACAGGTGAACCTAAATCTCTTTTGTTCTTGCTATTATGGATTTTTTGTAGTTTCTATTTCATATTTATTGATATTGTAATGTTTATTTATTTACACTAAGATGGTAATTTATTTTATAACCTAATTTATTACTCAATACTTATATAAGTACTAATTTATATCATTTTGACTTACATACCAATTTATGTTACAATATTAATCTGCATACACGAATATCTAACTTTAAATTGATCCAAATGACAAAACAATTCTATTTATTTACATATGTGGTGGTTCTCGAATATACCAGACCCTTTCTCTAAAAATCGCATCGTTTAATTTTTCGAAGTATTGCGTTTTACGACTACCTCGACCGACATAGGTGTATCAAGAGGGGAGTTTTGGAGACGACTTTTTTCGTCGAATATTTTTGATATGGGAAAAGTAGAGGCTGTAAAAGGTCCAAATGAGACAGGGAGGGGCTCAAAATATATTTTCAGTTCTTAAAAATAGTTATCAATGGACCCAGCCGTACCAGGACCATCTAAATATACTTAGTGATACCCTGGCTATGATCCCCACATCTATTCGGTTACGTACTCCTTCACCCTCTCCAGGCAAGTCATCTACATGTGAGACAACTGTGGATACATCCCGCAAAAGAATTTTAAAAAGGAAGAATTGTGAATTGCAGCATAAGGATATTATAAAAAACGTTAAAATTAGAAAATTGCTAAAGAAAATTTGAAGGTTATTATTAATCGTTTTTAAAATTAAGTAAAATGTTTTTTAATTTCATATTAAAAGTCAAATAATAGGACTGTCAAAAAACGAAATACCCTTTCCGTTTACGTTCAATTCCGAACTATATTTTAATATCTAGAAAATAATTTAAAAAATTAAAATTCTACTACGAATTTCAAAATATATTTGCTCAATTTTTTAATATTTTATTAGTAAAATAGTTTTTATTTTTGTTCTTTTAATTTGGAAAAAAAATAAGTACAAATTGTAGTGACACACAAATTAGTAATTTTGGGGCATTTCGGACACATCAAAACATGCAACTAGTCCCGGTCATTAAATTATGTTATAAATAATATTATTAATAATAACATAAACGTTTATCCTATTAAGATGTGTGTCTTTAATTTTGAATAATCATTATCGCACGCCTCTGTCAAAGCGGAAATGATCGTCCGCCATATTGAAGGGCCAACTCGTCAACTATTTCTTTAAAATCAGCTCCTTCCTGGGGTTTTATATTCAAAGCGAAAAACCATGGAGGTAGAAAGTAGGGAGACGCTATGAGCATCTTTTTCAAACATTCAAAACGGTATCACTTACAGTTCATCAAATTTCTAGAGGTGTTCGACGCCCAGACAGAGAACGCGCTACGTGTGACTAAGATAGCTATTGTACAGTCTGCTAAACAAGTTATTTTAAATAGTTTTTAATATTTTTAGGTAATTAAATTTTAAAAGTGTCGAATAGTTTAGGGATTAAATTGGTCTGATTGGACTTTCTTAGAACGTTTTTAAAAGCAGCTAAAGATAGTATGTAGAATTGAAAATAATTATTATGCCATAAAAGGTGTTTTGGAATTCCTTCAACCTTTTGAAATTGAGTCAGAAAATATAAATTTTATAGGATATCGGAAAATACCTATAATTTTTTTGTAGGCCTTTGTAAATCGTGGAAATAGTTTATATTTTATTTCTACCTTATTAAGGAAAATGGTACCTATTATTAATAACGGTTGTTTCTGAAACATTACTAAAATTTTCGAAATTTTGTTTTTCTACAAAATAATAAACTATACTATTTAGAAAAAAAATTATTTCTCTTATAATTTTATAAAAAATAACAGGGGAATATTTACATTTCTTGATCTATTAAACAAAACGATAAATTATCTCGACGAATGACACCATGTTCTAGTACGGAAGCTAGCTTTACATTTTTGTTGGTGGTTTCATGGGTTTCATATCAATTTTTTGTAATTGTAGTTTACACGTACATATACCTCTTAACACTTGTTTGCTTTATTAAAAAAGTGTGTTGTTGTGATTTACGTCGAAATAAGTCAAAAACAACTTGAAACCCCATATAAAATCAAAAAGGAGAAACGGAAAAAAATTGAGCCTGTAAATGAACACAACTCAGAAACAAAAATAGCTATCTAATATTAAAAAAATAAAATTTGATTCTTGTGCAGCTTCATCTATATCATTAACTGTTTTTGGTTTTTTAATGGTTTTTCTTGGTGATGAAAATTCCGATATCTCACGGTTATCGATTCTTTTTTTCTCTCCAGAAATGCGGACGACAGTGTTTTTAGATACTCCTGTGGCTGCAGCAACACGATCATTTACATTTTTAAATGGTATTGAAGGTGAATTAAAGTTTCCTTCTCTTCTCATAAACTCTATAACATTGGCTATTATTTCGCGAGATTGACTGTTAATCACGCGGCCTCTTAATTTGCTATTAAACCCCATACTTAGGTTCTATTAAACTGTAATGAGCAAAAAATACAAACGAAAATAAAAGAAATATTTTAGCGAAATTTACATCTGACATTTACGTCTGAATGAAATAGTGAAATACTTGATGCGCAGAGTGTACTTTCATTGCGTAAATCCGTCGGGATGCCTGTCAGTAGTGCTTTCTCTGTCTAGCCGTCGAAAGCCTCTAGAAATTTGATGAACTGTAGTCGTGGTGACAGTCATTCCAATATGGCCGTTCTGCCAGGGCTGGACTATTGGTAATGCAACTCAAACCCTAATTTGCTTTTTTAATTAATTGTAAGTTATAAATTAATTATCATAAAACGGATAATTATTAACAGTTTTAATAAAAGTATTAAGAAATTATTAAAATGCAAGTAAAAGGAGACTTTCTGTAACATAGTTAAAAAAAATAAATAAAAATTCCTCATTTCATTTTATATGTCACGGTTTAACATAAAATAATCAAACAGTTGTTAAGGTATTAATAGAAAATATATTACGGCAAAATCAATATTCAATATAAAAATTATGATTATTGGCCCTTAAACAATACAATTTTATTATTGTGATGTCTTATGCTATCACATTTTTTTATTTTACTTTTAATAAGGTAACACATCCTAATGTTTGTGTATTTGGTAGCTAAAGCTTTTATTAACAGAACTCTATGGTTATCCAATGGATCCTGATCAAAACCGTGGGCTATCAAATTTGCAAATATATTTTTATTTATAAATGACTTTAACACTGAAGATACAATAGAGTCTACAGAATTAAGATGATAATTTGAACTAACAGTTCTCTTTTTGAGTATTTCTTCACATTGCAGACACACGTCTATCACATCCACAGAGGGATACTGTAGACTCTTTTTCTTTTTTTTTGTCTATAAATGAAAATATTTGTAGGTCTTTCTGGTCTGCACATAAAGAATTTACGCATTCCTCACAAATAAGCTTTTTTTAAAGAGAATATAGTATTCGCTGTGTGCAAGACCGGTAGCGCTCTCTGGTGACGAGATAGCGACAGTTCTCCTCATTCATTCCCGCATACTTGCTATACACCTCACACTCAACAGTTGAACTTGAACATTCTTTTTCAACAATTAAGTGTTGCAACAAGTTTTGTGTTCGCTGTTAGTTGATAGACTAACAAAAATTGTTTCTGTCGCACAAAAAGTAAGTAAATGACATAAAAATATTTGGAGGTTATGCATACGAAGTATCTGCGTTTTGAATGTCATAAATCAATGTAATTTGAAAAACCATTAAATTTATTACGTTATAAATAATTTATTTATCACTATTACTTGAGCATTCAAATACCGCTCCTACTTTCGATGTTTATGATATATATACGACAGAGGTTATGTTACTCACTTTTTCTTTTCACAGCTGCTATCCATTTCTTTCTTTGCTCCAATTTATGTGATGCGGTTGGAAACGTATAAAACTTACACGCACTATTTTTGCTAGTGTTTTTACACTCGACAACACTACAATAACGACGACTCATTTTAATACCCAACACGAGACCCACAACACGCTGCCGCGCTACTACGATGATGTGGACAATCGCCGACTCCTGCCACCATAGGCGCTGCGATAGCTCAGTCTATCCCCTCCAAGCCAAATGCACACAGCGAATAGCCAGCAATATACGTTACAATATATTTCGTAAATTCCGATAGCGTAGGGTTTGGTAAATAATCATGATCATGCTCAGTATTATCTAGCACACTTTAGTAATTTTCTGATAAACCAAGAGCCCTGTAGTCTCTTGAAGATTCGTTAATTTGTTGAACGGGACATTTTAAAATTCGGAGCTCTTCTAGCGGAATACAATTTTCACGAAAACTTTCACGTACTTCGACATGTACTAATATTTTCTTATAAGCTGCCTGAAATTGTCGGGCGGTGGGGTTATTGTTGTGGCCTCCATGTGAGCGAATGCAGCCAAAGAATAATTCTATGTGGTCTTGAGATATTTTATACATTGGTAAAAACTGTAGAGTGTTGGAAGAAATATACTTATCCATGTCATTTAAAGAAGTTTCTATACTTTCATATTTTTTTAAAGACAAATGCTTTTTATAATGAAACTGAAGTAAATTTATAGAATTTAACAAAGAGAATATTTATGATTATTTTAAATCTAATTTTTGCACCAACTGCAACAAATTCTCTCATTTTTAATTCATCTTTACAAAACCCTAATATGGTTACAACACATTCACTCAAAGCACAATAAATATCTCAAATACGACCCTGCACATTGTTTACTATGTTGTAAATTTAGTTGTGGAATGTTATTTCAGATCATTTCTTCATATAAATATCTATTAGGTTGTTAAAAATACGTTTAGCACAAGCAACCAATGTTTAATTTTTAATATGTACAATATATAGTTTGCAAACGACATAAAAATTGAAAAACCGTTCATTGAAACCACGATTAGCTGTTTGAAGTATTTGTCAATCTAATATGGCGGAAGTGAACCCGTCTTGGACCACGTGACAGCGTCTCCCTACCTTCTAACTCCATGCGAAAAACTAAAACATAACCTTAAAAGCACCTCGCCTGTCGAGATCATAATCTAATCTAATTAGGCATTCCAAACTGAATGGCTACCAGTGGGTTTTGACGGGTTATGATATGGCAAAATTATGGCAACCCTGTAGGCCTGGTGATTTGACAAGGTCAATAAAATAGATAGTTACATAGATTGATCAACCATATTTTTTAAAATAAACATAAGCTTATGCCTTGAAGTAAAAATGTAAGCAATTATTTTTTTTTAAATATCTAAAGGCTAGAGATTGGTTTTAAAACACATTTTTGCTAAACCGATTCAAATTAATAAATATTTGCTAGGCAATATGGCCGCTCGTAAACGACCAGCTTTGAGCAATCTTTATAACTATATATGTATCATTGACCCTGTTAATGACAACATGACAACAGGGTTGCCTTATCTAAACTGTCATTACCCACTGGTAGCCATTTGGACAGGTCGTTGGAATGCCTAATAAAAACGGAAACAGGTGACGGACTGACAACTGTCAAGTGTCACCCTAAACAGTAATACCAACATGGTTACTAATATTAACATGGCGCGTAATACAAATATACCTACACTTTTGATTTGAATATTTTATTCATGTGGTAGGTTTATATTAAATTTCTTCTCTTGGGACAATCTCCTTCAGCTTGTCTTCCCAGGATCAATACATTGTAAAGAAACATTTCAAATTTTCGATAGTTACATCTATCTATACTTGATCCTTGTTCGAACAATATCTCTAAATCCGTAGCATCCCCATGTAGTTTATTTCCCTTTCATTATATTCCAATATCTGTTCCTTCTTTTCTGATCTGACTATATTTCTTGTAAATGGTTTTCTTAAATTAATTTGCTCAAATTAATTATGTATTTTGCAGGATTATTTAAGTTTATACGAAAGAGCAGCTGTAGCGAGTTTCTGCGGTTACTTAAATTCAATTTTAACCGTCTGTGGTAGCTGGGAAGACTGCCTGTGGGCCTATATGAAAACCATGATTGATATTCGAGTGGAATCAGAAATCAGAGATTGCGTTGCGAAAAACAGCGACTATTTAGCTTTACCGGAGGAATATTGGACTCAAAGGTAAAATTTATCATTTTGACGAACTATAAACAATTAATACATTTTTTTTTATTAGGATGTCATTAAATGAAATCTTTTCGAATCTGGAAGCTTCTAAGAATGCCAAAGTTCGAGAAGATGCTCGAAAACCCGACCACGTCATCCAGAAATACATAATCTTAGATGAAATTCCGACGCTTTTCTTGAAATTCGAGGAGTGGATAGAGGAAGATAACGTGCAAACTAATTTTCTAAGATTTCTGGCCCATTTGGTGTTGTTTTTCGAACAGGTGGGCCAAGGGCACAATCGCGAAGTGTCCGAAAAAGTTTTGGAGTAGTAAGTACAACTTTTAAAAACGTAAAGCACAAATAGTGTCAATAAGCAAAAAAAAAAATCGATAAAGTTTTTGATCCAGAACTTTTCTCGATATAGAAATCGAAAAACACTTACACATTTCAATAATTTAAAATCAAATCCACCAAACCAAAAACCCTTTTATTTCTGACAGGGATATTATAAGCTTATATCGTCATAGTTACGCTATCAATAAAGAGGGTCATAACTCCCTTGGGACATTATAGATTCTATAATTCCCTCTACCTTTCACAGGTAAAAATAAGATATATTTATGAAATGAAAACTGAACCATAATTTATTTATTAGCGTCATTACAAATAATAAATGTAGAATTTTGAAATGTTCCCTGAAAACTACTACCGCCACTGCAAACAATTTCTTCTTTTGTATGGCTGGATCTTCTGTTCACTGCAGTCGAGGTACCTGTCTTTTAATGGCAAAGTAGACAACATACGGCAATTGCTGTCCCTCGGGACCCAAACTTTGCCATCGGTAATTAAGGCCCTTATAATTCCCTTGATACATAAATAACTATTTCACCTTCCTCTCTCTATCAATATTCCTCTTAATTCCACCATTTTTCGTCTAATTGGCTGCTTTTAGAATGGTCCAATTATTCAAACCAAAAGGACCCTTTTTATTGTTTCCATTCAAGGGGGACCTTTTTTTTATTAAATACAATTCCTTTCAACGCCATTTTGAATTTTTTAAAACAT
This sequence comes from Psylliodes chrysocephalus, assembly GCA_927349885.1. Classification (NCBI taxonomy): domain Eukaryota; kingdom Metazoa; phylum Arthropoda; class Insecta; order Coleoptera; family Chrysomelidae; genus Psylliodes; species Psylliodes chrysocephalus. The sequence goes on from OV651817.1 coordinate 76,200,440, forward strand.
CTTTGATTTCTGAAATACTCTGATACCAATTTTAGTCAAAATCTGCACACTTTTAAAAATAAATGAGTTTTTTTTAAACTGCTTACCCTATATATAACTGACCGGAAGTATAACTAATTTTGAGCTACAAAAGAGCCTTATTTACATAGAAAATTTTTGAAATAATCTAGGAAGGTGAATTTTTCACAATTACAATACAAGAAAAAGCAATTGAAATGTGTTAAGTATTATTTAATACACTTATATATGTCAGTGTGATTGCCATGCTTTTTTCTAATGTAATTTTTGCCATTTGTATTAATTATCCATTATGTTAATTTTGTTTTTTAGTGATTTTGACATTTGCCTTATTACTCTCGACATTTGACATTTGATGCGACTTTCTAACATGACGTTTGACGTACGTCAAAAAAGTTAATACAAACTCCTTACTGTGCTGCCACGAAGCTAATGCTTTTTTATTTTAACAATTTTTTTATTGATTTTTCGTTTGTTTAATATTTACTTCATCTGTGAGAGATTTTTACATTTTTCTAGGACATTTTATTTTCCTAATTCACTGCTATAGGAGTTCTATAGCATTATTGATAATACTATACTACAATCTTATAATACACCCATGTTATATAATAAAATAGTTTTACATGAATTGATTTGTTGATTTCTCATTGGCAATTCAGACGATGCCACAATAGACTCATCACATCCTTTTTTTCAAACTTTATCCTCTCACACACTCACTGTTAAAGAGTAAATAGTTTAGATACTAAATACTTGCTGTTATTCGATTTCTTTATTGCTGGATATAATTTTACAAATATCTTTCGATAGCAATATATTTTCCATAGTCTCCAAATTCTGACATCAAAAACTATCTAGTCTGACTGTTATTTTACATGTATAAAAATTATATTTCTTCTTACCATCATAGCTTTTATAAAGGTCGCTCAACCGCTACCAATCTTACCATGATAACTTAATTTCATCAGTCGAAGCTATTAAGATATTAAAGCATTCGATAGTGTCTGTTACAAGTTGCTAGCTCAGAAACTTTCTCAAATTAGCTTGCATTACTTTAAAAATGTTTACATATCATTTACCTAGGCATATTAACAACAGAAGGTAAATTTCACACTCGCGACACCTCGAGCTGAAAAATCTTCCAATGTCTGGCTTCAGGACAATGAGAACTTTGTCCTAGTCTGTCATAACGTCAAATTTATTATTTATGTATTGATGTATACCATCTCCTTATCTTTCTGCATTATATGGCAATATCAGCTTTCTTGCAATATCAATAATTGAACTGGTAACTTGTATGAATTTTCTTGTGGTTGTCTTCCCTAATAAAACTGTAGATAAAACAAGGTTGTCCTTTTTCTTAAATTGGCATCTCTGAAATGGATAAATTCTTACTTAACAAAACGCTCTTAGTGTGATTTGGTTCATAATTCAGTCTCTTGTGATATATCAGTGACATCCAATGTTTCTCAAGTTTCCCATATGCGCTAGTTCAGTGTGATGTCATTTTGGTTCCACTGACATTTAATTCTAACCAAACTTTTAACAAAAACATCAATAAATTTGACACATACGTTTTTACTCTTTTAAGTTTATTTCTAAATATTGTTTACAGGTCATAAAAAATAGTTGAAAGGTATGTAATTGGTAACTAAACGATTGTATATTTGATGCATGTTATCTACTTACTTTAGGAATATATCTATAAAAGTGAAAAAACGATATAATTTAGGTAAAAAAAACGAACAAAACGCACTTAAAAAATCTACTGTCACTTTAATTGTCAGTGGAACCATAATTACATCATCACTGAACTAGCGCATTGGTCCAGTTAAATTTCTATTATTTATAAATGAACTAACAAATGGATTCTTACATTTGCAGACGACCCAAAATTTTATAGTATAAAGATCAGTTATAACTTTGCCTTAGAATCAAATCTGAAACATTTCAGTATTGGCTTAGTTATATGCTCCAGTATTTTTTTTTATTATTTTGAACTAGTAACACTGAAATCAACTGACGATACGTATTGATATTTTCTTCACTCCGTGCAGTTAGGACACGCCTTATTGGTACCGACACTTATGAGTTATGACCCTATTTCTTTGATTTTGATTTAAATATGCGATAGGTGGATTATCTATTCAATTTCTGATAATCCTACTATTTTGATATCTGTCCTTTGGACATATCATACTGTTTATTACGTTATAACCACATTTTTTTCTTTTTATATTTTGTTAAGTGAGATTGATCTGTATTTGTATTAAAACTTGGAGTTACATATTTATACATTAGCAGAAATTTTCTTTGCCTTATTTTGTTCCTAATGTTTGTTAGATTTATGATTTTGGGGACAAGTAATGTAGTTATTTGGTATATTTAAATCGAACTGTCCTATTTAGTGTTGAACGCTGTATATTTGATATCAAACGGACCACGCTTTCTCCACTCCGAGCGAAACTGGCCGCCAGACTGTTAATCAAACAGACTAAATTTGTGTATTACATTTGGATATGGTAAATTGTTGTAATTGCCTTTATAGTTTAATTCTGAGGTAACAACTGGACGCACCAATGGTGCAAAATTAATCGTTTGTCTCTTAACGTTGGTAAATGTGCTACGATTCAATTTACAAGAATCTCCAACATTATCAAAAATGTTCATAGAGTAGATAATGTTATATTAGGCATCATCCTTGACATTTAATCTATTGTTTGCAAGACATTTAGAATGCTCAGTTACAATGGTCACATTTGTGATATCAAGGCCATTAGGAATCTTTATAGTTGTTTGTTTCGAATCATTCTTGAATACTGTACTGTAGTCTGGATGCCTAGCTATACAGATTTGAACGGGTACACATTTTTTTCGAAAAGATCATATTTCTAACTCTTACTCGGCGAAAACACTTCTATGTTCTTCATTACAACATCGAACCAACTATGAGCAAAGATCATTCTCCGACGGGATTTCGCGAGAATTATCGGAAGCACTTATCGTTGAATCATGGGGTACGCTTTTGCCATATCTACTCCACAAATTTCCCCAGATCTGGGAAAAAATTGATGAAAGTGAACCCAAGTAGCTTACTATCTACTATCTTGTACGGTATAATAATTTGTCGCGTTTTATATGTTACGTTTTAAGTATTTTATGTCTTTTTTATACTTATCGATTTTCTGTAACATACTTTTTGGTCGTCTCTACATGATGTCCCTAAGCTGGGTTCTTCATTGTAACGTCTTCTTTTGTTGACAAGGGGGGTAGCCATGTGTGAGTTGAGGTAATTTTAAGGTGAAGGGGGAGAAAAAGTCCTTTATATCTCACAAGGAAAGTTAATGTTTAATTATTCAGTAAAACATTGAGTGCGGCCGGTTTCGAAGTATCATCACTTCATCTTCAGGCTCGCCTAGTGGAAAGGAGAATATGTGGTATAAGGTGTGTTAACTTTGAGCCAACGATATATAAAATAGTAAAAAAGAAAACTCACCATACTCTCCATCCACTAGGGAATACTACAAACAAGTTTCATCAAATGTGGGGGATGAAATAAATTGTAAAATAAACAATGTTGCAAGTTATATAAAAGTTAAAAATATTTGAAAAATAAATATTAGTCAGTTTAAATAGTTAAAAATTTAAAATTTTGAGAAGAAATATTTATTATTAATAAATAGTTCTTCACTCATAGTTTGCATCTTATTACCTATACCCTGTCATAAGTTTATCCAAGAATTTTTTGTTATTACTTACCACCACCTGTAGAGGCCTTAACTTGACAGGTCTCCTTTCAAAAAATGTTAGGTGTTTAAAATAAGCCTTCTCTTTTAATCTGTTTAATTTATGTGTTTTGTTTTGTATAGTCTTGAAAATTTTAAATTTTTAACTATTTAAACTGACTAATATTTATTTTTCAAATATTTTTAACTTTTATATAACTTGTAACATTGTTTATTTTACAATTTATTTCATCCCCCACATTTGATGAAACTTGTTTGTAGTATTCCCTAGTGGATGGAGAGTATGGTGAGTTTTCTTTTTTACTATTTTATATATCGTTGGCTCAAAGTTAACACACCTTACACCACATATTCTCCTTTCCACTAGGCGAGCCTGAAGATGAAGTGATGATACTTCGAAACCGGTCGCACTCAATGTTTTACTGAATAATTAAACATAACCTTCCCTTGTGAGATATAAAGGACTTTTTCTCCCCCTTCACCTTAAAAAAGTCTTCTTTTGTTTTCCAGCTACATCAAACGATTAATACAATTGAACGAAACTCAATTGGTGGCGTTTTACGTGAGCAAACTCAGCCCGAGCAATCAGGTTCATACGTACGCGAAGTATTTGGAAAAAATCATCGATCAAGAGGAACGTAAATCGGCACTCATGTACGCCGAAGATAGCGGTTTGAACGTGACGGCCATTACCAAACAAGTCGTCGAAAACGTCAGGAATATTCCGCATGAAACTGAAGAGACTGGAAACTTACAGGTATTTATTTATTTCTAGCTGCCCCGATCCCGCTTCACTGGAATTTCTCAAACCTCAATTATTAAAAGTGAATAACAGTTTTAGTGACTCGAGAGAAATGTTTTCATGCGATACCTGCCAAATTTTTATAAAATTTTCATCAATTTTTAATTTTCATTAATTTAATTTTTATTAATTTTTATTAATTTTTATTAATTTTTATTAATTTTTATTAATTTTTATTAATTTTTATTAATTTTTATTAATTTTTATTAATTTTTATTAATTTTTATTAATTTTTATTAATTTTTATTAATTTTTATTAATTTTTATTAATTTTTATTAATTTTTATTAATTTTTATTAATTTTTATTAATTTTTATTAATTTTTATTAGTTTTTATTAATTTTTATTAATTTTTATTAATTTAATTTTTAATTTTTATTAGTTTTTATTATTTTTTATTCATTTTTAATATTTTTTATTAAATTTAATTTATTTCTATTTATGATTTTTATTTAATTTATTTTTATTTCTTTTTATATTTTTATTTATTTTTATTGTGCAAAAAAATTCAAAATAATAGTATATTGTTTCACGAGTGACGAAAATAACATTTTTTGAAGCGAGAGAACGGAAGCGAAGCCGAGGTTGGTAATGTTCGCGAGCTTCAAAAAATGATTTTCGATGAGTAAAACACTATACTTTTTCTACGAACTCTATTATGTCATGTAGGTACCTAATAAAATGAAAAAAAAAAACAAACGTTAGCAAATGCTTTATTTTGTGTTAGGAATAACAAAAAATTAACCAACAATTAAATATTTCAGAAATATTATTTATTATTTAAATATTGATTTATTGTTATATTGAACAATTGTTCAAAATTATGGGGGTATCACACTCAAGCTTTTTATTTATTGAGGTAGATGCCGACATATTTGTTCTACTGTTAAATGTCATTTCAGATGATGATGCGCCATAATCGGATGAACTAGTAGTTTCCTTATTTTGTACAGATTGTAAAATTTTGGTTTGTATTTGGTTTTTACTGTTCGTGGATTCATCAACATATCCTTCCGCAACACTACTAGATTTCCAACCACCGTGCTTTTTTAACAGAAGCAAGTCGCCTCCTGCATCCACTAATAGCGTTGCTGATATTCTGCGGAAACAGTGCCCAGTGTAATCTTGAGGATTCGGAAGCGTTAAAAACTAAGCAATTTCGTTAGGAAATTTACTGATTTTATTAATTCCAACAACCTGTCTGCTACACTTTCCATTCTGATAGTTAATAAAGAATCTTGAATTAATTTGATCCATGTTTGCGGGACGTAGGCTCATATATTTTTTAGAAATATCATAAAAGGATCCAGAAATATGAAAAGAACGCGGAACTTTTGTTTTTGTATTACGGATTTTAACTAACAGAATACTTCCAGTATCCTTTACATCGCTTATTGTTAAATCTTTTAGTTCGTGGCAACGACAAGCGCCAGATAATCCAAAAACTAATGCTACCTACAAATATTAGTAGTTATGTATTAAGTATTTGTTAAAATAAAAATAATAATTCCGTTACCTTTGTTATTAAATATTTATAGTCAGGTGCATTCTTTAGGAAAGTCTTTATGTCTTCAGGCGAAAACATTTTGGATTTTTGGCTTTTAAAACCATCAGATTTTCTTTTCAAAAGCGAACGTAACGTTGGATATTTACTAATATCGACATCATTTTTAACAGAGAGTGTAGTTCTTAGCATCGAATAAATGGACCATAACGTCGACGGTTTAAAATTTGAACATATTTCTCCAAAGTATGCTAGTAGTACAGTTTCCGAAAATGATTTCACTTTATTTTTTTCTCTCCAGTCCAAAAATTTGATATAAATTTCTTCATATCTCTTTTTTGATTTGGCCAGTAATAAATCTGAAGAGGTTTCTTCAGCTTTAAAAATAATTTCTGGGGGAGTACAATCGCTTTCTGACTCAGACATCATGAAAATGTGTTAAATTTAGGACGAACTGAAACTGACAGTTCTCAAAAGTGATAAAACTTCAAATAAACAAATGAAAACCAGGAAACTAGATGTAGATTAGTTTAATTTGCACTATTTTTATACATTTTTATTTTATCTTTAATTCATTAAAGTTTAGGTAAAAACGCATATAGAATTTAATGAGCATCTTTTTATTTCATTATTAATAATTATAAGCTGCCAAAATATTTACGAGGCGACTGATATATGAAAATATGTAACAACTTTCTTTCGTCACTAGAGACGAAAGTAAACGTTATGGGATTTTTTCTCACTAGTGACGGAAATCAAGTTTTCGCTGAAAGTATCCTGTGGCGAAAGATGTCTTTTTGTAAAGCCTTGGTTTCTTTGAACACTTCGTCGCGGTGAGCGGACAGTCCGTCAACCGTCGCGTTTTCACGATTTTATCCAACCAGAGTATTTAAATGGGAATGGTTTTCTTGAATCCGCTTAGCAGAGCAGGACGGCATCATGCCGCTGATTTGTCGCGAAGAGTCGGTTGATATCTGTTGAGTTTGATATCAGCGGAATCGTCGGCGTGTGCGGAGACTATATTGTTAATAATTTTAAAACAATGAGTGACAAAATCACACATACAGATGACATCATGACTTTATTTTTAGGTTTCTTGGAAATTATGTCCTTTATAAAACTCAACACGAATTCAAAAAGATCTGTAGAAAGTCTAAAATACTCCCTAAATTTGGTTTCATTTCCAAAAAGCCTCCGCTGCACAGTGATATTAAAGGCACCTTCTGTATCGCGACACAAAAACAACTCATCCACTGGCTTATTGGAAACTTTAACGGTTGCAATTGCCAGTTCCTCTTGTTCTTCCTCTTCCAACAATAATAACAACGCAAACAATTTATTTGCATCCATTGTAGTACCTTTCGTTTACATTCATAATACATGAACAGCACGTACAGACATAGAGAAAGTATCATTTTCTATATTTTTTAACAAACCACCTCGGGCGAAAATTGCTGTCCTCAGCGGTCGACGGACTGTCCGCTCACCGCGACGGAGTGTTCAAAGAAACCAAGGCTTAAGAGTTCGTAGAAAAAACATATTTTGTTCTCTTTTATATACAAAAACTAGAATTTATTTTTAATTTAACTAAATATATTTAAGTTAGTATGCATTTTTATTGAGGATAAACAAGATAGTGCTCATCTAAAACTAAATTCGTTCACCACAAAACATGAAGAGGATGTTAGGTACATCTAGGATTTAAATATTCATACCTAGCATCGCTATCTGATAGATTGAGATCAAGATGATAGCCAAAACGTCTAGAACTTAATCTTTCATGGACATGGACATTTTATAGCAGGATTTTAATAAAATTTTAAGTCCTAGTAAATGTAATCAAGAACCATAAGAAAACATAAATATTAAATCCCATAATTTTTAGCACAAAATCACGGAAATAGACAAATACAAAATCTCGTGCTTGGATTGGATCCTATTTTGCGAAGAACAAAGAGCCGAAGCCTTATACCAAATAAACGCGTTGATTTTCACGTTTTTGACGCTGGGAAAATTGGACGCGGCCCAGCTGGCTTTCAATAAAGTACCATCGGATTCTGTAGACAAAATTCTATCGGAAGGTGCAGTCAACGATACTGTCAATCAAACCATTAAAGAATATCTGTGCTACAAAGCTTACCTGGATGCACAAGAAGCGTTTAGCGAATGGTTCAAACATTGCAAGAACCAACCGTCGCCGCCGGATAGTTTGCCCGAAAACGCCCAGTTTCCGGAAAAAGTCGCCCACCAGCATAGGGAGTCGCAGTATAAAGCTGAATTAGGACGGTAAGATAGTATTCACAATTTCATATTGATGATTAGTAGCCCATAGATAGACGAATCTTAAAAAAATCGGTACTTTTCAGAAGGAAGGCTCTGCTTTCTTTTCTAAAATTCTTACACCTTATTTTATAATTTTTTTTTCTTGTAGTTCTTGGGTTTTTAGGCGTTAGTAGAAAATGAAACTCGTGTGTGTGGTTAATCAGTGCCTTCTTCAGTAGTTTTTTATTGGTAAAATATTCTTTATGTCCCATACACTAAAACGGACATAAATACCACCACATCAACGGGCATGACAAGAGTTAAAGGAAATAAAACAATATTAAAAAAAAAGAATTTTAACAATTTCAATGATACACCCTAAACTTTGTACCAAAGAATTGTCGGATGTAAACTCATAATTAAAAAAAAAAAATAGTTTTAAATAACAAAAAAAATATTTTACCAATAAGAAACTACTGAAGAAGACAATGATCAGTGCCGAAAGCTTTAACCACATACACACGAGTTTCATTTTCTACTAATACCTAAAAACCCAAGGACTACTTAAAAAATCGATTTTAAAGTAATTGACTCAAAAAAATAATATTCATAATTTCATAGATCTTTGTTAAATAGCCCATAGGTGAATCTTAAAAATCGATCTTTGGATCGATTTAAATGTAGTGTACAATAATCGATATAGAAGATAATATTCATAATTGTAGCTTATAGAACAATATATTAACAAAAAAAAAGAAGATTTTGGGATCGATTTAAAACGACTATCAAATAATCGATACAAAAAATAATATTCATAATTTCATATCCATATAGTTGATTAGTAGCTTCATAGGCGAATCTAAAAAAATATCGATTTTTGGATCGATTTAAATAGGCGGGCAAATACTCGATATTGTCACGTTAAGTGGTTTGTTAGGCCACTAAACTTTAAATTATAGTTAATCTTTTTTGTTGTCTATAATATTAAAGAGGCATTACAAATTATAATTTTAGAAGGTTTAAATGACGATTATAGTAAATATTTAATATTAAAAAACTTGTAACGGATACGAATGTCGGCGAGCGCATCCGAAAACTATAAAGTCGACACTACCTGCTGTCCTTAAACATCCACAATTAAGGACAGGCATAATCCTTAATAATAAAGTCAGTTTTAGAACATAAACATCTACGCATGCTTAGATGTCAAAATAAAAGCGGCACTAATAGTGACTGACCTTAAGTGAACTTGCAATAACTTTCTTATTAAGGACAGGAACAATCTTTATTAAAGTTAGTGATCTGCGCATGCTCAGATGTCAAAATAAGAGCGGCACTAATAATGACTGACCTTAACTGAACTTGCAATAACTCTCTATTATGAAATAAGAATGTCCAATTTGACAAAAATATCACGGCCCTCTTTACAATTTATTAACTATTTCTCATTTATTATTAAAATAAACAAATCATAAATAATACATTGCAATTACTGTCAAAAGAGATTGTAACAAACTTTAAAATATTAAAAATCCAGTGATTTTTTGTAAATTTTTTTAGTGACATTACCATTAAACATTATTCAGAATAATAGATAAGTGTCCAATTACAACTCTTACCAAAGTTGTTTGTACCTCATATCAAAATTGTTTACATTACCTTTTCAAAATTGAATTACATATTGCAATTATGTATTTTATGTAGAATTGTTTCTGAAATAGTAGTCTAAAATTATTTATATCCATCTGTTATAAAAATTGTTTAGATCTCTTAATATTATTTAACTACATGAAAACTCATTTTTCCAAATACATAATGACATGTCTTGAAGTAAAACTTTAATTATTTTCTTTTTCTAAAGATTAAAATGCTGAAATTTTATTTTAAAACATATTTGGGCTAGAACGGCTCTATTTAGTGAGCACTAGGAAAGGCACATTGCAACCCGCTTTTCATAATTTTGTTATAGATGGGTGAGCAATCTATAATATGTATCATTGAACATCTCATAAACGTCAGTGGATGAATGACATTTCGATTAACATAAAGCTAAAAAGATTTATAATTATTATTATCATCAATCTTTTTTATTAATTTACATTTTTTAAATGTTATTGTAATACTTTTAAATTCAGTGTTACTAAATACCGATATTTTAACATTGGATACACTTGTTTAAGGTATAACTTTACAATTTATTATCACTTAGCCATTTAAATCTTTTTGCTTAAAATGTATATGCATGTCCAGATTTTAATAATGTTTCACATTTTACGTTATTTTGACCATGTACACGATTGTTTGGTACGGGCCGGTATCTATTTTTAACTATATTTAATATTTAAAAAAATAACCTTTATTATTTACTTGCAATGTTTACCCCATTTAATTCTAAAATTAAATACTAGAGAGGGCTAAGTTCGGCAGTAGTGTTGCCTCTATATTTCACGCACGGTCCCTATAGTTGATTAGTAGCTTCCTAGGCAAATAAAAAAATATCAAAGATCGACTGTCAAATAATCGATACAAAAAATAACATCCTTTATTAGTATCCCCTAGATGAATTATAAAAAAAATCGATCTTTAGATCAATTTAAATCGACTCAAATAATCGATACAAAAAATAATATTCATAATTTTATATATCTTTAAGTAGCCCATAGATGAATCTTAAAAAAAAATCGATCTTTGGAACGATTTAAATCCAATGTCAAATAACACTGGTCTGCAAAAAAAAATTTTTTTTCTCTTAATTGTTTTCATCATATTTTATGGTCTAAACAAGGAATTTGTTATGCAAATAATTATAGCACATAATTTTTTTTATATCAGTCCATTTAATCAAAAAATGATATTATCAAAATAACGAAAATAATAAAAAAAGTGAAAAATCATTACGATCCAAGTTTTACAGTGAATTATGACAAAAAACCATAGACTAACACAAGACCACACACCACTAACGACAACCCTGTTTTTTCTAGCTTTTTCAGGGAACAATAACGAAATTAAGACGAAATTAAGTACATACAATTCCCGACTATAATCCTTCCTAATCCCTTAATAATACCCCATGGGTAAGGAGTGAGGGCGGCTATGTTTCAGCAAAATCATAATATTCAAAAAGGAAAAACTTGTATTTCGTGCAAAACTTTTTTATTAATCAATGCAAAGCGCTTTCGGCTTATTTGCCATCATCAGTGCTCATTGTCCACAACGTATCCAACAAGTTCCTGGTCATCCTCACTCCCAAAATTATATATTTCGGGATGTTTACAACTTGCTAAATCATAATTTTATTAATATTAATATTTTCAAATTTAAATTTATCTCTTCATTTTGGTTCAAGTTGTTTAACCGTTAACGGTTTCATTTCGCGGCGAAATAAAGTTTTGCAATGTAGCAGTCGGAAAAGATAGGATCCAATTTTTTATTTTCTTTTTAAATAAACTTGCGGAGTTAATTTTTTTTAAATCAAGATGGTAATTGGTTATACAACTTTGGAGCCAGGTATGTAAAACTTTTTTTTCCTATAGCTTTTTTCATTTTGGGTATTACGGCAGCGCTTTCCTTATATCTAGTTGGATAGCTATGTTGGATTGACTTTAAAGTGGCTTTATCTTTATGTTGTTTTAGTAAAATCACTTTTACGTATAATTGGTAAATATTTAGCACCCCAGTTTCTTGGTAAAGCTCAATTGTAGGGTAGGTTCTGGGTTTGTGAAATAAAACTTTTAAAATACTTTTTTGAATTTTTTGTAGGTATTCGATAAGAGTTTGACCAGTCGATCCCCAAGCAATAAGACCGTACGTTAGATGGCTTTCGACTAATGCATAATAAAGAATTTTGAGGTAAGTTAATTTTAGGATGTTAGAAATATTTTTAAGTTTATATAGTACAAATCTTAGTTTTTTTATTAAATAGTTTATTTGATGGTCCCATCTTAAATGGGAATCAAGGAAAATTCCGAGATATTTAATTTTATTTGTTGTTTTTATATGAAGCATTTCTCTTGTGGATACAGTCGGAGCTATATGAAGTTAACGGTAAGAAAAAGGTTTTTTTATAATTTATTGTAAGTAGTCTGCTCTCAAAAAAATTAACTATTTTAACAAAGTCAAATTCAATGTCATTTTTGAGAGCTGACCAATTGTCATTTTTATAGAAGACCGCGGTGTCATCAGCAAAACTCACAATATCACCTTTTGTGTCTTGTAGAAATATATCATTCAAGTATATATTAAATAGAATTGGTCCTAGGACTGTTCCCTGTGGTACTCCATATTTTACAACTCTGAAATCACTGTGAGTTCCACTAATATTCACACACTGTTTTCTTTCGTTCAGGTAACTCTCAAATAGCTTGTAAGCAATACCCCTAAATCCCGCATTTTCTAGGACAGATAATAACTTCTTGTGATCGACGGTGTCGAATGCCTTAGCCAGGTCAACAAAAATGGCAATGGAAGGTTGTTTTTTGTCTAAAGCATTGTTTATCATTCCTAGTAACCTGGTTATTGCATCCGATGTTGACATATTTTCACGGAACCCGTACTGTTTATCTGATAATATGTTATATTTTTTTATAAATGATGCTATTCGTTTCTGTAATATTTTTTCAAACACTTTTCCTACGTTAGAGATTAGTGAAATTGGTCTATAGTTTTCAGTTTCCATAGTATTTCCATCTTTAAACTGAGGTAGAAGTTCTGCAATTTTTAATATCCTTGGAAACTTACCATCATTTATTGATTTGTTTATTAAGAATGTCAACACAGGTGCTATTTGTGTACATACTGTTTTAAAGGTTTCTGATCGAATGCCATCTAGCCCTGGTGACTTGTTATTTTTTAAACTCATTATGGTTTCTATTACCTCGTTTACATCGGTGTCTGAAAGATAAATTGTTTTGCTTATTTTTTGTTGTTTAATATTTTTTACCATGTTTTTATTGTTTATTTTGTAAGCCATTTTTTCTCCAACGTCTGTAAAGTGATCGCAGAATGCATTTGCAATTTGTTTTGGGTCATGAACTATAGTATGTGCATGTGTTTTAATTTCATTTATTGGCCTTTTTTGTTTTTGAGTGTTTGATATTTCTCTAACACATTCCCATAATTTTTTACCAACATCTTTATTGTCTTCTATTTTTTTTATTGAAGTAGTATGATTTAGCTTGTCTCATCAATAAATTTAAATAATTTCTATATCTCTTAAAAACCAATATATTATGTGGTGTGTAATTATTTTTCATTATTTTATATAACCTATTTATTATTATTGTAGATTTGTCTCTATAAAAATTGAATTTATGTATAAAAGCTTCAGTACAAATGTCTATATCGTTATTATTATAGATTTCTAGCCAACTTTCTTGCTTAATTTGATTTTGAAATATTTTAATGTCGAATATAACTTTTGTTTTTTCTAATGATATATCTTGTTTTGTTTCAGGTAATATAAGATGATTTATGAATACTTTCTTTCTTTCTTTCTTTTACAACTCGCTAAAACTTATTTTGTATGTATATATACTGTTCTTAATATTGACACAAAAAAATTAAAAAAAAATTCATATTGAAAAATCTAGACGTGATAGAAAAAATCGGCCAACGGGAATAGATTCAGACCATTAAAATTTTCATATTTATAGTATAATTTTTTAAAGGAGGATTTCATTGCAGACCAGTGAATCGATAAAAGAAACTAATAATGTTGGTATGTTCATACAATCTTAAAAATCGATCTTTTGGTCGATTTAAATGTAGTGTAAAATAATCAATACAGAAGATAATATTTATTATTTCATATCGATGATTTGTAGCCCATAGAAGAATCTTGAAAAAAAGATTTTGGGATCGATTTAAATCGACTATCAAATAATCGATACAAAAAGTAATATTCATAATTTCATAACTATATCGTTGATTAGTAGCGTCCTAGGCGAATTAAAAAAAATATCGAGAATCGACAGTCAAATAATTGATATAAAAAATAATATTCATGATTTCATATTCTTGATTAGTAGCCCATAGATGAATCTTAAAACAAATCGATTTTTGGATCAATTTAAATCGACTTATATAATCCATACAAAAAGTAATATTCATAATTTCATATACCTATATTTGTTAAGTAGCCCATAGATGAATCTTAAAAAAATCGGTACAAAAAAATATTCATAATTTAATACCGATGATTAGTAGCCATTAGAAGGATATTAAAAAAAATTAAAAGGGTCTTCACAGCAGCTTTAAAATCAGTTGTTCAAGGTAATATAGTTTTATGGTGGTTTTTATTTTTGGTTTTATTGACCTCTTTCAGAGTGGGCCCTTTTATGATGAAGGCATATTTATTACAACCTTAAGGCTACTTTTAAAACTAATTGGTTTTAATTGCAGTTTTATTTTACAGTTTTAAAGCATCTTTAAAGTACTGAATAGATCCGTTCGATGCTACTTGGGTACTTCAAATACGGGCTGTGATAAAAAGTTTTTAACTTCAAACCTAATTTTAGTAATTTCTTTTAGAATACCCATACAATATTATTTTGATTATCTATATTTTATTTATATTTGGTCCAATTTTAAAATATCGACGGAATCTAATTTCCAAAATAACGATGAAAATGATATTCGAAAATTAGTTTAGGATCGCAATAATATTTTTTATTTCAAATTCGAGATTTTATTGTAATGGCAACTACAAAATGAAATTTGCTTCTGACTGGGAACATAAATCAAATTAAAATTCATTTATGCATCGATATTTTAACGGAAAATCAAGTTGATCAAAAAATAATGCGTCGTTCCTAGAAATCGGGTTAAAAATTGTAATTGAAAAATAAAAAGCATTTATTGGCGGCCCGACGCTCTCGTCGAACGAACACAAAGCACAAAGCTCGATTTTAAAGTAGAGGTATTATATTTTTATAAATAAAGTGCCGATAAATCCTTGACCTGCTATACCATTTTATACAATGTTTGGGCTACTCTCAATTCATACTACACCTTTCATGAACGAAAACAAACTTTCGTCTATATTATCTACCCAAGGTATTAGAGATAATTAGCATCTGAACGACCGCAGATCGTTTCCTTTCTTCCTGTATAAAAATGATTATCACCAAAAAACAAAAATAACGAATAATAAAAGAAATTTTATTAACTAATTGTAATTGCATCATGTGTACAAATAAGAAAGGTCGCCAGTCATATATATGTATCCTACAAAATCAGGAGTAATCGAAAATACAATGTTTAAAACTACTGATGATCGAAATGGTATAAGATTGAAAGCATTATATTACATGTTTTGTTTTTTATTGTTTCGCAAAAAAATTATTCATAAAATAAGAAAAATTAAAAAAAAAATAATATACTAATTTCGCAATTAAATTTTTTCGATTATATCTGATTTCAATCATTTGTAATTTCGATTATATGCGATTTCGATAATTTGTTTTAATTTCGATCATTTGTTTTAATGTTGATCTTTTTTGAGTTCAATCTTTCCTCATTTTTTAACTTTTGTAGTTTCGAACTTTTGTCATTCGAACTTTCGTAGTTTCGATTTTTTGTCGTTTAAATTTTTGTACTTTTTATAAATATTCTAATCTATCTATCTTAGTTTCTCGTACACCTTTGAGGAATACGGAACTGAATAAGTTGAAGCATGTTGCTGCAATTAGTTAAACCCAAAATCAATTTAAATAATACAACAAAGTCAACAGTTAATCTACGAAATTCCAGTGATTCTAAATTCAATGATCTCTGTATTCCACATGTTTTAATTCCAATTTTTATCCACAGTATTGTCACGTTAAGCGTGTTTTTATAAAAAGAATGTCACGTTATACGTGTTTTAAATAATTTTTGGACTATCTGTCCCAGGGGGTTAGACGATAAGGGTCTAAATAGTGTGAGCACTAAATTACTAGAGTTGACCTCGTAGCCCTTAACTCTATAAGGTCTACTCTTGATATCAGAACCTAATCTAAGGGCTGAAGAAAACACAGTGTTATCAAAACTAATATAATGATATTTACACAATAATTACACAGAAGAATGTCGCAACTGGACATACACAAATACAGGCTAATACTATAATAAATATCTTAAAAACAAATTAACTTACCAACTCCAATTTTGGGGTACACGTCACAACTTTTGACTAAAGTCAATACCGCGATTTAATACAAAAAACAGGCTCTAAGCCCACGCGACTAACATGCGGCCTAGCCACGCGGAGAATGCCCCGTCTGACCTCTAATTCCCTTTTATAAATTCTTCCTTTTAGTTTATATTATTTTATTTATATTTAATAATTATTTAAATAATCAACCTTGCACATGATTACAATTTAAAACAAATTGTCGACATAATTAAACAAATTCTAAATATTATCCATATCTCAAAGTGGTCCGAAGTAGAAAACCTACCACTACAGATACCCTTATACCATTCAACTCATGCCACCCTTTGTCACACAAAAAAACTTCCTTTAATAGTTTTCTACATAGAGCTTTCACCATCCCTCTGTCAGAATCAAACTTTAATAAAGAGATAGATTTAATTAAACAACTTGCTATCAACAATGGTTTCCCCTTAGAGCTTCTTAACAAAATGTATTTCAGATTTTTCAACTAATTTAGATTATCCTATCCCACCATCTCACTTAATTCTTCTAATTCCATTGTTCCTAAGGTTTATTCTGGTTCTATTCCTTTCTTGGGCCGTGTGTCATATGAACTAGCTAAAATATTCAGAAAATTCAACATAAACATAGCCTTTAAAAGTACCAACTCACTTTACTCACTTCTAGTACGGAATAAAGATCTTGTATCCACTTACCATAAACCAGGGGTATATCTACTAAAATGTAATGATTGCAATGCCATCTACGTCGGCCAGTCAGGAAGAAAGACAGAAACCCGAATTTTAGAACATTACAAAACTATCAACAGATATAAATCCTCGAATATTTCAGATACCAATTCCACATTTGCTAATCATGTTCTCTATACTAAACATAACTTCACTTTTCCAGATAACGCCTCTCTTCTTATCCAATGCCCCAAAGGCATTAAGCTGGACTTACTTGAAATGTATTACATTCAACAACATATTAATAACCCAGATGTGGTTTGTTTAAATGATCAATTACAACCTACATATAAGCCTATCTTTTCCAGATTAACTTTCTAGTATTTTCAATTCAACAACTACAATGAATCCCATCATCCTCACAAGTTTCCTAAATCCTTTGTAAATCCTTCAACTTTTTACTTGTAATAATATATATAATAGCCCCCTTTTTTAAAAAAATCATATTTATTATAAATTTCCTTAACCTCAATCTAATGTCAAATTCTTCTTTTTAAAAAAATCAAATGTCACTCTAACTTCATAACACCAACAGAGCTTATTTGTGGTCTTGGACATCCTGTCAAGACACCAAAGTCAAATTGTTTAAATTTATATTATAAAATTTGTCACAAAACTAATTTAACATATTCAATTTAACTAATGTCAAATTTCATTATTATTAGCTCAACCATCATTGTAACTACGTGTCTTCCGTCATATGTCAGTTGTCAAATGTCGTAAATCTCCACCATTTTCTCATTTAACTTCACCGTTGGATGACCAAAGTGTCATAAGTGAAAAATGTTTTCTAAAAAAGTTATTATTTAATTATACCCCTTAAGCTTAGGCTTAAGGGTGTACACGAGCGGGGCTCCGTCTACCCCTTTCGTACTGAGGATAGGGGGAGTAGCTATATTTCACATTTCCCAAAAGTAACACTTTCCACATGGTGCCTTAAGCACACGTGTGGAACTTCAAAATTTATTTCATTCGAAACCACCTTCATCAGATGGAGGCAGACGAAATTCAAACTAGAACTGGATCCAACCTCGAATGAGGGAGGCAGTCTGTGCCAATTTTTACAATTTGCTTAAATTTTAATTCAACATACTTATTTTTCTGTGGACACATAGTGATAAGACACCTAGCATTTCTATAAAAAACGTTTTGTTATACCTTAAATTATTATTGCAGATTGTACCTACTCACTTATAAAAAAAAAAAAATTGCCTGATGATGACCTGTTAGGTCGAAAGCGCTTGCAACCTAATAAATTTATGTGGTCGACAGACTTTGAGCTTTTTACTTCCCTTTAATTAAATAAAGTTTTATGTACAGGATGTTATTTAAATAATAAATTAGAATTTGGAAAAATGTGAATTTATACGAAGCGTGACAGTATCTTAAACACTTATTCTGATCAGCTTCAATAGACGAAATATGAACATTGTAAAAAGGTGTCCAGATGAGCAACCCATATTCGAGCAGGGATCTGATATATGCAGAATATACTACTTTGACTGAATATATCGAGAGACCACTTGTGTTTGTCAGTCTAAATCCAAGAGTTTTTCCTGACTATAGTTTTCCCAGTCGTGAATTCGGCTTTTCTAATAGACACCTTTGGGGTAATAATTTTCTAAGAAAGTTGGGCACCAATAATTCTCTTTTTTTGTTTTTGAAAGCTAGTGAGAATTATAAACTCTAGCTTTATCAAAAAGGAAGGTAATAAAAACTTATACAAAATTTAATTTGAGTAAAAGAGAATTGTTGTAACCTTTAAAAAATAAGATTCAACATATATACTTATAAAAATCAAATAATTTATTCAAATAAAAAAAAGAAACTGTTCAGGAACAAGTCATTTAAAGTTTATCAGGTAAATTAACTTTTATCTCGTCATTAATAAAATTAGCCACTATTAGTTACCACATGATTTTGGCTGGCAACTTCCTTAGGATGCAGTCGAAAATTCTACGACTCGGGAACGAACACCAAATCTCGCATTTCCCATATTTCTGCTACTCGAGCATGAACAGCATGCCTTGTTCTTCGTTCTCGTTCTTACGTGTAACTTTTAGCTTTTAGCTTGTGAGTTTTAAATGTCAGCTTTCAACAGTTAGTTTTCATCAGTTAATTTTCAACGGTTAGTTTCTAACGGTTAGTTTCCAACGGTTAGTTTTCAGCGGTTAGTTTCCAGCTGCACTTATTCGTTTTCTAAACAAAAATAAATTCTGTTTTTTCACGTGGCTCTTGTATGAGATATAAATTAAATTTGAAACATCTACTTTTTAAAATTAAATCAAGATACAATAAAAACTAATTACTATAAACATTGTGCAGTTCCAGCAACCAGAATGAATTATAAAAACATATTTAGAAAAATTTAAAATTTAAAAAAACTAATAACTAGCAATATGTTGGAATATTATTCCTACAGAGATATTTTTACAATGACATTATACTTTTTTTTATGCTTACCACTTTTACAGCCAAACACTACCAGATACGAAGAGATAGTAATCATAAATGAAATTTAAAAATCTAATGGCGAAATCGTTTGATTTACTGTACTCCCACTTCACGAAATTTCCCTTTTTTTGGAATATTGCGTGCGGCGATAATTGAATTTAAATTAATCGAAAACTATACAGGATGGCTCATATTTAAAATAACATTTTTAACTGGACTTAAAATGTTACAATGTATGTTAAATGTTAGATTCTCATCGACAAGAACTCTTTTATCTAAGTTACTCTATTGAGGACTGTATCACAAATAGAATAATCTGTAATACAGACTGGTTTTGTTTGTATACTTTCTACAATAAAACTGTGGGTATTTATTATTTTTCTTAAAATTATTACTTGTAGACTGACTTATTAAAACTAGACTTTAACCCTGTATTTTCAAAGAGAAATTACATAATCTGAAAGGGTACTTACTTATAGG
This sequence comes from Psylliodes chrysocephalus, assembly GCA_927349885.1. NCBI lineage: Eukaryota > Metazoa > Arthropoda > Insecta > Coleoptera > Chrysomelidae > Psylliodes > Psylliodes chrysocephalus. Next base: position 76,220,595 of record OV651817.1, read on the forward strand.
TCTAACTTAGATGTCTATCAAGTCTGTTGAGCGGTTCAAGGCACTATGGTTTTCTACCAAAAATTAAATATCCTACTAAGGCGTGATTCGTCACGGCTAAATATGCGTGAACCTTTTTTTTCTAGTTGATATTCTTAATCCTCAGAGAATATTTAAACTTTCGTATCATAACTTTCACTGGGGTGTGTGGGAGGGGTTAATTAAAATCCGTTAGTAAAATAAACAAATATAATGATAAAAAAAGGGTTTAGTGAATTTTGACATTCCAAAATATAATAGAAATCAACAAACAGAACAAGAAAAAATTAAGGTAAAATTCCTAGTAAACTTTAAAATTAAGTTTATGACAATGGCACTAAGTTTTAGGTTACTAACATTGTCTAAATAGCAATTCGTTTATCCTTCATAAAAATTGAATTTATGACAGTCTAATTAAGAGTTAAAGAATTGATACAAATAGGTAAAAAAAAAACACATACAATATGAAATAGTTTTGCCACTGTCACAAAATTTAGAGGTTGCTTAATTCGGTTTAGAGCAGGTCGTAAACCCAGTGAATTCCCGTTTTTTCTTTTGTTACTTATAAATTATAAAGGAGAGAGCACTATAATAGCTTAACCAAATATATCAAGCTACAAGTTGATACCATATAACTTAAAAGATCAAGTTAATTATTGTTTCATTGAACTTACCCCTATTATCTTGAGGGTTGACTGTTAATCACACCTGTATTAGGTGATCGTCCCCGGATTCGCCTGGTCGGTGAACACTACTAATTAACGTGCGCAAAACTACACAACACCGTTCGCGCCGCGAATTTTCTTTAAAAAACAAAAAAAAAAACTTAAATAATTAGATGATCCAGCCAGACCTGTTTTGAGTCGTTCCCCCGCGATGAGCTAATCCCGACTTTTAAGCCTCAAAATGAAGCGACACCAGGAGCGCGTCAAAGGCGCGAAGTGCTCTTTGGTACTCCCGGGCACCAACTGCCTTCTTTTTTAATCCAACCCGCGTTGAACAATGTAGCTTCAATGTTGTATCAGCAACACGTGCAGTTTCATAGCCTACATCTGTTATTTCCCATAGCTTGCGAAACTAAGTAGATTGCCCAGTTTCGCAAAAAAAAACTGTATCAACAATTCCATGATGTTTTTTTTATGTTAAGAAACCTTTGTTTTAAATTACAACTTTGTTTTTATAACGACGTCCGGTTGAATTATTAAATAAACTATAATATATTCTTTTATTTGCAAAATTACACATTTATCTATGAAATGTTTACTTGGAAAATTATGATTTTGGTTATACCGAGTGACTCGAATAACTTTAATTTAAATAATTTGAAATATATTTAATAATCACCGATTATTACAAATCTAACCCTACCAAATGTAATCGTGTGACATTTAGAAATATTGAGAGACATACAGTTTTTCACAGACCAATTATGGCATATTTGAAAATACTACCAATGTCATGGGTGAATAGTAGATTCAACAAGGGCCCTAAGTGAGAGCCCTGTGGGACTCTAGAAGGCACCACAATGTGGTATGAAGTAATGCTGTCAATCTTCAATATCTGGATCCTACCAGTTAAATAGCAATGAAATCAAAGGATCTGGAAAACCTAAAAGATTAAGTTTGTGTGATAATAATGAATGGTTTATACGATCGAAGGCTTTACAGAAGAATATCCTGCTGATAAATCATCAAATGTGTAACTGTTGATTTACCTCAATTTATTACAATACCAAGAAAGATCACAGACAATTTTTAAAAATGTTTAGGAATAATGGATAGCATACTAGTAGGTCTGCAATTCTAAATATTGTTGCCATTTTTGAAAATAGATACAACATAACTACTTTTCTAGATGCTTGAAAAATAATTTAACTTTATCGAAGAAAAAATAATGGACTAAAGTTAAACAAATAATGATTGAGAGTAAACCGCGTTGTCATATCTCAATTTTATATTACCAGAATCAAAATATAGTAAGCAGTAGAGTTGTAGGTTGTGGCAAATTATAGATAGTATACAATCCTAGTACGATTAAAAGATATTATTTATGACAAAAATCAGTAATGAGTAATACTTATACATTTCCTGATCATTTAAAATTATTTATATTTCTCCTCTCAATCATTATTTGCTTTACTTTAGCCAATGTGAAAATACATTTTTTCAGAAAAAATGGAGGAAATCCATCTGATTCATGGCTTAATTTATCGTTAAGATTTAATATGTTATTAAAAACTTCTTGTACCGAAAACTTGATAGGAGGAATATGAAAGGTGTTTATAATATCTAAATTAACAGTCTGTTTTTTTATGAATGTAAGCAGTAGAAAAGTGTTCAGAAAATAAATCCGGGATGCGTTGGGAGGTATCACCTTATCCTTTAAGAACATAGTGCCAGGCAAAGAAGCAATTTTTATAGATTATAATAGTTCTAGAAAAATTTGGACTTAACATAGATTGATCTGTTTTAATGAATTCATTTGTCGTTATTTTTCTCTGGAAAAGCAAATGAAAATACCAGAGTTGTCCATAACATGTCTGAGATCTGTAATCTTCTCAATTTCTAGGTGGAAATTGACAGCTGACCACTTGGCAAAGAGCGCGAAGGCCAAGCTGTATAACGTTCTTCTTTTCCCTGATGGTTGGATAGTTGGGGCCGACGAGGAAGAATATTTACGTTCTACCTGTATTCCTGAAGTCGTTTTGTTGTTGTATGCCGTACTTTCGGAATCTGGACATCACGAGGAGGCAGTACAATTATCAGATCTTGTGGCCTCCGAGAAGTACGGGATATATAAAGTAAGTGCTGATTATTTAATGACTTTTACTTAACTTTATATGTAAGTGTTAACTCTGACATGGAAAAGTTACATCAGAATAATTCGACATTGAATCAAAATTCTTCAATTGAATTCTTATTAGATTAAATGGATGAATTAATTGAAGAGTTCATTGTTTATAAATGGATTAATAGTTTAAAAGTAATTTTTGTTGATTCTGTGAACTGGATTTACGAAATAATAATTTTTTCATAACTTTTTTATTATGAAACATATTTTAACGAATCGTCATTTAGTAAGTATGATCGTGCGACGAAAAAAAAAACATTAATACAGGGTTACTATAAAAGAATCATCGGGTTTGACAAAGCTATATTTCGGAAAATATGATGGATACAATAATAAAGGGTATGACGGTAGACAGAGAAAACATTACATTTTTAGCGCGTTACAAATGTTCAATGTGGGCTCCTAGAGTCACACGACAGATGTCCAAACGATAGTCCAGTTCAGTCCACACACTCTGCAATGTATCGCGGTCGATACTGTTGACAGCAGCGGTAATGCGTCTTCTGAGCTCCGCCAGTGTTGCAGGTAGAGGTGGTACGAGCACCGTGTCTTTAATGTATCCCCAAAAATAAAAATCGCACGGTATAAGATCAGGAGAGTTGGGAGGCCACGCAAACATTGCCAAATCGTGTTCCGCACAACGGCCTATCCAACGATGAGGGAGTTCCTCGTTTAGATTCCCACGCACGTCATTATGCCAGTGAGGTGGAGCGCCATCTTGTTGGTATATAAAGTTGTTGGAATCGGCCGTCAGTTGCGGCATTAACCACAGTTGCAACATATCGAGGTACGAAATACCGGTCACAGTGTTTTCATTAAAGAACATTCAATTTTGGAGAATCCCTTTCATGTTGGACAGTTGCATGAGGATTTTCGGTGCCCCATATCCGAATATTGTGACGGTTCACCTTGCCACTTAAATAAAATGTCGCTTCGTCGCTGAACACCAGACCGTTAGCGAATCCGTCACCCTCCATGGCTTCCTGCATGTCATTACAGAACTGTGTTCGCTTGACACAGTCATTTGGTCGGTAACTTTTGCAACAGATGTATACGATACGGTTTGAATCGCAATTGTTTCCGAAAAACTTTCCTCACAGTTTGCTGCGGCATACCAAGCGCACTGCCTGCTTGACTAGGGGATTGTTGTGGCGACTGCACAAAACATTGTCTAACCACATCCACTGTTGCGTCGGACACTCGTGGTCGTCCGGTGCTTTTACGTTTCTCAAGTACACCTGTAGTCTTGAAGTTTCGATACCATCGTAGAATGCTCTGATGACCTGGAGGAGCAATTTCGTATTCCCGTCGGAATGCACGTTGCACTCTCTCAACCAATAAACATCGCGCGTATTCTAACACACAGAATGCTTTCTGCTGCATAATCGCCATTTTCATTACTGCTGACGTGACGTGGCGTGCGCATGATCAGCTGCCTCCGCACGCGCGCGTTGTAAACGTAGATGTTGCCGCTGCCTATAGACATTTAATTTATTATTGTATCTATCATACTTTCCGAATTATAGCTTTGTCGAACCCAATGATTCTTTTATAGTAGCCCTGTATAATATTGCTATTTTCGATAGTGAAAAATAATCAAAGCATGCCTCGAATATGCAGATTAATTATTAAATATTTGTGAGATAGTAGATTTTTGACTCTCTATGATCCTAAAACAAAAATGGTTCCAATCGACTGTTAAATACAGGTTCTACAGGTGGTGCTTCCATCTTAAATGGGTCACAATGTTTAAAATTAATTGTAGAGTAGAAATATTACCTTTATGCACGACCGGGCGATAATGTCCAGATTATAAATACGTTTAGCGGGCGTAAAGTGTCATTTTACCGCCCGCGGACTACTTTACCGCCCGCCGGGCGGTAAAGTAACTTTCTTTTTTTTTTCTTTTAAAAATTCACATGTAGTTAGTAAAACAAACTTTATTATTATTATTTATTATCATGGAAATATTTGGTACAATTAACAAAATATGAGTTTAATAAAGAAATTATAACTTTAAAAGCCCAAACATAAGATCCTCACACTTATAATTTTATACTAATAACACAATTTGAACAATTACTTATAGAAATGTTAGGATTTGCTACCTTGCTCTGTTGTAAGTTGCTACGAACTTCTACTAACTCCGTATGATTTGGGTTACTGCTGGAAGGTGTATGCTCAAAAGAATCGGTATGTAAATTTGAAAATTCAGCTGTGCGACTAGTAGAAGGCATATCAGCATTGACAATTTTTTTGGCGATTTTCATTTTATTTGCCGCAGAATCTTCAATATAACCTTCTGCCACCGTTGTAGACTTCCAACCAGCATGTCGCTTTATGTTAAGGATATCCTCACCTGCATTAGCTAACAAAGTTGCCGAAGATCGTCTAAAACAATGGCCTGTGTAGTCTTTTGGAGTAGGCAATTTTAAATAAGTTGCTATTTTAAAAGGAATTTGACCAAATGTATTCCTTCCAACCACCTGACTGGAACATTTTCCATTACGATAATACACAAAAAAACGTCCGTGGTTGGTATTTGTCGTACGTAGTGAAGCATATTTTCGATATAAGTCGAGATAACTTGGTGATTCCTGCTCTTTGTCAATCACACTGAAAATTCGGTCAATTTTAGTTTTAGATGCTCGAATGGTTACCAATAAGGTTGTTCCTAAATCTTGAATATCGTCTATTGAAATGTTAGCTAATTCCTCTCGACGACATGCTCCACAAATACCAAAAATTAGTGCAACCTACAATAAATAATCATATTAACATAATAGTCTAAAATAAAAAAAAAAAAATTAACTTACTTTTATCATAAGATATAAATTATCTGGAGCATCTACTAAAAATAATTCTATTTCTTCCCTGGTTAGAATTTTTGATTTTTTTGGTTTATAACCGTCTGATTTCCGTTTTAAGAATTTTATCAATCTTGAATATCTAGCGATGTTTATATTATTGTGCAAATTTACAGTTGCTTTTAACATCGAATAATATGACCATAGAGACGACGGCTTACGGCATTTGGACTTTTCCAGAAAAAATGCAAGAAATACATTTTCTGTATAGTTACCGTCTATAACATTCTTCAATTTGCACCAGCTAACAAATTCATCGTATATTCTCTTAGATTTGGCGGGTAGTAAACTTAATTTTGCATCTTCTGCTGCTTTAAAAATTTCCGGTGGTATTCCGGAAACTATTTCATCGTCACTACTGTCCATTACATAAACAAAATATATAAAACTTATTCGAAAATATACTAAGAAACTTGCAATACGTGAAGTCGACTGTAAATAAAAATGGCGTCTACCTATTCTTGTCCTATTGACTTGGTTGCTATGGTAACGCGTATAGGTATATAGATTATTGTTATTTTATCATCTTATTAGTTTCAATAAGACTTATTTTTATTTAACTATACAAATGATTTGGTAGATTGTTATACAGGGTGAGTTATAATAATATCGAGGTATAAAATTTATCCAACTTGAAACATTTATAATAACCTACTCACAAAAGGTGAAAAATAGAAAATGAAACATATTTATTAATAAACTATCATTAATACGGTCGTGCATAAAATTTTGTATATTTATTAATAAATGACTATTAAAACGGTCGTGCATAAAATATTGTATGTATTTCGGGCGTAAACAGCGTTTATGGACCTTACGTGTTAATAGCCCTCGCCTAGCGGCTCGGGCTCTTACTTACATGTTGCGGTCCATAAACGCCTGTTTTACGCCCTTGATACATAAATAACTATTTTGTGTATTATTATTATTATTATTATTATTATTATTATCTTACTGTTTAAGATGACAAAGTTTCAACAATTCATTTATAACTGTTTAGTATTAACAAAGAAGCGATTCCAACATAATGTTATTATTTCAAAACGTGTTTTAAGATTTTTCCAACCGTGCCGCATCGCATCTTGGAATAAAAAAAAACGAGGCGAATGCAATTTAAACTCGACTGACATTTTTTTTCTGTTTGTTGTTAGGTGTACTCCAAGGAGAAGCTCGGCGAGTTGTTGGTGAAACTTTGCGAAAGTTCCGTCGCATTATTAAATGCAAAAAAAGATCCTTGGGGTAATGAAACAAGTGCTTGAAGATTTTCTTGTGTTTCGTCGCCGCGGCTCCTTGTCGTCGGATCGACGGGGTTTTCGTATGATTAATTAGGATTACATTTTTTTATACTTTAATTTTCGAGTTGTTTTATTTCGCCCTTTCGCTCTATCCTTTGTGTCCTTGTTTTTCTCCTTTTTTCTTCTATTATGATGAAAAGACTATAACTGATTGTCTGAAGTAAGTGGCGGAATTGTATTTTGTGAGTGTTCGCGTGGAAAATTATGGTAAGTTAAAGAAATTAAAATATAAATAATAATTTTCGGCTATAGTGACATAAAACGATGCCAATTCTATTAAAATAAACCAAGAAAATTATCAATAATTACAAAAGTCAAATTAGGACGTTATTGTAGAAAAGGTCATCCATATAATGTAAAACATTTTTTCTGGAAGATCGTCATAACTCAAAAGAGATGAAAACATAATTACAATAATAAATTTCGGTTAGTGACAATAAAATAAAAATTTTGATAAAAATTAACTAAGAACAATATTTTTAACAGTAACACAAGTCAAATTATGACATTATTGTTGAAAAGGTCATCAATAACGTATGAAATATACTTTTCTGTAAAATCGCCATAACTCAAAAGTGAGAAAAATAAAATATTGTTATAATAATAGTCGGCTAGAGTGACATAAATTAAAATGCCAATTTAAATAAAAATGAATTAGGAAAATTATATTCAACAGTGACTCAAGTCAAATTAGGACATTATTAAAAAGATCATATCAATATGGTATGAAATATTTTTCTGTAAGATCGTCATACTCAAAAGAGGGGTGAGAATATAATTATAATTTTCGGCTAGAGTGACATAAAAAATAATGCCAATTTTAATAAAAATAAACTAGGAAAATTATGTTAAACAGTGACGCAATTCAAATTAGGACATTATTGTTGAAAAGATAATTAATAAGTAATATAATTTTCTGGAAGATCGGCTCAAAAAATGGATGAAAATATAATAATTTTCACCTAGAATAATATAAATAATACATTGCCAATTTTTTTTTTAAAATTAACTAAAAACATTTTCAACCGTGACAAAAGCCAAATTAGGACATTATTGTTGAAAAGGTCATTATAAATTTAATGTGCAATATACTTTTTGTAAGATCGTCTTAACTCAAAAAAGAGATAAAAATATAATATAATAATTTTCGGCTACAGTGACAAACATAAAACGATGCCAATTTTATTAAAAAGAAACTAAGAAAATTATTTTCAACAATGACAAGTAAGGGTGGGTGGTTCAGAGGTAGAGTCTCTGTTTGAGGATCCAAGGGTCCCAGGTTCGAATCCCACCGTTGGCCAGGATTTTTTATTTAATTTAATTATTTAAAATTAATTCTGATGCCTTGGTAGGATTCCCCACTCCACCATTCACTGTTGGGTTCTAATTAACAGTACTGTATCCTAAAGTGGCGCTGGGAAACAGTAACAAAGCCTACACAGAACACGAGATAACCTTAGCAGTTGAAGTTGATGACACAAAAAAAGACAGTGACAAGTCTAATTAGGACATTATTGTTGAAAAGGTCATTATCAATATGTGAAATATATTTTTCTATAAGAATGTCATAAGAGAGATGAAAATTAAATAATATTCGGCTAGTCACATGAATAAAAAATGCAAATTTTATTAAAAATAAACAGAAAATAATATATTCAACAATGACATAAGTCAATTTAGGACATTATTGTTGAAAAAATCATAAATTAGTGCGCAATATTCTTTTCTGGAAGATCGTCATAACTCAGAAGAGGGATGAAAATATAATTATAATCATTTTCGGCTAGATCGACATAAATGAAAATGCCAATTTTATTAAAAAATAAAATAAGAACACATAAGTCAAATTATGACATTGTGGAAACGGTCATTATCAATATGGTGTAAAATATATTTTTTCTATAAGATCATCATAATTCAAAAGAGATGAAAATATAATAATTTTCGGCTATAGTGGCATGAATAAAAAGATTCTAATTATATTAAAAATAAACTAAGAACAACATAAGGTCAAATTAGGACATTATTGTTGAAAAGGTTTGTTTATATGGTTGGTGTGAAATATAATTTCCTGAAGATCGTCATAACTCAAAAGAGGGATGAACATAGGTATTATAATATAATTATAACTTCCGGTTAGAAAGACAAATAGAAATTGCCAATTTTATTAAAAATAAAAAAAACATAATTTTCAACAGTGACACAAGTCAAATTAGACCATTGTTGTAATTAATATGATGTGAAATATATTTTTCTGTAAGAATGCCATAACTCATAAGAGATATGAAAATAAAATAATTTTCCGCTAGTTACATGAATAAAGAATGCCAGTTTTAATAAAAATAAACTAAAAAAATTATTTTCAACAGTGACACAAGTCAAATTAAGACATTATTGTTGAAAATGTCATTTCAATATGCTAAAAGATCGTTATGGCTCAAAAAAAAATTGATGAAAATATAATTATAATAATTTTCGGCTAGACTAATATAAATAAAACATTGCCAATTTATTGAAAATAAACTATTAACATGATTTTCAACCGTGACAAAAGTCAAATTATGATATTATTGTTGAAAAAGTAATTATCAATATGATGTGAAATAGATTTTTCTGGAAGATCGTCATAACTTAAAAAAGAGATGAAAATATAATATTCTTGAGTGTTTTCTTAATGTTATAAATAAAACTTGTTATTGTTTGAATAAAAGGTTGACACTATTATTTATTCCCAAAAAAATATTTGGTATTATACGCCGACACTCGAACGGCAGATATAACTATTGAAATGTTATAAAGAGTTTCTAGACACTTTGAAACATACTATACATAACAATTTTAAGTCGGCTAACACTTATTTACAAAAAAATTTTTACCTTAAAATTCTTAAAATTTGTTGTCGGGTCTTCATCATAAAACAAATGTGAAATAAACCATTTTCACTGTTTTCTTGTTGTAGAAACGGCTAAATATCAATATAAGACCATTCATAGAGCAATAAACCGTACCAAATTTTTTCATAAATGATTAAATTTTCTTATTTTTCATCTTTAGTTTGTTAAAAAAATAAATAAACACAATTATTTTCAATGACAATTGATGTGTCTACTAGTTTCTATAAATGCGGTGTTGCCAAATCGAGTAAGAAAACATATAAGTCAGGAAATAATTCGGTTAGTGAAAGTTGGCTGAAAAATTACATAGTGTCTGGCCAGCAGGTAAATTTGGATCTCGAAGTAAAAACATTGTAGTAATCACAGACAACCGTCTTTTTATTTCATTTCATGATGATTGTACGTTAATTACGGCATGTCGGTACTTATCTAATATTTAACAAAAAATTTTTTTTTTCAATTTGAGCTGTGTCCAGGCCGTTGGAGTTTATGCCGGTCGGCGTAGCCAGGTATGGTTTAAAAATTTTCTTGTGGCGGCGAAGCCGCCACCTTACAAGAAGTCGTTCCTTCATTTTCTTATTGTATATTTTCTTATTATTAGATGCTCACGATACAAGAAACGTTCGTTAAAAGTTGGGATCGAGGTTCACTGGCCAGACGCTAACGAGGGTTGGTTATGTTAGGTTGTTTTTTTCAATTTGAGCTGTGTCTGGGCCGTTGGAGTTTATGCCTGTCGGCGTAGCCAGGTATGGTTTAAAAATTTTCTGGTGGCGGCGAAGCCGCCACCTTACAAGAAGTCGTTGCTTCCTTTTCTTATTGTTTATTTTCATATTATTAGATGCCCACCATACAAGACACGTTCGTTGAAAGTTGGGATCGATGTTCACTGGCCAGACGCTAATGAGGGTTAGTTAGGTTAGGTTTTTCAATTTGAGCTGTGTCCAGGCCGTTGGAGTCTATGCCGGTCGGCGTAGCCAGGTATGAGTTAAAATTTTTTGGTAGCGCCACCCTACAAGAAGTCGTTGCTTCATCTTCTTATTGTATATTGTTAGTTTAGGTTAGGTCGTCGAAGAGTACTCTGCCGATGAGGGCGAGGAAGAAGATCTTGATATGGATATTTTTTAAATCGTTAGTTTTATATAATTTTTCTGATACTGAAGTCAATTGGTTGGCCTGGTACAACGCAGGGCATAGGTAAAAATTACCATTGCTATGTAATAGATAATTGATATGGCAACATTGTATTTCTTTTAGACACATGTCACACTGCAAATCTTAATTGTCATAGTCTACGAAAATTAAAAAATTCCGACGAACCTAAACATGAGCTTAAATTAAAAAAATAATCTGTTTACGAAAAAATTTGGATGGTTTATTGCATTATGGATGGTCTAGTGTTATTATTTAGCAGTTTCTATAACAAGAAATTAATCAAAATGATGTAGTTTAAATTTTTTCAACATCTAAATTGGAGGACACATTTTAATAGTTTTAAGGTAAGAAAAAAATATTTTATAGCGTTTGCAGGGCAAAAAAGTATTTTGAAACGTGTTTCAGAAGGTCTAAAATCGTATTCTTGTATACCAATACATTTCAAGTGAAAAGTGGCCACCCTGTATATCTCGCATTACGAGGAAGATAAAAAATAAAATGTTACAGGAGAGAGCAAAATAAGTTTCTTAATTTTAAAATGACATTGGATAAAACTTAAGTAAATTTATGCAGTTTAAGTTTGCACCAGTGAAAGAGTAAATAAATGATTATTATTCTAAAACTCCTTAAGTTGTTTTATAAAGTTTATTGTTGAATTACAAGGAATTTTAACTCATTACAGTTTTCATCTAAAAATATTTTTATTAAAGAGAAGCTATGAATAAAATACGGTAAGAAAATAAACTGAAATTATTATTTTTAATTTTGTTCGTGTATTTTCACGAAATTGAATCGTAAATAGGGTTATCATATTCAAAAATACAATTTCTTTAATATAATAAAACTCCAACTTATAAAATAAAAACTAAACGTTTTTTTTTAAAGTACATACCTTTAAAAACAAATCAATAATAGTCTCTCAATTAAAAATTCGTGAAATTAAACAAAATATTATATTATACAAAAGGCATAGACAAGATAACAACCGTATATTAAATTTAAAAAAAGGAAAGTTGATTACTCGGGATTTTAAGTATAGAGAAAGTAAAAGTTGAAAAGTCTTTTGGTAGGTAGAGAGGGGGTAAACGTCAAACCACGTCGGGTGGCTCCGAGAATTTCACAGTAATGTTTACCTACCAGTGTCTTTTCATAGAATAAGTAATTTTAAATTGTTATCGGCGGAACCGGACAATCGCATGTATTTATGGATTATAAATAATTATTAAATATGTATTATAATATTCAAATTATAATTTTACAAAATTTCAACAGCTATTCACAATTTATTAAACTATTTACTCGAAATTGTTATTAACATCTATAAAATAATTTTGTACGCCAATGTATCGCGTCCACTTCGGTGAGATCCGCTGCCAACCTGTCAATTTATGTGTATAAAGTGGGAGAATTGGCAAAAGCATCTCCAACTTTTACTTCTGTTCTATGTTGATTTTCCTGATATAGAAACGGTGAAAAAATCTGACATTATGTATCAAAGTCGACAGGTGCACCAATAAAAAATATATTTATCATTATACAACATACTTAAAAAATATTAGTTTATTTTTGTTTTAAGCTGAAATTACTATTACAAAGTAAAAGAAAATACACTTGTAACGTCTTTTCACTTAAGTAGTAGTAGATATACTTTTTCTCACCCGTACTTCTGCCCTCTTGGAAAAGTTATTGGCGGCGCCGTTGGATACAACTGTAGAAAACTGATACAGGTATTAAAAAAATTAAACATGGGTTAGTCCGAAAAAACCATAAGGTTGTGCTCGGAAATTACTTCTGTTTATTAGTAGCGCCATAATTGCTGATAAAAATTAATAATTATAACAATAGACTTAAGATTAATAATCATACCAATAGTAATTACAATATTAATAAATGTAAATATGTGCATTAATAATAATAATAAATAATATACATGAATAATAATAATTAATTGTACTAGCTGGCAGACTAATGATTAATTAATAATATGAACATGAGTATAATAAGAGTAGTTAATATTATTAAATTAAATACTTAATACAAATAAATATAACAATAATAATAATACGTTCTTAATAAATATTATAATTAGTTAAAAAAATTATATAAAAAGAAAAAGCATTAGAATATAACAAAACAGAATTTTCAAGAACATGTAAAACACACATTGACATATGAAATGTAGAATTAACAAACGAATTGTAAATTATGACAAAAAAAGATGAAAAGCATTGAACAATTTTTGATGACAACAAGAAAGCATGAAAATGATTACACTAATTTGGTTAAATTTGATGTTTTTTTTTTTAATTTTTATTTTTTTAGAGATTACTTTAGGTTTAATTTTTATTTAGATGTTTTAGTTTAATTCAATTAAGTCATGAATATTTTGTCGACCAGTATTTATCAAAAAATTTTTGAAGATCTTTTTAATGTAGGATAAGGAATTTATTTTTCTTATATGGATTTTATAGATTTCTGGCAGAAAATTGTATATTTTAGGAGCTAAGAAGGTAAAACATCTTTGTCCTATAGTTTTTTTTAATAACGGGGTCTTAACAAATAATGACGATTTTTGACGAGTATCATACAGGTGATCAATTTCATGTAATATGATTTCCTTATTTTTATGTGTAAAAATTAAAACTGCATGGCAATATAACTGACGAATATCAAGCAAATTGGCCTCCTGAAAAAGTAGGTCTGTGGAAAAATGAAAAGGTTTTCTTAATAATAATTTTAGAAATCGTTTTTGGAGAATTTCCATACTCTTTAAGTGAACTTGGTACAGCCCACCCCATACAAGTATACCATATTGTAGCCTTGATTCAACGAGTGCATAATAAATAGTTTTTAAGTAATGAACACTTAAAATGGTACTTAAGTATTTAAATTTATAAAGTAAACTTCTTAGTGTTTTTGTTATATTTTGTACATGTTTGTCCCACTTTAAATTACAATCTATCGTAATGCCAAGATACTTAATATCATTAGCTTTTTTTATTATTGTATCCTTGTTATTTATATTGATTGTAATTAATTGATAATCGGGCATACTGTTATTGTAAGCAGCAAAGGGAATAAAAAATGTTTTTTCAAAATTAACAGTTAGTAAGTTGTGATTAAACCATTCCATAATTTTTTGCATATCATTTTCAAGTTTTTTTTGTAAATTATTCCATGTTTTACTGCTATAAATGATGGCAGTATCGTCAGCGAAACATAATATCTCACCAGATGTTTCTAAATTGAGTAGGCTATTTACGTATAAGGAAAACAGCAACGGTCCTAAAATAGTTCCCTGAGGTACCCCGTACTCAATATGTAAAACATCACTGTAACAATTCTTGGTTTTTACCGTTTGTGTTCTTTCTTTAAGGTAGCTTGTCATTAATTTGTGTGGTATACCCCTGATACCAAGATCATCCAAGACATCTAACAATTGAGCGTGTGACACAGTGTCAAATGCCTTGGCAAGGTCTAAAAATATGGTAATTGTAGGAATACTCTTATCTACCAAATTATAGATTTTTGATGTTAGTGTTTTTATAGCATCTACTGTAGACACACTTTTTCTAAATCCATATTGATTACTCGATATAAGGTTGTATCTATCTATAAAATTGTTCAGTCTTTTATTTAGAGCTGATTCAAATATTTTAGCTAAGCAAGTAATTAAGGAAATCGGTCTGTAGTTAGAAGTCAGTTTATGGTCACCTTTTTTGTAAACTGGAATTACAATAGATTGCTTAAAGAGTGAGGGACATATTCCAGTTTGAAAAATTCTATTAATTAAATATGCAGTAGGCATTTTTATTTCATCAACAATATATTGTAGGGTTTCAGCTTTTATACTGTCATGACCAGGTGCCTTGTTTGGTTTTAACGATTTAATAATAGTTTTAATTTCCATCTCTGTTACAGGTTCTAAGAAAAAGGTATGTATATTATGATATCTGGGGGGACACGGCGTATCAGGTTTCTGAATGCGTTTAGCGTAAGACACGCCAACGTTTGTAAAATATGTATTAAATAAATTTGCAATAGTTTTACTATCTTTTATTACAATATTTTCATTAGAACATATTTCAGTTATCTCATTTTTTTTTTCATTGCCACTTATTTGTTTAACTGTTTTCCAAAGACCTTTAGAGCTATTTTTATGTTTATCTATTTCATTTTGGAAGTATTTTCTTTTTGCTTCTGAGACAAGTTTTGTTAATTTATTTCTATGTTTTATAAATCTATTTTTTAATTCCAAATTTTCAGGGTTTTGTTTGTGTGTTTTGTAAAGTTCGTTTTTTCTATTAATAGACGCTATGAGTCCGTCGGTAATCCATAACTTTCTTTTTACATCCTTTTTGTGTATCTTTATTTTATGAGAATTATCCTGGACTAATTTTATTATAATATTTGTAAGCTCCTTTGTCATGGATTCTACATCATCTAAATTGCAGAAATAAGTCCAGTCATATGTCTGCAACGTATCCTTAATTTTTTTGTGATTTGTATATATTTTTGTACGTTCAGGTGTTTTCATTTGTTTTTTATTTGGAAGAGCAATGAAGGTAGCTTTATGATCAGTTACATTAAGGTCTAGTACCGCTGATATAAAACTGTTATCTATATTTTCAATCCCCTTCACAAATATGTGATCTAGACATGTTCTCGATTCACCCTGAATTCGAGTACTTTTATTTATGACCGAAACAAAATCATTTTCACTGAGACAGTCTAGGTATTCAGATGAAACTTCATTTTCAATATTAATATCAATATTAATATCTCCTGCTAAAATGTGATATTTAGCTGGAATATTTTTAGAATCATCAAGGTAGTTTCTTAAGCCTTCAATGAAATAGATTTCATCAGTTGAGGGTGATCTGTATAGAATAGTAATTAGGGTTGGATTATCGTTTTTATTAAAAATTTTAATTTGTATTGCTTTAAATATATTAATAGGGATAATTTTACACGAATATTTTAACGATTTCTTAATAAAAGCAACAACTCCATCGTTTCTATTTACATCGCCTTCATTATATATAATATCATAACCAGGTAAATCAAATAAAGAGCATGAGGTAATTTTTAGGGTCTCGCTTAGACATATGCAATCGACATCAAATTCGATTTGACTTAAGTGAATCTTTAATTCATCTAAATTTTTGTATATACTTCTAATGTTTTGATGGATTAGTTTAAAATTTAATTTTTTGTTATAATCATATTGTTTCATCAAATTGTTCAATTGCGGAATTTCTGAAATTTTTGTTGTATTTACTGGAGAATAATTTATATCACGTATATACGGGTTCATTTTATCAATAAAATTTATTTCTTACAGCTATAACAAAACACATTAAAAATAAATAATTTAATAAAAAATGAGTATTAGAATACGACACTCAAATAATTTTTGCAAGATAAGTAGTTAAAACCTACGACCTAGTAAGGAGTAGACAAATTGCACAAACACTAATGACAATAATCTTTATTACAATTTTTAATTAGATTTCATTATAGAATATTTTTTTGAGAACTGTGGCTGGTTTGTCTTGTCACTCTTCTATTGAGTACTTCTTCAGTATCAGTATCCGAGGGATCAGTATATTTCCGATTATCAGAATATTGGGCTTTGTTTGGAATTTTGGTTATTGCGGAAATAAAGTCTTTATCTGAAATTTTCTGTAATTCATTAGCAGTGAATGGTTTACTATTGACAATCAATATATTCTTCTTGATATACGCTTCTTGTTTGTTTATTCTGGCTAGTTTTTGATGTTTATACAAAACTTTACGATCCTGGTAGTCTTCCTGAATATATTCCCTTGATATAAAGATTCCTGAATCTTTAAGGCGCGACTGATTTTCTAGTATAGTTGTTGTTAGTTTATAATGAATTAGTTCTAGAACCACAGGTCTTGGGTTTTCTGTTTTCTCTTTTACCATACCTATACGGTATATATCCCTTATATCATGAAACTTGCATTCTATATCAAGACGGGTGTTTATCAATTCAAGTACATCATTGATATCTTGTATTTCACCTCCATTATCATTTTCCTTCAAACCGTAAAGAACCAAATTGTATTTTTTCAGTTTTCTTTCATTTTTTAAAGTTTTATTTTTTAAAATATTCAGTGCCGTTTTAAGTTCATTATTTTCCTTTCTCAATACTTCAATATCACTGTTTAGTTCTTTTCTTAATATTACAACTTCATTTTTTATATCAACATTTTGTTTTTTTATTTCCTCATTACTTATTAGTAAATTGTTTAATAGTTTTAATAAATCTGCGTTTGTAACGGTCTTTTCATTTATATCGACCATTTGTATTAAAAAGATTAAATTTAATTTTAATTTAGTTTGTCCAATTGATGTTTTATACGACAGAGATAAAAAAGTTTGTTTTTAGTTTTTAATTGTACTTTTATTCTATTTAGATGCAATTTCTGCAGTTAATTTCACTATTTTCTTTAATTATTTATTATATTTGGATAGTATATGTCTTTGTACATTACCAGTAGAAATTTTAAAATTTTCACTTGACTTTTAACCACTAACTTTAAAACATTTAACAGAGCACATTTAAACGTACGTGTCTACGATGTCTACGATGAATTCACGTACGGTATGATTCCGGGAATTTAGTAGGTACAGTCTGTTCGCTATACTTACGGGGGTTTCGGATTAAAAATTTTATGAGTATTTCCAGGTAAGTACCCGAAAGTTTGACCTGTTCTTTGGGAAAATATCAACTGGTTAAATGAAATGAAAAATAATGTACAACTTTTTAATTAAATAATAATGAAGAATCTTTTGTATAATTGAGAGCAGAATTAAACTTCTTCATTAATGGAGTCTAATGTGGCTATTATAAACCTAATAATAATTTTATATTACATTTCACACAGAAAATATGGTCTATGTATAATAAGAGGGTTATTTAGCTCAAATAAAATATTTTCTAACATAAAAATTTGTTCCAGGTAGAGAATTTCAAATGAAAAATGCCAACAAAAATGAAAATCAGTCATTATCATCCAAAATATCATAATCGTCATCACCATTAATTGTTATTATGATTGGACTTATTTCGTTTATTTTATTTTTACGAGTCCGCCAATCTTCTATTAGTTTCTCGCACTTGGATATACAGTTCCGCCACACTTCTGGAGTTGCAATTAAAAGTGCTTTTCTCCAAGTTTCCCGAACTGCGTCGTCACTATAACCATTAGGCCCAATATGGTTGTCATATTGTTTTGCTATTCCCCATATATATTCGATGGGATTAAACTGGCAATGATACGGTGGCAGACGTAAAACTTGATGACCGTAACTTTCAATAATCTGATCCACAATAAAGGTTTTTGGTTTTGCGTGTATATTTGCCAAGCGTAATAATTCTGATTTTAATATATATTGAGGAAATGGTATATGTTCCTTTGTCAACCATTCTTTAATTTTATCAACAGTCCAAGAATTTGTTGGACTTTTGTTTAATACTTCAGAATGGTAAGGTGCATTGTCTAAAATAATTACGCTGGGCTCGCTTAAATCTGGGAAAAGTTTTTCATGCAACCATTTTACGAACATTTCTTCCCTTCTCCATCGGTATGTTTGATGGACTTTACGTTATAATCTTGCCATATTCTCTTGGTTGCAACCCTATAATAAATTACCGTTACTAAAACTACACCACTGGTTTCCCAAACCTACATCAAAGCGGCGACCCAGCGTTTCCCTTCCACTTCAATTAGCGAGAGAGAGAGGGTATCTCTTGCCACCGCCGATATATAAAAGGAGAAGCAATCGTTTAAACGGGCAGTTCCATTCGGCGAGCTGAGCTGAAAAGAACTCACTACCTCCCCGAGTAGTACGTGTTGAGTACCACTTGTTTCCTGGCCCCTCCTGGCAAACGTGTTGAGTTTGTCATCTGGTACACGCGTTGAGTTTACCGATTCCTGATAGACGCGTTGAGTCTATTTCCCAGTCACAGACGCGTTGAGTCTGTTTCCACGTAGAAGACGCATTGAGTCTTCGACGTGAAGTCCGTACTCGAATAATACTTTACTTTCAGATAACCCGTCGTTTCCCAGCAGAGACACTTTATAGCGAAGCATCTCATCGAGAGCCCAACCGTTCGACGCTCGACGAAAGGCCGTGGCTATTGGACCGAAGACCGTGAAGAAAATTAAATTATTTTAAATACATTTTATTTTGTTATTTTAAAGAGAGAATAAATACTTTTATTTTGAACCCTGTCTTCTGAATTACCCGGACCGCATTACAATTTAGAATATTTTCTTAGAAAGTTAATTCTCTTGTGCACGACAGAACTTCTTTCACAAAGGGCCTTTCTGTTATCCTCCTTTTGAAATTTGAAACCCAAGTTATGTATCACTTGCCATAGACTTGTTCTGCCAATGTCGTCAAATTTTCTATCTATTAATTCCGAGAGAATTGTATTTAAGGTCACATGTTCCTTGCTGACCCTCATTCAATAAATGTTATCACGAATGTCAAATTTCTTTCCATCTGGAATATCTTTTGTTTTCAATGATGGGCGAGTTTTGCGGTGATCTCCTTTCGGCAGTTTACTATTGTGATTTTGTAATACTGCTCTTAATTTGGTTTCACTAATTCCTAGAGCATCGCATACGCGTTGTTGTACAGATATTACCGATTTTAAAGGAATTATGATTTCTTACTCCATTTTTAAGCCTTATGGGAGAAAAACTTAACCAAAGACTCCAAAGATGTGACGTGTGTTTATTTATATTCTTGGTTAGTTTCATTTTTCCGTCTGATTTTAGTGATTTTTTGTTGGCTTTGGCTTTTGGTTTCTGTTTATAGTTTCGTCTTAGTTATTTGCAAAATTGTGATGTTTCGCTTTTTTATTTCCTACTGTGTTTTGCAATAATTTTGGTGCTCCGTTGAAAACTTCGAGAAAAACTTCATTGATTCACCATATATTCACCATGCATCTGCATCATAAAAAGACAAACGGGGACAACAACTAATTGATAATCAATTTATCACTGGGCTAGATTCCGAAATCTGTATCACCATCTGTATTTGGAAGGAAAATACCTATTTATCATTGAATGAATAGTTAAAAGGATTCACCTTTTAATACAATACCTATATTACATTTGTCCTCAGTTAAAAAGACATTTATAAAATATATAACTTTAGTGTTAATAAAATGTAATATCCTAGTCTCTACTTCACATTTAAATTATTGATAGGTATTTTAAAGATTTGGGATTATATATCTATTTGCTCCAAGTAAGTATTCGTTAAATATGTTTTATTATTTGTATTTATTTTTATCTAATAATATTTATTTAAGTTATTAATAAACATATTTTAAGAATGTTCTATTTTATTATTTATTGATATATCTTATATTTATTTAATAAAAATATGCAGAACCAACTCTCCACATTAGACCCCTTATAACAAATTAATTCTTCAAATTTGGTATAATCGACCTAAATTATTTTGTAAAATAAAAGTTTCGAACTTACTAGTTCCATACTTTATTTTATAAAATAATTTATGTGGAAATCATTTAAAATTTAATTTAAAACTACTACCCACTCCTAAAAATTACAATTTGAATTTACCGCCATCTGTCAATTGTCATTTTAGTTCCAGCTCCAAACACAAGGTGGCGCTAATTTGGTTTAAAAGTTTAACATTGGCGTGGGGTCTCTAGAAGATACATGCTTTGTGATCTTTCCCATCCAGCAACAGCTCACGTGGCATTTTTTTTGCGCTTCTATTGGTTAATCGGTCGTTAGTCATTTAGACGACGCGCAAATATTTTTTGTCAGAGTCGAATTCAGTTCAATTTGGATAATTTCGCATTCCAAACAAATGAATTACCAGTGGGCAGGTTTGGTATATCTAAGGGTGGCGACATATGGTGTATTCTATCTACTTTACGTAAAATCATGAATAATGGATTACATTTAAATATTTTATGTCAAACACAATAAAAATAATATTTAGAAAACCCACCTATACATTTCTTCATAAATTGGCAGGCTTGGCGAGTACTACTTCGAATAAAAATAGCGTCCAAGTTGCAAGACTATGTCGCTACCCCCTTAAATATACAAGAATTTCCCACTGGCACCTATTGTTTGACAGGCCTAATTATAAATAGCGTTTTGGTAGCATTCACCTTGTTGGTTAGTTTGGACATTTTGTATGTTTGATTGATTATAATTCATTATATTATATTATAGTTTAGATATACATATATTGTGTTATTTGTTGTTGTTAGTTTGAATATTTTTTACTCTATTTTATGGACATTTAATTGACTATATTTTGTAACTGCTGCGTGACACTATGTCCTCCACAGATACAGCAGACTAAGTCCAGAAAAATGTTTTTACTCCTTCTAAAAAGCGACCGAAAAAGGGACATTTGGTCATCCGTACTAAAGAAATGGTTCTTAATATTTATAAGCATTAAATTTTATAGAACCCTGTTGGTACATGATGTTGAAAGGAGAGTTGCTGATAAAACAGGGATGTGCGCTAAAACCGATTTAAATGTTATGAAGGAGTACAGGCAGATTCATAAATTTTCTGAACCAAAAAGAAAGCTACGCTTTAAACAAATTGTGGATGATTTTGATAAAAATGCAATAAGGCGCAAAGTACATCAATTCTTCCTTAGAAATTAACTTCCAACAATCGATAAGGTTTTATAAGAAGTCAACGATGATCCATATTTGTCTACTTTTAAGCGAGCTACATTTTACAAGCTTTTCAAAACCCTTAATTTTAAATTTAAAACTCGAGGAAAAAATAGTTTGCTTTTAGACAAAATGAAATTGTTTCGTCCTACGCCACAAAAAATAAAACGGTACAGAAAAGAAAAGCAAAAAATATATTATCTTGATGAGACTTGGATTAACGCAGGCCACACCAAATCAAAAGTATGTTTCGATATGTCGGTTTTATCATCCAGACAAGCCTTTTTGGATGAACTTTTAACCGGTTTTAAAAACCCATCAGGTATGTGCGTAAAAACAGCTCATTATATGCCATATTGGAAGTGAAGAAGGCTTTGTCTCTAATGTACTTTATGTATTTAAGTTGAAAAATCCGGTGACTTGTAATTTTGATTAATGAAGATAGCCCTTCAAGTCTAACTAATTTATCCGATTCAGAATAGTGCTTTATATCACAGTAGACATATGTAATGAACTAAATATAATGCAAACATCTCTTTTAAAGTCAAATACATTTATTAATTAGTATTGCAGGTTAACGCAGTTTATGTCGCTCACCTATCTTCGTCCAGAAATGTCACTAAAGTCTGGGAGACCGTGTATGGCATTTATTTTATAGTTTTAGTTTACAAAATATGTTTTTATCGTAATAAAAAAATAATTTCACAATTACACTCTTTTATTTTACATTATTGCAAGACGGAAAAGTAAAATACGGCCCTGCTCAATTTTAGCGTCCACCTGCTTCTGTTTATATCAGGCGTAAATTAAATTTGAATAGACTTTAGTACAAATTTGTACCACCAGTCGGTAATTAATCTCAGATGTTCATGTTTTTGTTTTTTAATTTGGTGTCATCGGCATCAACTACTAAGGCTATTCGCCTCGTGTTCTGTGTAGGCTTTGTTACTGTTTCCCAGTGCCACTTTAGAAACAGCACTGTTAATTAGAACCCAACAGTGAATGGTCGAGTGGGGAATCCTACCAAGGCATCAGAATTAATTTTAAATAATTTTAAAAATCCAGGCCAACGATGGGATTATTATTGTTTTGTTAAACGTGCCACAGCCAGGATAAGTAGTTCACACCGCTCAGTAAAGAGCAAACCCGCTCATATCAGGGCCCCCAGGCAAAACAGCTACTCTCCACAAGGAGTCGCTAGCAGAGTCAATATACTCAAAAAGACACAGAGAGAAGACTTTATCAAGATAAGAAGGAGTGTGCACAATCCTAAGTACCCTTACAAGCATGAGGGTACTCCTAAACCCAAACTTACTTCAAACTCCAGATTGCATAACGACAGAGAGCCTTTCACGAAAAAATTTCCCGCCAAAAAAGTTTGGAGAAAACACAAACTAGCAATGGAAACTCATCCAGCAGAGATAGAGAGTCAAAACAGACGAAAATAACCGATTTGCAACAATCCCAAGAAGGCAGCAATAGCAGTAAAACACACGATGCACAAAAAACTTCAGAATTATAAAGTTTGGAGAATATTAGAAAAAGGAGAATTCTGAAACTAGCTCTGGAAGCTCATCTAGCGATGCTACAGAGGTAAAACAAGCAAATATAGCCGAGTTGCACCCGTCTCAAAGAGCCAGCTACACCAGCGCACTGTATTCTCTACATAAACTTGCAGCTTACGAAAGTTTTGAGAAAAATCCTCAAATTCTCATTCTAAGGCCTACCCAGCTTCAATTCGCCGGAAAGTAATTAAAATCTAGTGTTCAAATGTGCGGAAAACTCACTGTTGGTCGATACACTAACAGACGCGTTCGTGAACACCAAAAGTGCGGAATCAAGTGATAATGCGGGGAAAAGCGGAATCGAGAGACCGAAAAAAATCAGAAAACAGTCAAAATGTTGAGCGAAACATCATAAAAAAAATAATGAAAGTGCGGGAAATAACAATAAAAATTTAAACATGGTTAGACAGCAACCGAAAATCAAACAATTTGACTCTGGTTATAAGATCAGGGGCGGCTGGTGACCAAAATATTGGGGTTTCAGAGTAGCAGAATATAGATCTCGGTATAAATGTAGATAAAAAACTGTCAGTGTTTTAAAAAGGTATATTATAAACTTTCTAAAACACTGAAAGTTTTTTCATACATCTGTACTGATACCTGTCACTGTGATCTGTTACTGTGATCCCCAAAAATTTTGGTCACATACCAAACGTAAGAGCTACACTGAGCGCATCGAAAGACTTGAATTAAAGCGTATGCAAAAGCCACAGCAAGTCAAATATGTATCCGCCCCCGCACCGCTGCAGAACCAATGGGAGAACAGAAGAACCAGCAGAAGAGCTAAGGATTTTCCTGTCCTGCCAATCAGAGAACCCAGAGCAACAGCAAGAACAAACAACCATTAGGAAAAGAAATATTTTGTAGATTAAGACAGGAAATAAATGTATTGTAAGGTTTAATATTGTTAACGATTTCACATAAAAATATTTGTAAAATCGAGGAGGAGTGTTGAGAAACGTTCTTTAGTTGCCAAAATATTAAATAATCGAGACAAAACATGTAAAAAGAAGAAAGAGTAGGGTTAAGAAAATATGTAGGCAAGAGTTTGTTCCTTTTTTGTAGTTCTTTTAATAAAACCATAATAAGTAATAAATAGTTATAATTACAAAAGAAAGACTAACCCTTTAAAATTTCGTCTAAACCGGGTTTCTTATTGTTTTTTAAGGTCCTAATTGTTTCGCTGACTTCAGTACAGTCTGTATTTAATAAAAATATTGTTTTAGAATTCTTTTTTTGTAAAATCTTTTTGTTTGGGCTATATAATATAGAATTTTCTCTGCAATTGTTGTATAGTGTTTACAAAATTTATTGCAAATTATTTTTAAGTTGTCTGTTATAAGCCTTGTGTTGTTTTAATTTGATTAATTGTCTGTTTTGTTTCTTTTTTATTTGACATTTTTGCTTATATTTTTGTTTTTTTCAATTCTCTCTTTATAGTAGTCAGTTTTAGCTTTACTTATCAAGTGATTTAGGTGGTTGCGATAGTTTTTAAAATTTAGTTTATTTTTTTCGGTGTGGTTATTTTTCATGATTTTATAAAGTTTATTTTTTCTTTGATTGATTTAAGGAGCCCTTTTAGTCATTTTATTTCGTTCCTTTTCCGTTTCACCAGTCGTGTACAACTCTCTATATACAATTTTAGTTTGTTTATAAATACCAAGCAGCCTATGTTAATATCATTTGAATTATATACATCGCTCCAATTTTTCGATTTGAGTTTTCCTTTTAATAGGTTGTTATTAAGAAGCGGTTTAGTTTTTTCGGAATTTGCTTTTATTGTTTTTTGTAAAACTATGGTATTAGCTACGGAAAAGTGATCGGTGATATGTGTTTACGAGGTAACACTTCTTCAACGACGTTATGTAATTTTTTTGTAAACATCAAAAATTCGTGTTTTTCAACGCCAATTTATAATCTAGAAGAACTGAAAATTCTCACAACATTATGATTTTTCTCAAAGGGTTCTAAAATGACGTTTTCTTTTCCCAAGGCTCACTAAACTGTCTTATGTTTTTAGTGGTCCATAAATTATACCGATGCCCTCGAAAGAGTTGATGAATTATTCGATCAATAACTGTTGCTGGCTAAGTTTTTCAACATTCTCTGTAACCTCTTTTATTATTTGGCAAGTAGGTACCGTATGAAATATGTTAGAAAACTTGCGGCCCTGATAAATCGTCGCGAATTATCTGATGTAATTTATCAAATAAATTGAAGAATTTTTCTCTTAGAATTTAGCGGTCGGAAAATGACCGAGAGGGGAAAAGATCTAGATAAAAAAAATAGTCATTAGTTATGTCCCGGCAAATAGTTGCCTTCGTGTCAAATTAATAGGTTAAGATAAGTAAAAACCATTGATATAGAGCGATGGGGTTGAAGATTATCTATACAAAATATTAATATGTATTTAGAAAATCAGTACAAAAAAATTTATATTTATGGAAGGGAAATATTTGCGGAACTGGTGCTTGGCATAGAGATATCCATTTTTAGGAAAGAAACGTATAAAAAGTAATATACCAATTGCCTACTTAATACCGAAAAAAACTGATTTATTTGATATTGTAGTATAAACAATAATGATAATAAAAAAGTGCATATAAAAATTACCTACAGTTAGTCATGAATATTGTAGCGTATGATAATAATTTATTTTAAAACAATACTATATTAATTTATATATATTTCGAATGTCTTCAAATTATTCACTATTTATCTTCAAAACTCTTTCTATATGACTGACTAGTCCTGTTCATCCATCAATATAATATAAACACATTGAAAATTCTGGTGAAGATCTAGAATGCTACCGCCAAGACAGTAAGTCTCTATTATCATTATTTTGTTTTTGACATACTCTTTATATTTTATTTAAAAGCTTCGATATTTTGCTGTTAAATAAAATGATTATGATTATAAAAGTGAATTGTTGCATAGTTGTAAAAAATTTGGGTGTTTTTGAAGAAAATAACTCGAATTAAGGCAGTTTTAGACACAGTTTGTGGCTACATTTTAAATGATTTATCTTTAAGGATATTTTTGTTTGTGGTGGTATTTAAAGTAAAACCGTAATGATATTTTGCATCCATTGAACCAAAAATGTAATTGCTTTGTTTTTTGACTTATGGCGGTTTTTGATTGAGCCATCGATATATCTACTTTGGAAATCAAGCATAAAATTTGTAAAATTCAAACAAATTTCAATACACTAACATTGGTTGTTTTATTTAAAACAACAAAGTAAGGCATATTTTTTAATTTCTATATAATTTCCTTAAATTAATAATAGGTAAACAAGTTATCAATTTCTTTTTTATTCAATGTATTGAGAAGTAAAATCTTTTTATATAAAAATATAATTTATGCTCTTCTAATAAATTGTCATATTTAGGTTACATTATAGCACTTTATAAATATCTATGCAAAAAAAGTTAAAAGGCTTGATTTAAAAAAGATATATCTATGCGTCTTAGGTAAGAAATCAGCGAACTTAGCTATCCTCTAGTAATCTAATATAATAATATGTACCTAGTCATTGTTGTATTCGTTTATTATTTTTCACCAATCTAGCTTTATCATCGTTCACCATTTAAGGTTTTAGTGAACCTTTGCAATATTGATACCTTATTATACTATTTAGCTAATTTTGTCCAATTGTTCAGTGCTTTCTAGGTAGCTTCTTCTATCCCACATGTGTACTTGTGTTCTTCTATTCAATAATTGTTCCATCAGTGATTGATGTAATTTATCTATTCTGCAGTCGTTTTATATTTGAACTCTTATATTTTAGGTTAACTTAAATGATTGATTATCCTCACCATTCGTCTATCACATATCCATCAGCTTTTAAAGCCGATGGATGCCTTGGCTCATTAGTGAACTCACCGCTGGAAAAAAGAATGATTGACACATACAATCGTCTTTCCATCACTTAATTTACGAACGGTTTGCTGCAAGCGCTGGATACAGCACTGAATAAAAGAACACGCCTACACCTACCTCTACTTTTGTGCTATTGGTACTTGATTTCAAGAACATTTTAATAATAAATTTATATAAATATTTTGTTTTATTTGAAATTTTTATGTCTCGATTGAGATTTTACTATAGCCTCAATTTCAGCCTCTCTGTATTACATTACACAATGTGTGTCCACGGATGGACTTAACTATACTTGTAAAAATATTTATTTTAAATTAAAGAAAAAGTTATTTTTCATAATTTCTCAATGTAAATCGAATTTATTTAACAAGCAAGAAATTATGAAGAATTACTTTTTTAATTTAAAATAAATATTTTCACACAAGTATAGTTAAGCCCATCCGTGGACACACTGTATAATGCTGTAGATCTAATTCACATTATAACATCAATAGAACGTTTCAGAGCAACTTTCGGGGTAAGTACCGTAAAAGTGCTAGTGTGATGTTTTTCGAACTTCACTTTGTAACTTCTGTGAGATGTGCTATAAAAGTCTTGCCGTTGCGGA
The DNA here is from genome assembly GCA_927349885.1 of Psylliodes chrysocephalus. Taxonomy (NCBI): domain Eukaryota; kingdom Metazoa; phylum Arthropoda; class Insecta; order Coleoptera; family Chrysomelidae; genus Psylliodes; species Psylliodes chrysocephalus. The sequence continues at coordinate 76,248,445 of OV651817.1, forward strand.
CATTTGGTAGTTGCTGGGAGATAAGGGTTACATTTACAGTACATTGCATGCGAGCTTAAAGAGCCTAAAATTGCAGCTTATTAACGTAGATGGGATGTTTTTGTGCTAGCTGGGTTATAAAGTCTCCAATATCCTCAAAAATCCCTTCCAAATTTCTTTTAAATCCTCCAACTCAATTAGTAACTTTTTCATCAAGAATAAAGATAAAGTGGACATCATGGATCAACCAGGCATATATGAACTCAGTTGTAAGTCTTGCCCAGCCAAATATGTAGGTAGAACCTTTCGTAATTTTAGGACTAGACTTAAAGAACATTTAAGATGTTTGAATACTGCCACAACCGGCTTCTCACATTTTGCCACCCATCTAGTAGAGTCCAATCACGATTTTGACTCAGGGGATGGCTTTAGGGTACTCCACATTTGCCACAACAAGTTGATATTGAATAATTTGGAGAACCTAGAAATATTTAGATTAAGAAAAAGTACCAATGCATTATCACTAAACTCACAAGTTTTTTTCCGAATCCACACCCACGTTCTCAGTTCTTTTTTAAAAATCTGCGTTTCCCTTAAATTACCCCCCCCCTTTTACTTTAAAATTTCCCTATAAAATTCTATTGACTTTAATTATTAGTTATACTTATCTTATTTTTATTCTGTCTCCATTTTCATTTTTCAGCACATTACTTCAAAAAACAAATAACCAAATCAATAGTTTTTTCTTCTTTTCATTTTAACACCATTTCCTTTTTCCGTTGATTGTTACCAACTTCTTAATTTGAATATTAGTACATCTAAAATTATTTTCCAACGCTAATGCTAGACTCTACTTTTAACAATAATAATTTATTTATTTCATTTTGTTTATTATTACGTACAAATTCAAACAATTCATTTTATAAACCTATATTATTATTAAGAAACATTTATTTTTTTCGCCAACACCATCTATTAGCCGATGGTCAAAATATTTAAATTTGACAACCTCTAAACTGTTATCTTAAATATTAGAATGGTTAATTCGTCTATTTATACCTAGAGGGCGTTAATCAGTATATTTAATCTAAATAAAATTTAATTCCTGTAGAATTATAAACACTTGTCCAAGAACCCATTTTAGTGCTTGTAGGGTTTAAAAAGTTTTTAAATTTGTTTGTCTTAATTGTTCGTCCGTTCGTGAAATATTTTAATATTTTAATAATTTTAATTAATAGTTTTAGACCTACTTTTGTTTATGTGTTTTGACATCAACTTTTTGTTGCAACTATTGTTTTTTATGTATTTTAAAAAATCTGATGTGTCCAACACATGACTTTCCTATCTAGTTATTATAGGCATTTTCCGGTTATTTTGTACAACCTATTGCAGCATCTCTATAAATGTTTAGAGGATAAACTAAATATATACATTTTCCACATACATCTACCTCGAAACATTTTTCTATAGATATTCATTGAAAACGAAAATACAGAAAAATTTAAATTTAGCACTTTTCCATTACGGTCCATTTTAGAAAAATCATATATAAACAAAAATTATAGAAATCGATATCGCAAACAACTTTTAGTTCAACAATTTCCATAAAAATCAGAATTTTGCACATTTTGTCAAATTTCTCGAATACGGACCATTTCAGAAAATTTTGACATAGAACAAAAATTATAGATAATAATATTAGAAGTAACTTTTATTTGAACAATTTTCTTCTCCAAACATAAATAACAGATATATTCCATAAAATATAAAAACGGCCTCCCATAAAGTACCCCCCCAGATGTTCCGACTTTGTCCAAAATCTAATCATTTCACGTCAGGCCGAAATAAACCTTAAGTTTAAAATTTAATGTTTTTTCCTTTATCCGTTTTTGAGTTTTCTTCAAATTTCGAAATTTACACATTTTCTCAAATATCTCGAATACGGTCCATTTTAGAGAAATTATGTATAGAACAAAAATTATAGAAAATTATATTACAAACAACTTTTATTTGAACAATTTTTATAAAAAATTATTTTTTTTACATTTTCTCAAATTTCTCGAATACGGACCATTTTAGGAAAATTTTGCATAAAACAAAAATTATAGATAATTATATTAGAAGTAACTTTTATTTGAAGAATTTTCTTCTCCAAACGTAAATAACAGATATATTCCATAAAATATAAAAATGACCACCTATAAAGTACCCCCCCAGATGTTCCGACTCTGCCCAAAATCTAATCAGCTCATTGGACGCTGAAACAAAGCTTAAGTTTAAAATTTGGTGTTTTTTTGTGTATCGGTTCATGAGTTATGCGTTATACAGACACACACACACACACACACACACACACACACACACACACACACACACGCACGCACGCACGCACGCACGCACGCACGCACGCACGCACGCACGCACGCACGCACGCACGCACGCACGCACGCACGCACGCACGCACGCACGCACGCACGCACGCACGCACGCACGCACGCACGCACGCACGCACGCACGCACGCACGCACGCACGCACGCACGCACGCACGCACGCACGCACGCACGCACGCACGCACGCACGCACGCACGCACGCACGCACGCACGCACGCACGCACGCACGCACGCACGCACGCACGCACGCACGCACGCACGCACGCACGCACGCACGCACGCACGCACGCACGCACGCACGCACGCACGCACGCACGCACGCACGCACGCACGCACGCACGCACGCACGCACGCACGCACGCACGCACGCACGCACGCACGCACGCACGCACGCACGCACGCACGCACGCACGCACGCACGCACGCACGCACGCACGCACGCACGCACGCACGCACGCACGCACGCACGCACGCACGCACGCACGCACGCACGCACGCACGCACGCACGCACGCACGCACGCACGCACGCACGCACGCACGCACGCACGCACGCACGCACGCACGCACGCACGCACGCACGCACGCACGCACGCACGCACGCACGCACGCACGCACGCACGCACGCACGCACGCACGCACGCACGCACGCACGCACGCACGCACGCACGCACGCACGCACGCACGCACGCACGCACGCACGCACGCACGCACGCACGCACGCACGCACGCACGCACGCACGCACGCACGCACGCACGCACGCACGCACGCACGCACGCACGCACGCACGCACGCACGCACGCACGCACGCACGCACGCACGCACGCACGCACGCACGCACGCACGCACGCACGCACGCACGCACGCACGCACGCACGCACGCACGCACGCACGCACGCACGCACGCACGCACGCACGCACGCACGCACGCACGCACCACACACACACACACACACACACACACACACACACACACACACACACACACACACACACACACACACACACACACACACACACACACACACACACACACACACACACACACACACACACACACACACACACACACACACACACACACACACACACACACACACACACACACACACACACACACACACACACACACACACACACACACACACACACACACACACACACACACACACACACACACACACACACACACACACACACACACACACACACACACACACACACACACACACACACACACACACACACACACACACACACACACACACACACACACACACACACACACACACACACACACACACACACACACACACACACACACACACACACACACACACACACACACACACACACACACACACACACACACACACACACACACACACACACACACACACACACACACACACACACACACACACACACACACACACACACACACACACACACACACACACACACACACACACACACACACACACACACACACACACACACACACACACACACACACACACACACACACACACACACACACACACACACACACACACACACACACACACACACACACACACACACACACACACACACACACACACACACACACACACACACACACACACACACACACACACACACACACACACACACACACACACACACACACACACACACACACACACACACACACACACACACACACACACACACACACACACACACACACACACACACACACACACACACACACACACACACACACACACACACACACACACACACACAGACAGACAGACATCATCGCGAAAATAGTCAAAACGGATTCAGGGGACCTCAAAACGTAAAAATCCGTCGAAAACTCGAGGTCGAAAAAAATCATGATTCCTATACTTTCCTTATATCTGTATACAGATAGGAAAGTAAAAATACTCGCATACTTGTTTTTACACCGACCCTGGGATAATTCTCTTAGCTTAGTCTTAAATAGATGAGTAATTACGGGTGAGTTCTTGATATTTGACAACTTTCATATTAAAATGTTTAAACTCACTTTATTAGTTATGAGCTCATTCGTTTTTCCTCTCTCTTTTAGACCTCACCTGATGATGAGGATCTGATCCTCGAAACCGGTCGTAATAAAATACTCTTGTGAGATCCTAAGGACCACCCTCGTTTGATTTACCTTTTTGAACTTATAACTCACACATGGCTACCACCTTCAACTTTAAAATTTAAACATTTTAAAGAAGCCCATAACAAATTTATATCATTTTTGATGAGGATACTTTAAAATCTAGGATCGGTTAAAAGTATCATGTGTACTATGTACTATAAAAAAACGCATAGGTTTCAATTAAGCCAAAACTCATCGCGGATGACAAAAGTTATCTGGGTGACAATTTCTTTCCACATGTAAGAATGTTATAATAAAGTAGAGGTCACTGAATAATGTAAAAGGCAAAAAAAAGATAAACGCAGAAACTTTTATTAGCACTTAGATGTAGGTACAAAGAAAATTCAACTAAATATTTTATAACTCGCTGTCTAACTCTAAACTATCTAATTTGGAACCCGGAAAGCTTTCTAAATCCAAAGCATCTGATTATGAATCATCTGTTCTTGTATTCAGATTTTCAGGTTGGGCATATGATTCCAGCATGTTAAGAACTTCTTCCGGTAATTTTTTAATTTCAAGTTTTAACCTTCGCGGCTGAAGTGACGAAGATGATATATTGTTTTTTTGATTTTGATACCTCTTCTCCCAAATACCCAACTGGTAAAATGTATTTTTTCATTATTTGTTTATTATGTATAAGAACTTTGTGAATCGGAAACCTTGGATAGAGTTCCATGAAAATATGACCGGTTTCGAAGCAGAATATTTCAAATTTATTCAAATTCAATAGAAATTGAAATGCCATTGAGATCAGTATGCAGCTTTATTAGTCTCGCCCCAAACTTGCCACATTTTTAGGTTTAATCCATAGGAAATGTAGATTAAACATTCAAAAAAACGAATTAAGCCATGAAGTGGACTAATACCGTACTGAAGCGCACTTTCTTTAGGTTTAAATATATCGGACATGAAGTCGGTGATAGTTAAAAATTTAGCAGGAGTAGCTCCTTATATTGGCCATGCCTGACTCGATTTAGTTCCAGTTAGGGTTCTTAAAACTTTACCGACTATTATTGTTAGGCAGAGACGAAAATCAACTATTACTTGACAACCATTTACTGTGGTTTAACAGTTTGATTTCCTTCTGTAAGCTATTTTTTTCATTTATGATATGTTCTTTGGTTTTTTTGCATATATTGAAGTTTGATTGGTCTACAAAATCTGAGGAGTTAAGTTATTCCAAATATCAACACCATTACTCGTTGTCAGTCTTAGTGGTATAAGCGTAGTTGCAAGGACATTAGAATCTTATGAACCTTCGTCTTCGTTCAAAAACTTCTGTTTATATTCAGAATGTCCAGAGCTGCCAAAACCATAGCTTGTTACCAAAGTTGGAGAAACTTGATGTTTGCCTATGGTAATTCTGGATATTATATCTTCCTATAATATCACATTGACGAGCGCTAGGTGAAAAAAATGTATCATATGGGGTCACTCTAATTTTTCTATTCGATTCAAAAATTTATATAAAAATAAGGAGTTCATTCATTAACCAGCAAAAACTAACTCATTTTTTTGCAAAAAAACAAAAGGTCTGCTAATGCAGACACGTCCATACGTGTCATATTATATGATATGCGTGGACATGTCTGCTTAAGCAGACAAGACATATTATCAAATTTTTTATTGAAACAAAAAAAATAAAATACATAAGAAAACAAATGGCTAAATTCTCAGCATAAAAAAATAATCATCAAAATAAATTGCACAAAATGGCACAAACGTAAGTGGTAACTTTAAAAACAAATATCTATATCTACCAACACTGTCTAGGTTTTATGATAATTTTCAAAGCACTTTCCGACACAAAGTGGAGGTTTAGATTCGCAACCTTGGCATCTCCATGATGTTTGGCCTCTCTTAGAATTTTTAGAACAGTTTCTGCAACGAAGAAAATAGCTTTTTCTCTTATAACCGTCAGGTACCGGAATCTTCTCCAAAATGTGCTCTAGCTCTATCTGATGGACTGGTGCTGTAGCTCTGGGACAATTCAAGGCACCCTGCTTTACAAACTGCCTTCCATCTTTATTATGGGGAGGTATCAGAAGAAAATCTTTGATAATACTCTCTCTAAAGTCGATCAGCTTTATTTTGGACTGTGTGACTTTGCGGTATAAAATAAAACTGTTTATTAGTGTAACGTCGAGTAAATGAAAAATAACTTTTTTGTACCAACGTACAGATTTTCTCGGACAACTGTAATACGAAGTTAACTGGTCGGATCTGTCCACGCCAGACATGTGCAAATTGTACTCGGCTACTTCTTTTGGCTTTGTTTTCTCTTGCCCGTACGAATTCATTACTTGTATCAACTGTGGGTGATATTTTGTAGTGATACATAGCACTTCTCTTTTATCCTTCCACTTGGACACATACACCTTGCCTTTTCGTAACCATTTGTGCTCACCTTTTTTTAGCTTTTTGGAAGTTATAGCTTTAGGATTATTTGTTCGGTTTGATCTCAGTGTTCCAGTGGAGTGCGTTTTACGGCAAAGTAGTTTATTGGACAAAGATACACTGTTATAGTAATTGTCCATAACAACATGGTGGCCCTTATCTAAAAAAGGTTCCAGAAGGCGAAGTACTAAAGATTCTAATTTGGAATCTCCAGCAGTGGCATTGACCTCAATATCTTTACCTTTGTATATTTCCATGTTATGGTTGTATCCACTGGGAGAACATAGCTCATAAAATTTAATGCCATATTTCGCCTTTTTCCCTTTTATATACTGGCGAAAACTGAGCCGTCCCCTATGCAAAAGCAATGACTCGTCTAATGATAGATGTTCTTCTGGAGAATAGGCTTCCTGAAACCGTTTTATTAGCATTTTTAGTAGTTGGCTTACTTTATTAAGACGATTTCCCTGTTCATTTTCATTAGTGCAGTTAAATGCCCTTAGCAACAATTCAAAACGGCGGCCAGACAAAGTATGTGAAAAAATTGGGTGATAGTAGAGTGGGTCGTAGGAAAATATTTTTCTGATAGAAGGAAATCGAATTTGTGCATGCAGCAAACACAAACCCAGAAATTTGTACAACTCTTCTCTATTAGTTTCGGTAAATGACGAGAATCGAGAATTCTTCGGATGGGGTCGATTTAAATTTTGAAGCTCTTTGCCATATTTGTTCGTGCTTTCAACCAACAGGTCCATAATTTCATTTGTCCATAATTCCTTGAACACGTCAATGGGAGAGGGTATGTTAGCAAAGTGCAATTTGATTCCAGAAGATATTTCATCAAAATGAAAATCAGGTATATCTGTTGTATTATCTACCCATTCGTCATCACTATCTTCATCACTAAAACTTACAGCATCGTTATTTATGAAAGGTTCATCCTCGGGTTGGTCCTCGGGTTCGTTTCTAACTAACGGCGGATCATCCATTTCCGAGTGATTAGATTCACTGAGTTCACTTTCCGACGGTTCAAAATCTGGATCTCGGTCGTCATCACCACTAAATGGTTCTGCTTCCGACTCACTATCAGAATTACTTTCTAGTTGGTATTCATCCGAGTCTACCTCATCGTACAGCTTTAGTAAACGGGTTTTTTCCTTTTCATCCATGCTTACCAATAACTAATTGCTAAAAATTCAATTTATATTCTATTTATATTATACAAAATATCATATTTCTCACCAAAAAGCAATTTTCATCAGCCGATTTACAACACGTGGTTCTCACTACACACACTTATCCTTACTATCAACACAAATCATATGGTCACGCCGACTGCAATTGCAGTTGTGTGATTATTAAACCGCCAAATTTATTGCGCAGACGCACTTCGAAAAATTCGCACCAACTTGATGTGTATGGACACTTCTCAGTATTTTTTTTGCATTTACTGGGACAGTTAGAAGACACAAGCACAGGGTATAATGGATTAGGCGTCTGCAATAACAGACGCGTGTGATTTGGGAATGTAAATATTGTCTGCAAATACAGACGCGTCCCTAGATACCTGTCTGTATATGCAGACACGCCCGTCAATGGGATATGAAAATTCGGTTTGTGGTATGAGACAGAAGGTCCCGAAGTGTTACTCTTGTCGGAAATTAGCAATTTTGGGCGACCTACTGGTGCTGATCGTGGGGTCAACAAATTATTGTTTATAATTGTGCGTGCCTCTCCACTTTTCTCAATTTACTTATAAAAGGTGTCAACTCTGGACCATTTTGTTTTCAAATGGACGCAAAATAAACGTGATTTATTCGGTATATGTTTAATGTAATATTCTGGTGCATTTTCACCATAATTTCTCAAAACAAAATTGGCTACAGCAACGGGTTTAAGAGTAAGGTTGTTTTTGGAGAGCCTAATATTGAAATCTCCTTCATTTTTGAGTTGCAAAACGTCTAAAACAATAAGATATTTAAATGTTTTGAGTTTTTGGTTAAATTGCAAGAAGATAAAGTACTAGAAACTTTAAGAATGCTATTATTATCTTATTTCATGTAGACAATTGCAGAATATATGAAAACAATTTTTAAAACCTAGAACAAATTTTCAAAATAAATATTTTTATCGAATAGTTTTTTAGAATACCCTGGCAGCTGAGGTATACAAAAATTGAAAAGAAGAAGAAGGTAGATTAATAAAAACGATTACATCGTGTGATCTATATAAAAATAGACAAATTTTACTATATTTTTAGTTTTTAGTTAGAACACAGGATATCCCAAATATTAAGTGTTATTGTGAATTACTGAGACCCTTCTTAAAGGGCCTCAGTATTGCATTCGTGCAGGTGAAAACATTTTCTTATCCCCATTTTTTAAAACTTTTAAATGCAAGAACAAAATTTTTCGTCTGGTCGTCCGTGTGTGTATGTATGCTGGCACGATAACTCTAGAACGACAGTTCTGATTAACTTGTGGTTTTGATTTTCCTAAATAATTACTTCTAACTTAGAACCCTATTGATTTTCAGAATTTTCGGTTCATCCTAACTAGTTTAATATCAATTTTTTTAAAATCCGCCTATGCATTTCTTGTGTGAATAATTTTACGAATTCCAAACATTCCTAACGTCTTACATTCTTTACATTCCATAAATTGCAAACATTCTCTAACGATCTGTCAAACAATAGCTGTTGATAGTAAAGGTGAAATTTCTAAGGCGGGTTGTGACCTTCATACTTGCAATCATAGCCATTTTGGAGGCGATTTTTATTCGAAATTAGTCGCCAAGCCTGCCAATTTATGAAAAATATATAAGCAGTTTTTTAAAAACGACCACAAAAACAGCATCAAATTTACTGGCTCTCGGTCGCAACCTCATAGAATAATTATAACCAGCCATTTTATTTGGCAAAAATCAGAATAATGCTTGGCTGTGCCTATCAAGTAATAAGATTTCAACTGTATTCTTTGACTGTGATGTGTGAATGGCTCTTAAATGTCAAATTATTTAAAAGTGTATGCTTCTTTTAATATTTTTTATTGCAAATAATTTGTAGTGCATCTCAATTCAGGCTTTCCATAAATAAAGCTACAGCAAGACAGATATTATACTGTTCTTATACAAAGCACTTTTTTTATTATATAAAAGAGAAGTAGGATATAATTCTGGTTTTTTTTGCAGATCATTTTAATTATACGTTTTTGGATTACGTTAAGGGGAGAAGGGCAATATCATATAGTCCACATTATACCATATCGTAAAATAGATTCAACTAGCGAATTGTAAATAATAATTAGTAAACTCCTAGTTATAAATTTCCTCAATTCATAAAATTTAAAAATGAATCTTCTAACTTTGGTTGTTAATGACATAATGTGATCAACCCATTTCAAATTTTGATCAATTATGATACCGAGGTATTTTGTTGTTTTTCATTTTAATTATAAAATTGTCATTTATTTGTATGTTGAAAGAAGGCCTTTGTAAATTATATTGCTCTCTATGGATCTACTTTAACACAAAAATAGTTTTGTGGCTATAACCTATAGTCGCAAAACTATTAATAATTTAGACATAGTAGGTAGTATTAACATAACATCAAGTAATTTTTTAAAATAAAGTACATGATCTTAAAACAGAAATAATTTATAATAAATGCAGGTAAAACGAGGAATAAAATAACAATAAATTAAGGGAATTACTTGAAAAGGGCAGGTTTAAAGAGTATTAATACAAGAAAATATATCCGTTCTGTTTATTTATCAAGTATTGTTTGAATACATTTATTGTTGTTTGTTTTTTTTTTTTTTTAATTTCTGTAAGCAGTCTATTAAATGTTTGCAAACCTTTAATAAGAATATGCCAAGCATATATAATTGTAATCTGGGAAGAGAGGATATAACAGAAAGATAATAGGGGAATAATTTTCATATTTTGTCAAAGAAATAGAGAGAATGGCACGTTTTCAAATTAGGAATTTATCAACAGTACATAAACAACATTAAACTATTAGTTTTTTTAGGTTCCTCTGAGCGACTCTGCAACATAAATAAATCATAAAATTGTCAAACGCTAGCAATATAGTTAGAAAGGGACATTTCGTCTGTCTTTCTTCAAGAGCGACTAACTCGCGAAAACTAAATAATTAAATTCGAAGTGCCATGGGGCGGTTTTGCGCCCGAGGCGACCAAATATTTTGCGAACTCCGCCAAAGCGGACGAATTTTTGGTAGTTAAAGGAGCAAAGAACGTTCTCGAGGTTTTAGCAGTTCGCCGAACTTCGTCTGTTCGAAATTTAGTTTGAATCTAGATTATTTTAGGTCTAAGCAGCTCAACTTTATTGTTACAAGATATTTATTCTGAATTTTAAGTAACTGTTAACTCAATGGAATTTATATTTAATTTCGGAAAGTGGTTTAAAAGTTAGTTCGCGTATAAACAAATGAAATATAGAAAGGTAAAACGGTCTGAGTTTATTTGAAACTAAGTCTACCCTTTTTCTGGTTCCTTGATGTGATTCGTCCAAAATATATATGATTTTTTAATAAATATAGATGGTAAAAAAGGAAATAAAATTAATGAAGTACTTACTATTAAGATATTAATTCTCTTAGAAAATTAGTAAACGAGAATATAAATTAACTTAAAGATAAACTTATTAGTTTAGAAGAACAAATTAAAAAATTAACAAAAAATCTAAAATACATTGATATAAAAAGAAAACACAATAATATTATACAGATATTTTTAATGGAAACTATCTAGCTTTCATAAAAAAAAAATCTTATACAGGAAAACATCTTTTGGTTCATATGTTGTTATTTCAAAAAGAAGTTACAAGGACATAATTCACGTTTACAATGAACGATACATTTCTTCCTAAGACTAGATGTATGTTTTGCTTTTATTTAACGCTTATTGTATTTTGCTTGTCTGTTCTGAATCTGCATACTGCGTAGACTGGATCTCCAATAAAATTTGGCGCCCAACGTGGGGCCAAGTTGGGGCCATCAGTTGGATCATAATAAAGTTTGGCAACATTTCTAGTAATGGTATAGCGTTTAGGACAAATGAGAAATATTGCAATGTGCTAGTGCAGTGAAGGTGAACCTGTCGAGTTCGATGAGTAAAATTTCTTTAAAAAAACATCCGTGTCACATAGAAATATTTATAATTTTGTGATATTATTGGATGTATCAAAAAAAAGATTACATTTCTCTATACATATAATAATAATACCTTAATTGCGCTACAGTTTCCAATTTACAGGATAATATTCCTAATCGTAAATAACAATAAAATAGCAATATCTATAATATAAATTTTTAAATTACAAAAGTATTTGTGCTTATAGGTTATGATGGAACAGATGATGTAACAAATCAATTTACTACAGTACTTCAAATTGTTTTGCATGAGAACATAAATTTTTTTTCAGAAGTTGTTAAAAATTCTTAAACGTTAAAAACTAATACAAAATGTCTCTCAAAGAAACTGGCAGTCCGTGGCAAAGAAAATGATCCAAATAATAGAATAAACATATTTATTAAAATATCTAAAAACAGTAAGAAATCTTTCGAAATAACAAATGTACAAGACAAACTTCTAAACTTGCGCTATAAACAAAAATAACGTGTTAAATAATAAACTCAATTATTCGTCTCTTGTTAAAGCTTCGGCCAGCAGCATTTGAAACAGGTATTCTAAAGCCAGCTAAAGGTTCGTGGTCAAAAATATAATGAGAGTGTACATTTTATACTACCATACTATCCTCCAACCTACTCTCACACAAATCCTAAACATCCTACAAAATATGCACACGAAACAACCAAAATGAGAGCAGAAGATTTTTCAATTGCGAAAGAATCTGATACCTTCAAAGAACCTGTAGAAGCAGGGCTCGTTCTATAAATCGAGAATCGGGTAATGGAGTTAGACATTCACCTAGATCAACCTCCCCCGAAGACCGTTACGATGTTCAGCAAGAAATAATAACATCAGATATGCCTTCAAGCCGGTTACCCACCCCAGCTAGCTGGCTTTCTAGCAACCAGAAAGTAGTGCATCAAGGGAGGCACCGGATAAAAAAGTTAATCTTCAGGCAACTACTATTAAGCCAGAGGGTGACGAAGACGAAATCACTCTAGAAATCCTAAGAAAAGGTCAGAAGAAAGACAATGATTCTTAAAATGGAGTCAAACCTGCTTGGAAAGAGATATCCAGATACATTGGAGCTATTAAAGCACACTGGGATTCCCTGTATCTTTACGATGGACTATTGTACCGAAACTGAGAGAGTCCCGATGGAGTATATGTAGTCCAAAAAGTGATACTGTCATAAATGTGTTGGAGGAGTTTCATACCAGCCGTTCAGGAGGACACTTTGATACACGAGTTCGGAAAAGATTTTATAGGGTCAATTGACGACGGGACGTAGAAGATTGCTTTAAGAAATGTGACCTATGTAATGGCAGGAAAGAGCCCAATCAAGACGCCGAGTTAAAATGGCACAGTACCTTTCCGGAAGGCCTTTTGAACGAATCGCTATATATATATATATATATATATATATATATATATATATATATATATATATATTGTAATGGTATGTATGTATGATTTAATTATTTTTAAGAATTTTTTTTTATATAAATTTGTTTTCTTAGTGTAGAAAATAATACCTTTCAGCCAACTCATAAAATAAATTTATATTAGACGCCAATGACAATATTATTGTTATATAATAAGCACTTCAGAAAATTACCTATATATAGGCATTTAACATTCCTTTTCTATTAAATTTGCATGAGACTCAGTTATTTGTTTAATATGTTATTACCTTTCATAAAATATTTATAGTTCTCAGGGATTTATAGTGGTTTCAAGAAGCAAATAAGAGATTGTCCCAATCTCCCCTATCAAATTTTGCGAAACGGCAATTATCTTCAAAAATTAATCAATCAGTTATGCAACCAACAATACACATTTATTTGAAAAGAAAAACCAAAGACAATACAGTTAAATAGACAATTAGGTTAGTCAAATATCAAATCATTCATTCATTCAATCATACTTGAGAATTTAAATTATTACACAAAACCAGTTCATTCTACTACACAATCTGTAGTTCAAATGGCCCGTAGTTATATTAGACCTGAATTGGTAACAATGTCCTTGAATATTTCTGTTCGTGTTTAAGAAATATAACCTCAAACTACAATGATTGGTATATCCAATGAAGTTGTCTTGTATTAAAACTTTATATGTTCATAAGGTAAGAAATATCAATTTAAATATAATTATACAGTCAATACCTTTAAGCATAATCACTGAGATTGTCCTTTGCAGGTCAATCACCAGCAGTAGGAATGCTGTATTCCCAGCCGTGGTAAAGTTCTTCTCCAATAAAAACAAAGTAAATTTACCATCATCTGCCAAGATGCCGGATCTTTTATATGTGTTAAAAAAAAAACTGTCCTGTGACGCACTAAGCCGGCACAACGTACTTTTGAGGTGAGTAAATAAATACCTTGCTCTGACTGTTTGTCAATTACAAATATAAAGTTTACAACTAGGTTTCTTTAACTTCTTGATAACTGATCGATTGATTCTTTTCTTTTATAATTTTACGGGATTCAAAAAGATTTTTCATACATTTCATCTTTTATCAATTTTCTACCACCAATTTTTTTCTTAATGAACAACCCCTTAGTTACCAATTTTCATCAAGTAATAACTTTTTAAATTTAACCAATCAAAACGATTTGCTTTTAGCGATCTATTAATTATTTGATTTACTATTTTAACTAAAAGACTTTATTTAAAATATCACTGTCCGATTATTTTTGTGAAATTATTTCATACTACTGTTATTATAATTTCTTTATTCTGGTTGTCAATTTTTATTAATTTAGACAAATCTCCTCATATAAAATCATGTTGGCAACAATTTTACCAATTTTTTTGAAAATTGTCAAGTTTGTCAAACTTTCTTGATAAACTTTCTGTACAGGGTGATAATATAATTATTCGAGGAAAAAAATTGTATATTGATTAAAATTTATTTTATTTTATTTTTAATGATTGTTATTTTATTTTAGGTAAAGACACCTAGATTTTCATGGAATCATATAAGTACAAGGCTTTATAAATTATAGAAACAAGTATTCTTTTAGTCGCTCCATGAAAAATTAAGTTTCTGATGGCTTTAATGCATTCTTACTGAAGGTAAATTTTTAATTTATGTTATTTTATCTAGCTAAGCATATCCTTTTCTACATGATATTTTATTACATTACAATATATATCCTCGGACCACTTCCCTCAACAGAAACGGGAAACAAATACTTAATGGTTGTTTTGGACTAATTTTTAAAGTGGCCAGAAATAGCGCCTAATCCTAATCAATAAGAGACTACCGTAGCGGAAGCATTTATGACGAACGTCATAGCGAGACATGGACACCCTCAGCGTGAAATAAATCCAAGTTAATTTACATTGAAAAGTTAGCGCCATACCATGGTCCAGATCCTCCTTTTTTGGCTCCAACCTTGGACGAATAATTAGAGAAGAGGGAGCATTGATACCCTGCACCACGCAGTAGCCTGCAGCTGTTATAGGAAACGTACGAATAAAAGAACAAGTGTAATGTCACCCATCACCCGACAATACCAAGCTCTCAGAGTCGTTTCAGGGTATCTGAAATCAATTCATACCAATATATTGCTTTTGGATTGTGGACAGTTCCCTTTCCAAGTGAGAAAAATAGATTTATCGGTATCATGTCGGCAAAGCAATAACCTACAAAGAAATCGTAAAAGAAAGTATCCTAGAACTTTTCACCGATTGGGCAAGAGACCCTAGTTTCTGGAGATCTAGAAACACCCTACCAATAATCGAGACATTCCAAAAATATTCGTTCTTTCTACCATATACATAATCTCTAGACAAACTGCCTTATTCTCATTCAACTCTCAAATTTCTCACATCAAAATTGTAAATTTGGATCTAAAAGAAACAATCGAACCGTAATGGACTTTTCTTGGAAAAAGTAAATACTTTATTCAAAAATTATTATATAATATTCACATATGGCTCAAAAACATCGTCCAATGTGGAGTACGTAGTTTACTCCCCCAATCACTTCTCTATCTGTGACCAACTCCCAAATTTCTTCTTAATCTTCTCTGCTGAAATATATGCAATTTATATGGCCTTGGAAAAAATTGCACAGCTAAACCTCAGTAATATCATAATCTTTTCTGATTTACAAAGCGCCATAATGGCTATCACAAAAAGATCATTTTCTTCATCATCTGTCTGACCATCCTAAAAATCAGAGAAATGTACTATCAATTATCCAATCAAAACAAAGACATGCGATTTGCATGGATTCCAAGCCATCAGGGCATCACGGGCAACGCCAATTTGGGGAGAAGTGTGGCAAGAGCCACATTTCCTCTTATACACTACAAGATGTCAATAACTTAATCAAAGTACAGAGTTTCGAAGAATGGTATGACTACTAGTCTAAGAAGTCAATGATATTGAAGTCACAGTTTCAGTTTTATGTCATTGTACGATAACGTTCATAGTTGTATAGTTGAGTTGTAATAAATTGAATTATCAAAAACCAGTGTAACAATATATTTAAGCAGTTGTGACTGTAACTACAACGTGAAGCAACAAGTTAGGATGGTTATCGGAAATCCGATGTTTTGACTGGGCACAGTATTCAAAACGACGTAATACTTTTAAAAACACCTCTTATTTCGTTTGACTTTTAATAGCAATATTAAAAGTGAAACTAAAAGCAATTAACACAATTTTAAATCAAATAATTCTGTAGACCAGTCATTATTGACTGTTTTGTTGCTGGATTTATTTTGATAAATCTTCAGTTAAAGGTTTGTATTTTCCTACACTTTAGTGCTAAGCTACTTACTTTATCTGCCAGTCGGTTTCTTTTGTTTGATTTTATATTATCTAACGCTAAAAATTGTAAATAAAGCCATCACTAGAATTATCAAGGTGCTAAAAGTATAATCGATTTCAAGCACTCCAAATTTTTTGTGTTCTTAATGGCACTCTTCTTCGGTCTAGTCTCCAAACGATTTCTCTCCAGAATCTCAAGTATTGACGCCTTGAAATTCAGCAAGTTGCATCTCCGACTCATCAATTTGCATCCATTGAAAATAATTAAATTCCAAAGTACTGTAAACTACTTCTTGAGAAGACATGGTAAGCGGTATTGGGACTAGCAAGTCACTTTTTGACGGTTTTTAGCCGATGACCATCTGTAAACAATGCATGTCACCAGAAATGCCTTGGCGTCTCATCTTTGACACGCATGCCATAGCTTCACGATTACTGTGCTACTGCTATCTCTACTATGTCTATTTTCATTGTGTAGTTGTAGCAAGACACACCCCTTTCTATCCAATTTCCGTATACATTAAAATTTATAAATTTAATAATCCTAAATCGTCAATTTATTTCATAAGCTCGGAACTTAACGTTTCTCGTTACGATTTTAATTTTCTGTATGAAAAACCATTATTTACCTCATTATTATTCATATCGGTATCGCTGTGTTGTGCTAGAAATTCGCTTACTCACCTGTTTAATTAGAATGTATATGCGATTCGGTTATTGACCCCATGAAAACCATCTAAAAATAATATACGATATCTCATCCATCAATCTGACAACAGAAATTGCAGCGAGACCCATTTAAAAGTGCTAAATAACTTCATTTACATTTCATTCTTCGCCTTACTTTGAACATTGGTTTTTATATAACCTGTACACTGTAAAATTTTCTTTACAACTTTGGTCAGTAGAAGAATTACGAATGGTCACATATGTAATGTAAAATAAATATTTAAATCGCTATCTTTTTTAGAGGTAAGTAACTTCTAGATTATATTGAATTTTATTGTTCACATTATTGCGAATACTCCAACATTTATAACAAGGGCAAGAACTGAGGTATTATCACGTTAAAGATCTAGTTACAAACTGGAGAGTAACGAGTGAACCATCTCTATCTGATCACAAAATAATTATGTTTATGTTAGAGAAGATTCTCAGGAGGAATTATAGAAAAACAGATTGGTCCAATTACACCACTCTAAAACAAAACTTAGCACGTATCCGAACTAAACAAGGGCTGACTAGGTCTGGAAAGCGATCTAGAAAAACTGAATAAGGTAATAATTGAGGCATATGAATCAAGCTGCCCCATTCAACCGAATAAAACTAGTAGGGATGTTCCTTGGTGGAGCAGTAATCTGTCAAACTTAAGATCCGAATTGCAGAAACTATATAACAGGGCTAAGCACAGCAGAGACTGGCAGATATGCAATAAGGTACTTACCACCTACAACATAAAAATCAGGCAAGCTAAATGTAACAGCTTCATGAAATTTTTCAAGAAGATTAGAGCCAGACCTGCGACAGCAAGACTGTGCAAGGCTCTGGCAAAAGGTGGAGTGAATATAGAGAAACCAAATGGAAGCTTCATGGAGAGTGAGGAGGAAAGAGCTCGCCTCTTACTAACTCGCTTACCTGGGAACACACCTTTTTTAATAAGGGGCAGGTAAGCAGACCCTCAAGAGAGGTCGTTGCAGTGGCCAAAAACATTTACACCAGCAATCGGTTAAAGTGAACCGTGATTACTTTTAAATCATTAAAGTCTCCAGGTGTGGATGGAACATTTCCTGTCCTGCTTCAGCAGGCACAGGAGGAATTACTATCACATATAATGTAGATATCCTGGAGCAGTCTGGAACTGGGATATACAGTGTAGAACAGCCAAAATGAATAAATTCAGTAGCTTAGTTACTGTGCATATTTATAAAAAATCCCGAAACAAGTCAATTTTAGATTATATAATGACATCCTGCAGCGTAAAAATTTTACCCCTACCTTCAACTTCCTTCGAGTGACAGTTGCATCCCCCAAATTTTTTAATACGACATAGCTGCTTGCATTGTTATGTTTGTTACTGAGGGTGTAGATGTTATACTTAATAGTTAATAAAAGGCACCATGTCTCTAGTAGGTATTAGGTTTTATTGTTGACTGCTTTTCAATGTTTTGTTACAATTCTTACATTAATACTACCACCACCTGAAGCACACCGCATGTCGTCGATGTTCTTCTAATGATATAGGTAAAGCGCTGTTGCTACGTTGATCTATAATTATGAACATATACGACATTATTGCAAAAATTAATAGTAAAAAAATTAATTTATATGATCGACGAAATTCGCTTCAACACCTAAAACAATAAATAATGCAACGATTGTTTAATTTAAAAATAGTTTATTTATTAAAAACAGTTTCTTTATAATTTATTTTTAACGTAATAATTAATTTATATATTACTTAGGCCTATTATAACTCACAATTCTAATTTATTTATCACAATTTATCTTTTCTATATAGCACTTAAATTGAAACTGAACTTCTATCGACAAATTTACGCTATTTATGTAAAGCCAACTCTGCACTAGCACATTCTCGACCATCTAGAAATTTTGGAATTTCTTCATCTATGACTCAGCCGCCGCGTAACGATTTCTCTGGTAGCTTCTCGAAGCAGTGCATTTGTCTCTATATGACCAGCGCTAGACTTCATATCGCGGGTAAGGTAGTAAACAAAGAACAGAATCGGCTTTGCTTGACAATAACTAATAGAGTTTCGTTCTTTATAATGAGAAGGCAACCAAAAACAACTTTAATTGCATTTTTCGACAATATAAACAAACAAATGACTTAAAAAGTTCGTTTAAAACGTCTTAGCAACTCGCTAAGTGATTGAAACTATGCGTGGTCTAAATATTCGTAGGAGAAAAAGGATACCACACATCACAAATCCTTCTGACCAATCAGCCTCACATCCTTTGTATTAAAAACAGTGGAGAAGACTGTTGATAATTGCATCAAAACAGAAATCCTGAGGAAGGCACCCTCTTCACCACAACCAGAACGCGTACCGAACAGGAATATTTACAGAGACTGTCTTAATGTGATACAGCTTACTGGTGAAGCCTAGGATGCACTGATAAGCAAAGAAACGGTCGTGTGCGTCTTCTTAGATATAGAAGGAGCACTCGCATACAGAAATGGATGACTCATCTGCTGGCTACGAGAACTGCAGAGACACAGATATGGCAGGATATCATCTCCAGCTGCACAACCAGATTAATGTGAAGTCTAACCGTAGACGAACTTCTATGCAGATTGACTCACCTAGGCATACCCTGTCAAGGTTGCGCCGACGACATAGTCATATTTTGCAGAAGAAAGTTTGTAAATATCCTGTGTAATATAAGAGGACTATAATACACCAAAAATAGTGCCAAGAGGTAGGGCTTAGTATAAACCAAACCAAAATAACACTGGTAGCCTTTATAAGGAAGAGAAATATCAATCTTAAGACCGTCAAATAGGACGAAATAGATATAGAATAAAAAAAAAGTCAAATATCTAGGCCTAACCCTAGACAACAAGATTCTCTGGAACATACATGAGAAGAAAGTAGTAAATAAGGCCACAAAAGACCTAAAATTATGCAGAAAAATTGCGGAGAAAAAAAGGACATGTAACCGGATGTATACAATAATAGCGAGACCAATTATCACTTATGGGTCTGCAGTCTGGAGTAACAGAACTAGTTTATCTACTATGAGAGCTAATATTATCTCAAAAGTACAAATACTAACCTGTGTTTGCATCACCGAACCTGTCTAACGGCCGCCATGGAGGTGATTTTAAACCTTTTAAATCTACATTTACTGATAGAGAACGTTGCAAATTAGAATGATCAAAAACAGAGACAAAGATACTTGGGATATGCCCCAGAAGTATCGTTTTGTGAAAAACTTGAAAACCACAGAGCTGGGCTGCAATGAAGAATAAAGCCACCGTTTTCCACTGAAAGACATGCTATTCAGTGGTATGTGGATGGTTCCAAAACCATAGAAGGAACTGGATTAGGAGTGTATAGGCCTAGAATCAGGCACTCTGAAAGTATGGGTTACTACCCAAACGTCTTCCAGGCGAAAATAATTCACGCCATTGAGAAGTGTATCCAGTTCAACATCGAGAGAAACTATCATATCCGATAGCCATCGAAGTGCTAAGCCCAAAAAGGGTCTGGAGATGCATAGAAAAACTGAATGAGCTGGGCGAGGAAAATACAGTTATACTCACTTGGGTCTTGGGACATAACATGGAAGAGGGTAACGAGATTGCAGCTAGTAGAAAAGGAACTTAAACACCCTCTTAGATTAAAAAGGAATTGGGCAGTAGATTAACCGATAATTGGAACAATTGGGATAAAGACAGGCTAGGCTATTTATGGGAGAATATAACCAAAAAAGATTGGGCAAGAAACAAAGTAAATTGAGAGTAGTAGAAGATAGTGAGTGAAGATTCTGTAAGGAGGAGGATAAAAACTCCATTCACATTCTGACTTAATGTGAAGCACTCCAGAATCTAAGAGAACTATTTTTAGGAGCATACCAAATAGAAGGAGTTATTCTACCTAACTTGGATCTACTCCAAGACAATTTTCTCGATGAATTAGCGATAGAAGGACGCACAATAGATATTTTAGTTGCATTGCATTAATACCCCATACCCAACATAACGAATCTATTCTAAGTTGGGCATTTAATTGCTCCATTTGAATTGTTTTTGTTCATTGAATTCTAGGAAACTACTCACATTTAACAAACTTAAAAAAATTAACGGAACTAAATCTAACTAAAAAGCTTACCTGTTGTACAAATTCAGAACTCTGTATCAAATATCCTCACTATAAAAAAATATCCAATTTAGATATCGTGCAACTTTGTTATAATCAACGTGGTTTTCATTTTAATCAGATAATTCTTTAGACTTTTTAATAAATACTTTAAATCTTACTCTTCTGGCGCAATTTTGATTACATCATCATTTTAAAATGTAGCCTAAATCCTATTTAACTTTATCATGGACTTGCTTCAAAATAAGAGTTGGAAATTGCCAATTATTAAGTCACGTTTATGTTTCTACTATATTTTCTTTTTCTCTACTAAATCAGTATTCCAGTATTTCAA
This sequence comes from Psylliodes chrysocephalus, assembly GCA_927349885.1. Taxonomy (NCBI): domain Eukaryota; kingdom Metazoa; phylum Arthropoda; class Insecta; order Coleoptera; family Chrysomelidae; genus Psylliodes; species Psylliodes chrysocephalus. The sequence continues at coordinate 76,270,513 of OV651817.1, forward strand.
TTCATTATATTATACGACATTATCATTTGACTTATTCAAAGAAAAAACACCTTTTTATAATTAATATGTTCGTTTAAAATATTTAAATTTGGAGAATGTTGAGATTCAGAAAATTTTATAGAAAACTCGTTTCGGTTTTTTACATGGTTCCAGAAAGATGTATAGCATAAATCAACCATTTGGGTCATTGTACTGAAGGGGTTAATGATTCACTAAGCCTCGCTCCACGGCAAATAAATAAAATACTAAATTTTTCTTATAATCCCATCATTTGAAATTCACGTCGTACAATAAATATTTATGTAGATACGATGGATTAGTCTAATTTATGCGAAAACTCCCGGTTACAATTTATTCGATACACAAAATAGTGTCAGCTGTATTCCCCGCAAACAACGAACCGAACCCAACGGGTTCGAAATTTCATATTCACTTCGTACGCATTTCTCTTATACCAGAACTCTGACGACTCTCCAAAAATGATTTATATGCTAACGGGCGACGAATATATGTGCATGAACTGTACAACACATTTATTCGGTATGTTACTGAATTTAACGAGGTTGATTTGCATCCGCATATCTCGCACTCCAATGTTTCAGAAGGAATTGTCGTATTGCCGGAGTTGCATATTCTATGAACTCGCGGCTTGTGGCTTGTCCTCTCCTCTCCTTCGCAGTCCCGTGTAACGTGTAAGTCAGATTTGGATTTGGAGCTTGTACTGGGTCTATTGGCGCCGCCTGTTTCAAGGACAGACGGCTTTTGCATATGAGGCCCCTAAATGCAAAACTTCGTATTTGCATCGCTAGTCATTTCGTGAGTAATCTGCAGCGAAAAACTTATAATTCCCGTTGGGATTTACAACATCAGCACATTATATCGAACTGCTACATTAGGCATGAATGGGTTTCATATATTTATTTACTGGTTGTCTGTTCCAATTTTTGGAAAATAAAACTCCCGAAACACTTAGCCGTGCAGTTGTCAAAACGTAAAAACAATGTTATGCTATCCGTTTCGTTATTACTAAGCGATACAAGAGACTAAGCAAAACAAGAATACAAATTATACAGATTGATGGGTATGTAATATTTAATTGTTTGAGCAAAAATAAAATATTTGGAGTCTTTCTGGTGAGCGAAGAAATTAGACACCGTGTCTGTATCTATAACGTGGGTAATTACGCCTCGCTAAACTCTTAAATTAATAAGCTGCTTTTTAGATCAGCCAGTCTACAATTTGATGTAGTTATGTAGTCATTACTGACTAACCTACAATTTTAATCCAAAAATCTTACAAACTAATTACTTATCTAAGAAGTCCCCATTGGGCTGTCTTAATTGTTTCTAGCACTAACTAGCTCAAATGGCTTCTTCCTTTTGAGTCTTCTGTTGAGTGTGGTGTTGTTCAGTAATTGCAACGCTTCGTTGACGTAAGAGTGGAGTCGACCTTCATGTTTCGCAGCAAACCTCTTTATTTCTTCTTCGATTGTTGGCATCTTCAGGTCTCTATGAAGATAATCGTTTCGGTAGAACCAATGTGCATCAACAATGCATCTTAGGACTTTATTTTGGAAAACTTGTATCATGTTGATATTACTCTTGCTCGCACATCCCCATAGCTGTATGCCATAAATCCAGATTGGTTTTGAGATTTGTTTATTAATCAGCAGTTTGTTGTGCACTGACAATTTGGATTTTCTTCCTAGGAGCCAGTACATTTTTTTGAATTTAAGTTCAAGTTCTTTACGCTTTTCTTTTATGTGCTCTTTCCATTTAAGTCTTACATCTAGGTTCATCCCTAGGTATTTGGCCGAATCGTAATGCGGAATAACGTCATTGTTTATTCTTATTTGTTTTTGTTCATTTGGTCGAAGAGCAAAATTAACATGCACTGATTTAGTTTGATTTATTTTTATTTTCCACTTTTTTGTCCATCGATTGATTCTGTTGCAGATTTCCTGAAGTTTTTCTGAGGACTCTGTATTAGTTCCGCCAACTGCCAATATTGCAGTGTCATCCGCAAATGTTGCTATTTTAACAGATTGTTGTTGAGGGATATCGCTGGTGTATAATAAGTAAAGAACCGGTCCTAGCACACTGCCCTGTGGGACACCTGCTTTAATTTCTTTCATTTCGGAGTATGCCTCGTCTTGCTTTACTCTAAACGTTTTTTCCGTTAAATATGATTATAGAATGTCGACATATTGTCTAGGGAGCATTTTTTCAAGTTTCTGTATTAGGCCAGCGTGCCAAACCTTGTCAAATGCTTGGGCTACGTCAAGAAATATAGCTGAGCATATATATTTTTCTTCGTAAGCTTTTTCGATATCAGCTATCCTGTGTACTTGATCTATTGTCAAGTGTTTGTTTCTAAAACCAAATTGGTGCGAATGGATCAGATTTTTATTTTCAATTATTGGTTTTAGTCGTTTTAGTAGTAGTTTTTCAAATAACTTAGATATTATCGGTAACAATGATATAGGTCTATATGACGACACTTCATTCAGAGGTTTTCCTGGCATAGGAATTCGGATAACTTCAGCCATTTTCCACGCATCAGGTATATATTTAAGGCGAAATGCTGCATTTATGAGGTATGTCAATTTAACAATAGCCTTCCGTGGTAGTTTCTTTATTTCTCAAGTAATAAGGTCATATCCTGGGGCTTTTTTGTGAGTTGATGTTTGTCTGAATTTCTTTCGTAACTTCATTGGGAGTAACTAGCTTAATTTCAAGTTGTTCCATATTATGGATGGTCTCATTAGGAGTGTCTTGATTTTCATTTAATTGTCTCTTGCCCATTTGTTTTCTGCTATTCTGATAGGAGGACAGTGTTTACAGAAATTTTTCATCTTTTTAGTTGCCTTCCAGAGTGAATAATCAGTTTCTTTATGATCTGTTAGCCCTACTAGGTATCTGTTGAAGGATTCTTCTTTGTGATTTAGAATTTCTCTTCTCAGTCTTTGGGTAGCCCTATTTAATATATTTTTATCTTCTGGTGATCTTGTCATCTGCCATTTCTTTCATAGTTTTCTTTTTTCTGCTACTAGTTCTTTTATCTCGACAGGATAGTTTTTTCCAGCTGTTAATGTTCTTACTTTTAGTGTGTTCCTCCATGCAGCTTGCTGGATTTCAACTATAAACCTTTCCATATCTTCATCTAGCTGATTTTTCGTTTTTAGTGTTATGGTCAGTTGAATAGTATCTTGAAAACCTTCCTATTTAGTTTTCCGATTTGCTGGGGTCGGTTTGGCTTTCTCTTTGAATAACATTATCACTTTAGGTCGGTGGGCCAATAGGTGGGTTTTTCAGAAGATTGGTATGTACAACCAAGTTCTGATGCAGCTCGGTGCAATTCTTTTCCGTTGACTGTGGTTAATCTTAAACCCCAGTTTGTGTGTTTGGATTATAAATTTGTTACCTAGTTTTTTGAGTACATTGAGATAATTTTCTTTTTTCTGGTTGTATCTTGGTGGGCAATAGATTGCAGCTATAGTAATTTTGCCCCCTTAACGTTAATGGTGCTACTGGTTACCTGATTTTCTGGTTCTTGGATGCCTGGTTCCTCATAGTGGGAAATGTAATTTTTAATAATTAACGCACTTCCTCCTCTTGCTGTATTTGATGGATGGATAGTGTGATAGAAGTTATATCCTCCGAATTTAATGTATGACTCTGTTGTAAGGTGGGTCTCAGAAATCAGACATATATCTATTTTTTGTACGTCCAAGAAAACTTGGATATCAGTTTGTTTTTGGATAATACCATTAGCATTCCAAGTGGCTATTCTAATATCTCTTTTGTCCATTGGTGGTTTTGTTATATGTTTTGGGTTTATTTAATTCTTCTAGCTTCTGGATCCTGTCAGAGAGTGAATCTATTCTGGTTATTAAGGATAATAATAATAATTCATGAGTAGTACTTTCTACTAAGCTGATTGGCTGTGAAGTATGCTGCGAAATTTGTGGCGTGGGATTCATGGCTGGTTGTGACCTTTGAATTGGTTGCTCCTGTGAGTTTGTTACCTGAGAATATGTTTACATCCCATTTCATATTTAGGTTTAAGAATATGGAATACATTCAACATCCTGAGGCTTGTTCTGTTCTAGAAGAATCTATAAACTAAGGATAAGGGGTAAATATAGAAAAATAAGCTCGCTAAAGAAAATGACATTGAAATTAATAATTTATACAAGAAAAATTGTATTTGGGGATTATAATTCGAAAATAAGCAAAAAGCAAGAACAAACAAAAGTTACAGGAAAATTAATAGATAGCATTTATACCAGAATCGAACCTAAAAATTAATAAGTAAATTCTTTAACTGTAAAGATGTTCATAAAGTCACATGGATTTTCTAGGACGACAAAACCAAGAATAAATCGATCATAATATCCTAATTGAAAGCAACCATACGGCGGTGAAATATGTGAGGATTACTATAGGGGAGCTGATGCCAATTCAGATCATTTTCTGGTAGCGCTAGAACTAAAACAAGAGACCCCTGACGTGAATCAAATGATTAAAAAGCGTGGGAAACAGTACAACGCCAGGGAGCTAGGGATCAACGAAGTATGAAAGAAAATTAGTGAATATGAATTAGATGAATTAAAAAAAGTGGCAACTACAGAATATATTAATGAAGAATGGTTACAAGTAAAAACAGTCATGATAAAATGGGCCTAAAAGTACATGAAACAAACCAAAAGTAAACCCCAAAAAGAATGGTTCGTTGAAGAATGTAGAGAAGCTTAAAACAATAGAAATATAACTAGATTGGTAATGCTACAAAGAAATACGAACAGCAAAGAAAATCGAGTCAAAAAATATGTAGGGATAAAAACGAAAACTCTGAGAGGATTGGATGAAGGAGACATAGAATATATTTGTGGAGAATGACATACTTAAGAAAGTTTTACCAGTAGATTAAGATAAATAAGTCACAAAAGTCACCAAAAGTTGTATATTTCAAAAAAGAAGATGGAAAAAAAGCTGGATCTGGTTGGTACTAAATGCTTCGGCAGACTGCTGAACTCGGACGATGGCCATGAAATTTCAGTAACACTATTACAAACGTGACGTTCCCTAGACATCATTTTCCTTTTTACAATTAGCAAATTTTTTGATAAAATGTTAAAGGTTTAGATATATCAGCTAAAAATTCATATATGAATAATTTAGTGATAGAAAATAAAAGTTCTTCCATAGCTTTGGGGAAATAAACTTTGCGGAAGGAAAACATCTAAAACAAAAATTGAAAAGTTAGTTATAGAAAACAACAAAGAAATTACAGACAAATTTGACATGGCAAACAAGTTTAATAACTACTATACTGAACTCGGGCAAAATCTTGCAAACAGAATCAGGGCCGCCGAGAGCCAGGCCGGGCCCCGGGACAATTCTCTACAGAAACTTTTCGTTTTCTAAAAAAAAACATACATTTTCTCCCTACCTCAATCACTTCTTCTAAAAATGTCCTCACCTCTACAAAAATATTTGATCCCTAACTTACTTCAATTATTCTTCTTCTAACAATCACATCACCATGCGGGAACAGAAAACCCTATTGTCGGGCCCCCTTACAGCGCTACCGGGCCCCTAAAAAATCTCCTGTTTGGGATGGTATTAAATCAGAAACTGTGCAAGAAGTTAGAAATGAAATCATTAAACCTCTCACGCATCTTATAAACAAATGTATAAATAACGAATGCTTTCCTGAGTGTCTAAAAATTGGTATAATAAAACCCCTCTATAAAAAAGGGAAGAAGACTGATGCAAAATTATCGACCCGTATCAATATTATCTGTATTTTCAAAGATTATTGAAAAAATTATAATAATAAAAATGACGAAATTCTTAAATAAATTTAATATAATATCTGACAACCAGTATGGTTTTAGAGAGAAAAGGTCGACAGAAGATGCAATATATGCACTAACTTCACAATTATACAATGCTTTGGATTCAAAAACACCCGCAATTTCCATCTTCATCGACCTCTCTAAAGCCTTCGATACTGTATGTCACAAACGGTTGTTACAAAAACTTACTGGCTTACGAGGAAAAATTTTTAATTTATTAAAAGGCTATTTAGATAATAGGATCCAACATGTGGATATTGATGGAATACGTAGTGGACAGAGAATTGTTACTTATGGAGTACCCAGTCCTGGATTTGTCAATAGGCCATATAGGCCGCGGCCTAGGGGCGGCAGATTTCAGAGGACGCTTACTTGATTTCAGAGAATAAAAGTCAAACAAGTTCACTGGTTTTCTCATTGTTTTTTTTTTATACTAATACGTAAAATCCCTATAGAAACTCATTCCTATCGAAAATTATCAATCCTAGGTACCTACTGTTATTGTACCTATTTTATCTATATTACGACGATTTGGTTCAAGAATGTGTACATTTTCACAGGCACATTTCCTCTAATAAAACTACAGAGTGTGCAGTGAAGCCTGGATCAAACTCACTACTGTCTCTCAACGTTTTTAAGGAATCAATCTCTGTCTAATGTTTACCCTAACTTGGTTATAGCTCTCCGCATTGCACTTTCCACTCCCGCTACAAACTGTTCTAGGAAGAGAAGTTTTTCCTGTTTAAAATGCCTGAAAAATTATCAAAGGTCTTCATTGTCTCAAGAAAAAATGAATTCTTTAGCTCTTCTCTACAAAGAAGCAGAGATAATAAACACCATAAACTATCATGATATTAGAGATGATTTTGTTATTAAAAAGTCTCGTAAAATATTATAATTCTTGTTTCGTTTTTACGCTCTTTCTTAATGACTAATTGATTCATTTATTTAACTTTAGTATCTTCCTTACTACAAATGGAAAATTATTATTTTAGAAAGGTACATGGGGCGGTGAAAATAAAGTGGCCTACACTCATAAACAATATAAATCCGGTACGGGGAGTACCCCAAGGTACGGTACTCCGACCGCTATTATTTACTCTATATATATATATATATATAAACAGCTTGATAAAACTAAATACTAAAGGAAATATTATCAGCTTCGCCGATGACACTGTCATAACTTATTTTGCTCCAAATTGGGATGAACTGAAAGCTATCATTCACGAAGATTTCAAAGAAATAAAAAAGTGGTTTCAACTAAATAAACTTACACTAAATAATAAAAACTAAATATTTGTCATATTCATCTTATATAAACCATCAACCAAATCTAGGACCACTGAGTATAGATGACATCCAGATCCCAGAATCAACATCAATTAAGTATCTAGGTATTATTGTGGATCAGCATCTCAAGTGGGACCAGCAGATAAATAATATCACAAATAAAATTAGAGCATTACTTTTTAAGTTCAGATACTTACGTGATTTTCTAGATGAAAAACAACTCAAAATTTTATACTCTTCCTTGGTGCAATCACACCTAAATTATGGAATAGTTGCTTGGGGTGGTGCAGCAAACTGTCACATGAAAAATCTTAACACGTTACAAAAATGGTTATTAAAAATTATGTATAGGAAACAAATAACCTACTCTAGTGATGCACTTTTTAATGAAACTAAATTGTTCGACATGAGACAACTGTACTGTCAAAACATTCTAATTAACGTTTTTAAAAATAAAATAAAAATTATTCTTTCCCCACATGTCTACTGCACCAGAGGATAAAATGCGTATCTTACAACCTCCCATAAAACCATTGGGCAGCGTTGTCCCAGTTACTTTGCACAAGATTATACAATTTATTGCCAACTGATATAAAAAATATCAACGATCTAAGGCGTTATAAAATGAGCATAAAGAGCTGGTTCATAAAGCAAAATAGAGATATTTTGAATAATTTGATTAGTCTTAATTATGTTGCGTCTTTTTTTTTGACTTCAGCCTCCTTCTGACACTTCCATTCTTCTTATTCAGTGTAGTATGCATGGTTTTCAAAAAATGATGGAACGTTTCTTGCCAATTACGCTTATACTTTATCAAATGTCTAATTCTAATTCGGCCAAAACACATCCTTGGTACACAAATATCTATTTTACAGCTGGTTTCATTGCAACGATCGATGGTTTAATATAAAAAACTCGAGTAAATTGTAAAATGATCTTTTGTCCAGTAGATTCTTATTATAGTATTAGCCTATATTATTTTTGATTGAAGATGTATATATTTAAAAATGCCGTTTGCTTATATTTTGAAAAATGATTTAACACAATCAAAACATTTTAATTATTATTTTTCATTTATATGGCTTATACCGGATCTGTACGTACTCTAATAGCTGTCAGTTGTCGCCACATATCACATACTTCGATTTTCTCTTACTATACGGAGAATGGTCGCACTGCGCAACTTTCTGAGTGCCTTTTAAAAGGAGATAGAAAACTCCGCCATTTTGATGCCTTATTTAGTGTTGCCTACATCTAGTTTTAGTGATTATGTTATAATATTTACCCAAAGTCAGTCCCCAAAGATATTATTATTTACTTTACAAAACCATTTACAAATAATGAATATCTTGAAAACCTTGAAAGTACCTGTGAGGAATTATGCACAGTTGAATAATTCTTGCTCAATATATATTTTTTTTTCATTACAACCTAAGCATCTCGAAAAAAAAGTAAGAATTACTTACATATTCTTTCCCTTTGTTTAGTTTTTCGCCTGTCTATTTCACTGAAGAATATTTGATAGTTAATGTTAGCACTCAAAGCTCAGAAGACGGCGAGTTTCTCTCAAAATACAACGTTCAACCTTAAATTACTTAGAAAGAAACTTTCGAAAACAGAAAGCTAATTTCCACACAGGCGAATATGTATAATCCTTTGTGCTGGAGGAAAATGCAGAACGTAAATAAAATGTTGGATGTTTCCTTTCTTTCCGGACAAGAGAGGGATAATTAAAGGTGGTTCATTATAACTTTATGGTTTTATCTCTGAGATGAATTAAGATTTGAAATAATACTTTATCTATTGCAGCGAAATTTTGAAAATGATCATTAAAGAGGTAGAATGTAGAGTAATATAATAGTTATTTAATGAAAAGGAGAAGAAAGAAGGAGAAATCGATTAGACCTAACTTGTTAAAATACTTAACTGGGAACAAAAAAATTCACACATTGAAAATCAATTTTTTACAATAATTCGGAAAATATGAAACAAACAATTTATCATGAAAATAGACATGTGGTTTTTGTGGAGACAAACCAAACTTTCCGAGAAAACAATAAGAAAATCTAGTAAGTAACCATTTTAATAAATCCAGTGCCATCAGAAAGATACAAAAATATTTATCTTTGAATGCCATCATAAATATCTACCAGGTCCGCGCCGTACATAAGGGCAAAGTCGTGTAATGCACGAAGGCGCCTCAAAACTTAAAAGAAAAAAAAAAGATAACGCAACAAACCTATAACCTAATTACTACACTTGTGGTGTCTGAAAATGGGTTAATTAAAAATTAAAAATATTCGTTATTTTTTTTGCAGGGATTTGCCCCACCAAATGGGGCAAACACCCGCGGTGCAGGGATTTACCTCAATGGTGGGTAAAGTAGGCTAAAAAAAATAATTTCATGACAATATTGTTAATATTATCATTTTATTTCTATAGAAACATTGAAAAGTATTTTTTTGCTTAAAAAATGTAAAACTAAGTATAAAAAAAGTAAAATAGGTTAGAAATAAATGCAGTAACAATTTACTAGTACATTGTAAAGTTAGTCAAATTCTCTGTGAATGTTATAACATTATGAAACCTAGCAGAGTTAATCTCAGTAGGTTTTGACGTCAGGAATAAAGGACTCTTCATTCGTTTCCGAAAATTTCTAAGTTTGCGGTAATTTTTTATAAAATACTCCTTCATAACCTCCTTGGTAAGTAGAGATGATCCTAGCTACGTAGTGTCGAAAAGAACACTTGGTTCTACCCTGAACTTTAACTACAGCATACTCATTTGGCAACATCATTTTAGAGCTCTGATGTGAGTTCTCAATCCCTTCCTCTTGAGCATTTATCTCATCATCAGATTAAAAATCAGAGCTACTGTCATGAATAGAATAATCTGCGTCGGTGTCTGAAGAGTCCAGTTCTCTGGAAATATTCTTCTCCTTTTTTGGATTGACGGCGGAGAAGAGTTGCTTAGTTACATTTTCTATTGTGCATTTTTCATTTCCAGCAAACGTTTTTCCTTCTCTGTAGTTTGTTTTTCTTTTTCAGCCAGTTCTTTTTCAATACGTTCTTTATTAGGAGTGGACGTCAGTAACTCAGACTTCAACCCTTTTCCTTTTCGTTTTCTCCTTATTTGTATTTTAGGAAGAGGGATTATTTCTCCAGGAGTTAAACGAGCTTGATTGGGAAGAACATCTTAATTCAATGATATCGTTTCCATAGCACCATGGCTGCTGCTTGGTTGCATATCCTCATCTATTGCAACAGCAAGTAGATTTCCTTTTGAAGGTGTTTCAATAGCAGGGTGACTGCTGCCTTGTTAAATATCTACTTCTTTTGCAACAGTAAGTGATACTGAAGTGGATTGCAAATCATACGCTTCAGAAATAGCTTGCACAATATCTAGCTTATCACCATCATTATTAAATATTACCATTCGATCATCATCGTCTTGCTCTTCTTCTGGCAGCTGGTCTGTCACCTCTGATGGTTAAAAGTCCGCGTCTGAGAAGATATTCGCGTTAAAGGGATGAGTACCAGTTGCTTTAAAAGCTTGAACTGCATTTTCAACAGTGTTAGCTTTTTCAAAAGCTACCTTGAATGTCTCAGCAACATTATAAACGCTGAAGGTTTGTCCTGGATGAGAAACATCCCACGAATCAACAGCTGCATCATTATAAGCCTTGATCGACCGGAAAATACAACGATCAAGAGGTTGGGTTTTGTAACTACTGTGGGGTGGCAATGTAAGCAGGTGGATATGGTTTGATTTTGCCAAAGTTACTGCCTCCAGACTTTTGTGAGAAACATGGTTATCAAGCATGAGCAATATTAGGTTGGTCTCGCTTGGTTTTGAATATTTTTGGAAGTGTTTTAGCCACTTCATAAAGGTAGGGGTGTTCATATATCCTTTGTCGGTAACTGCAATGTGGCATCCTAACCGGCCGATTTTGATAAGAAGCCGATTTTCTCTTTTTCGTGCGTAGATGAAGAACGGTGGTACAAAATAGCCAATGTACTCAACGCACATACAGCGGTTACTGTTTGTCCTTGCTCTGCTGCTACTGCCTTTGCGACCTCTTTTATTCCTGTGGGAGCAACGTGTTTTGGAAGTATATTTGCAACTGTTTCGCCCATATTGAAGATTTGGCTGGTGGTAAAACTGTACTTCTTCATGACTACCTCCAAGTTACCAAAATATTGAGAAAGTTGTAGCTTATTAAACCCCATTGTTCGGGCAACGCTCGTTTTCCATGGAACACGCAGAGATAGCTTGTTTCTTTCCATGAAGGCTCGCGTGAAATCCCTCCCAGCTAGTTGCGCTTCAGCCGAAAATTGATGAAGAAGGTTGTTCTCCTTAGCATATTTATATAGAAGGAAACGCAAGGATTTTATTGTTAAGCCAAAAAATTGCTTGTACAGGTCAATACAGTGGCCTACCAACTCTGTTTCCTGATCTGACGAGAAGGTCGCTCGATATCGTCCGAGTTTTTTCCCTCTACCTTTCTTGAGTCGATCCCTTAGTGTCGACTCATGAAACCCGACTTCTTGGGCCGCTTGATGGATTGAAACGCCTCGGGCGATCAGTGCACGTGCCGCAGCGAGTGTATCTTCGGTCATTGGCAAGTATTGGGTTTTTCTTTTATAGTTTCTAAAACAAAAATATAAATTAAAGTGTGCATAAAATATTTTGTAAACAAAGTGGGGCAAAGCCCCGCCCCCTAAAAGGCTGCGAGGTTTTGGTCCACTCCGTATTGTTTGCAGCCATTCATTTTTACAACACTTGTTAACAAAGTGAAGCAAAATTCAAACACAGAGAAATAAAGCTCAAGATGCATACTATTCACTAAAGCACGAAAAGCTCAATTTACTTAGCTAAATTATTAATAACAATACCTAATACCTGGATATTATATTAACCTTTAAAAGGTGACATGTTGTATTATTAAAATAATATATTGTTTTGTTTTTATTTGTCGAACAGTTTCGTCCTGTGATATATAAACGAGTATTTTTAATGTTTTACATATTTTTTTTATTTTTTGTGCTTTTGTATCGTATATTTTATTTGAAACTAAATTACAAAAATTTTGAGTTGTAATACTGCTAGAATATATTTCTGTTTTATATAAGTTTATAATAATTATGTTATGTACCTCAATGAGAAAATACTTGTATGGCTTGTACTTGTAAAATATAAAAATTAAAATAAATTTATGAAAATACTTTTTAAAACTATTTTTCAATAGTGGATAATAATACCTAACATATGAACGTAATACAAATTTGGGGCGTTAATTTAAATTTGCACAAGTGCGCCAAAAGTTCTAGGTGCGGGCCTGTATCTACCACAGTCTAAGTTTTTTGTCACCTCATATACAACTTTGTTTTATGGGGCAATGTCGTTGATAAGCATAAACTATTTATATCTCAAAAAATAATTATTTGTAAAATTGTTAATACAAAAATTCGTATTTTATATAAACACATTTTTAAAATTATCAAATCTTAACATTTCCTTGTATTTTTAACTAAACATGCTTAAAAGTTCATGATAAAAGAGAGCACTTAGGTAAATTTACAGGTACTAAAAAACTTGTTTTCGTGCACAAAATATCTAAATATGAATTTTCATCAACCTTTCAAGAAATTAAATTGTATAATTGCGTGCCAATTAATTTTTAATTTAAAAATGCAATTAAAGAAGACCTATTACAGTGTTTCATATTATTCCAAGCACAGTAATGCATTACTGTGTCATCTGCAAAGCTAATAATATTTGTAAAGAGATGTTCAGGTAGACTATAAATAGCAGTGGCCCCAATACTGTTCCCTGAGAGGCACTACATGAAACTATTTGATCAATACCGGCGATATTTTGTATTTTAATTTTCTCTGTTCTATTGGTTAAGTATGATCTCATTAATTTAAAAGCTGTTTTCGTTATACATGTATTTTCGATGGCATTCAGCAAATGATAGTGGTCGACGGAATTTTCCCATTAATTAAAGATACTATATCCAATTAGGAAAATTTTAGGTTCTAATTAATGATACGTCACCCTTTATTAGGTTTATTCCATATTTACTCTATTCAAAATTATTATTATCATTAATATATGAAATAGTTCAAATAGAATTTGGGAAATATATACCTAATTTTTGGAATAAATACACCGAATATGTCCTCTGGGTGAAATTTGATTTGCTAAATGGACTACCAACTCCCATCGCTTCGAAAATTTCTGTATTGGGAAAATGGCTTTCAATTTTTTTCCATTAAAATCGATAGTAAATGTCTCCCGATAGTATTTCAGTTTTGTTATGATCGTTTTCATATTCTATCTGCTCGAAAAAGTCTCACAGCAGTTACCAAGTTTAAATTTGTTGAGGCTTATTATATCAGTACATTGGTTATATATTAGTGTAAAACATGATCTGGACTTTGATGAAATATTATTTTTTTTTTAGAAAATATGGATAATTTACTTATTTTAATGTACTCTGCAATGTTTTAATGTCTAGGGCAAAAAGAAGTACAACTTCTTACTTGTTATAGTAAATAACTTGCATAGTAAATAATAGTTACAGTATAAAATATATAGCCGAAGCCGCTAAGCTCATATGCAAGGTGAATAGAAGAGCGGAGCTCCGTTCAAGTTTTTCGAGGTGATCACTTGCATCGCAATACATTATAGTCGAAGTTGTGAATTTTGAGACGTTGACAATTATAAGCGGCGAAAAAAATCGAAATTTGTTTTGATTTAGTAGTACAATATGGTAAGACAAGTAAAATAAATTATATAGCACTAACAGTATCATCCATCATTACATTTATAGTCATAATTATTTTCATCTGCGTGTAAGAATTTATATATTTTTAAATACTTTGTGGTATGCTCTCAGATTCATCTGCGTTCAGTCGTAACGTTAGTGAAATATCTAAAGTTGCATCTAGTTTAAGCTAATAAGTAAATTGTTAAAATTTGACTGCATCTATGATAAACATTTCCAATAATATATTCATTACCAGTTTTTGCTCTTTCATTATCATTATAAAAACTTTTTTAAGATCAACAAATAAATAATGAATTAGAAGGTCTTCTGTACAGGGCAGAGAGTAACAATTTGTTTTTAAATTCGTTTAAATTATATAAAAATTATTTAAAAAATAAGTATTTATTTATGTTATTTTTTTCCTTTGACATTGTTTTTATTTTGTTAGTATATTTTACATGTCTTAATTTTTAGTTTAAGTTTTACGGTATCTTGAGTTCAATTGTCTGTTTTTTGTGTATTTTGATTTCGTATAAGGTTCAACATTTATTATCAGGATATAAGATGTTTTAGAACAGAAACGAGCAGCTCTTTCTAAGCTCGAGTACCTGAGATTATGAAGTGATTGCTCTAACATAAACGTGCGTAGGTACCAGGGGACAAAGGTATCCAAAGAAATGACTAGGCTAATGAACTCGCCAAAGAGAGATCAGATCTACCATTCACAGGACGCGAACCTGTATTTGGGATAAGGAAAACCTCTACTCGACAGGCAGTGAACAGGTGGATAACCACAAAACACCAAATTCACTGGCAACAGATAAGAGGACACAGCATCAGTAAGCTCATGCAAAGGGGACCAAACCCACGCATGGCTACTGAGGTACTACAACTGGCAAGGCCTCAGATATCCACCATTGTGGGATTACAAGTGGGGCACTGCTTGCTGAAACACCTTCATGTAATGGGATTACACAATGATCCCACTACGTGTAGACTCTGCATGGAAGAGGAAGAAAGCTCTTACTAGGCGATATTTCATCCTGTTCGGCCTAGAGCCGGAAAGAACGCCCCAGGAACACTTGGTAGGGAATCTATTAAAACTAACCAAATATCAGGTTAGATAGATGATAAAACTACCGTTATAAATGGAAAGCTAGAAGCAATTGAAAGTAAACTATCTACAGTTGATTATTTTTCATCCCCGCAGTTTACTAATAAAATTGCAAATGAAGCAGTTGATCGCATAAATCGTGCGAGAAATGTTTTTATAAGAGGTGTACCGGAGATTGTAGATGTTCAAACTAAAAAAGATCATGATAATTCTATTATCCAAGACATTTTGCACACTGTAGAATGTGATCAGAATCCGGTTACATTCTTCCGCGTTGGCAAGGACAATACCAAATTTCCTAAAATGATCAAACTGATAATGCATAATGAATAAGACGCAAGGCATATTTTGCGAAACAAAAAGCAACTTCTAGAAAAAGCCTCCACTAAAAAAATAACTATTATCGATGATAAAACGCCCAACCAAATTGAATGCCTAAAAGAATTAAGGACCGAACTTGAGTTAAAGAAAAATAATGGAGAGCAGGACTTAACTATAAAATATATACATGGTTTCCCAAAGATCGTGAAATTTCGTCAATAATCTCGATAAATTTTGTTTTTACGACTGGCTATTTTTATATACGAACTTGGCAACCCTCAACTCTAAATTTAATGAATTATTATGCTCTGTACAAAATTTAAAACCGAAGATCATTCTTATCACAGAAACATGGTTAACTTTAAATGATTCTGATTCTATGTATGATATTTTGAATTATTCTCTATACAGATGCGATCGAAGAGACCGTCGCGGTGGAGGTGTCTGTATTTATTTATCATCAGATATTACACAACATTTTTTTGTTACTCCTCTTGACATTAGTGTCCCTAATATGGAATTATTAGGTTTAAAAATTTATTCTAGCTCTATTACTCTTCATTTAGTCTGTATTTATCGTCCCGGAGACTCTCAACTAACTGAAGATACAATCCTTATTGAAAAACTTGAATATCTGTCTTCACTAGAAAATGTCATTATTATTGGTGATTTCAATTTCCGAGATATTTCGTGGCCAGTTACTCTCACTCCAAGTGATGTTGTAAATTTAAAAAATAAATTTTTGAACTTTGTTCTAAGCTCTAATTTACAACAACTTATAACAGATCCAACACGATTCCGAGTCAACAATATTCCTTCCACGCTAGATTTGTTATTTGTAAATGATAAACAATTATTAACTGACCCTATCATTCAATCTCCGATAGGAATATCGGATCATGCAGTTATCATAAGTCGTATACAGTTTAACATAGAGAACCCATCTCACAAAGATCATACTTCATCTTATGAAATCATCGATTTCGATAACTTAAATCGTCATTTATCTACCATCGACTGGATAGAAACATTGGGGGACTCGGGAGATCCGGAAGAAGTATGGAACAAGTTCGCAATTTTTATTGCTACTCATAAAATGCAATACTCTAAAAAGAAGGTGTTTTACAAAAATAAATTAAAACCGTGGATCAACGGAGAACTAATATCCTTGATTAGACATAAAAGTAAATTATGGCGTAAATATAAGCGGTCAAATAGTATTGTCGATCTAGAATATCACAAAAATTTTTCCAAGGACCTAAAGAAATTTATAAATGAGGCCCGAGAAGAATATGAAGAGTCAATAGCATGCAGCCAAAACTGTAAAAAATTATACAAATATATTAGATCTTCACTGTCATCAAAAGTATCCATTCCTTTACTAAACAAAGAAGATGGAAGTCCCTGCCAAAATAATTTCGAAACGGCTGAACTTTTAGCTAATACCTTCACAAAAGTTTTCACCAATGAACCTCCCCAGGATCAGTTACCAGATATCTCACCCGAAAGAATCCATTCTTCCTTAGAACGGCTCAATTTTACTCCTGAAATTGTCAAACGTCACCTTTTAAAATTAAAAAACAATTCCTCTCCGGGTCTAGATCAAATATCTTCTCTATTTTTAAAACAATGCTCTAATACCATATCAGTTCCTTTATCTATTATAATGTCTTTGTCTTTTAATACACACACATTACCCTCTATCTGGAAAACAGCTACTGTAACACCCATTTTCAAGAAAGGAAACAAAGTAGACTCTAATAACTACCGCCCAATCAGCCTCACACCCATAATCTGTAAAGTTATGGAATTCATAATAACAGAGCACGTTTCTCAGTTTCTCTTAGCGGAAGAAATCATTCCCAAACAGCAACATGGATTTGTAAAAGGGCGATCAACCATGACCAATTTGCTTCGGTGTGTAAATGAGTGGAAAGTTTCATTAGACAGGAAAAAACCTATAGACATTATTTACCTGGATTTTGCGAAAGCTTTTGATCGTGTGCCGAAACGAAGATTACTACATAAGTTAGAACACCTTGGTATACGTGGTGATTTACTTAAATGGATCGAGTCATTCTTAACTGATAGAAAGTACTGTGTTAAAGTTGGAAATTCGCATTCATTTGAAAGACCAGTCTTGAGTGGGGTTCCTCAGGGATCAGTTCTGGGTCCACTCTTATTTATAATATATGCCAGTGACCTTCAATTCAATATCAAGTGCAACAATATTTTTTACGCAGATGACACTAAAATATTTAGTGACCCGTCTCTGAACTTCCAACAGCTTCAAGATGACCATCTATAACTGGTGCTCAGATTGGATGCTACCTCTAAATACAAATAAAAGTGTAGTTCTCCATATTGGTAAAAATAATCCTCGTCATAATTATTTCTACGTTAAATAAAGTTAAATCTTACAATGATCTAGGTGTCATAATTACTGAAAATCTCAGCTGGTCTGAGCACGTTCTTCAAGTGTCAAAAAAGGCAAACACGAAAATGTACTTATTAAAGAAAACATTCGCAAAAGTGTCTTTTCAAAATTCTATCCGGCTGTATAAATTATACATTCGTCCGATTATCGAGTACTGCGGAGCTGTGTGGGGTCCGGAACTAGTGCGGGATAAAAATATTCTTGAAAATGTTCAGCGCCGATCAACCAGACTATTTTTCGGACGTATGAGACCTAATTACGCAGAGAGACTACATATGGCTGAACTACAACCCAGCAAACATTTTGGTGTAATTTGACGTCGATACTACCTAAATTATATATAATAAATTTGGTCGCAAAATTAGATTTAAACATAATTAAGTAAAATTTACGTTGGCTCGACGTGGATTCGACATAAGTGGAGAATAAGACGACGTCAAAATTTGGTTTTATCTACCAAAATAGGTAGAATTACATCTAAATCCACATTGTAGTAGCCCAGTACGTTTGGTTAGTAATACCTCTCTAGAGAAATTTGACGTCAGTATAACGTTAATTCGACGTTGATTTCACTAAGTTTAGGTAGAAACTACCAAAATTTTTGCAGATTACGTATGCCTCCAAGTGTACGAAAAGAAATTTTATACTTACTTGGTATTTTTATCTATATATAAGTAGAAATATTGTAAGAAGTCACCAACACAACTAAAACATATACCTAATTCACATGAAAGATTGAAAATAAATAAATGTCGGTGACAAAAATATATGTATTGTAATTGCGGTGAATATACAGTTCACGCTTGTTGAAATTAATGCGAAGAAAATTTTGTCGTGCATGTTAACAGTTCTACTTAGAAAAATAACAATGCCCTTCCAAAATACTCTATAATTAAAAAAATATAAGAAAAAAATATGATCGTGTAAAAAAATAATAATAGTATTATGAGCTAAAACTATGTTACGTTTGTTGTATATCACTTTAGAAAATCAATAATGTTTCGTTTTTCGCTATTTTCATTCGTATGTTTTAGTTATGGTCATTTAAAAAATTTAAAATTTGGAATCGTACTTCAATTACGTTAAGAAAATATGGCGTATTGTGCGAAATCAACCTAAAAGTTATTATGACTAAGGAAATCTACGTATTTTACAAATACCTTTTTACTAAGTTGAATTAACTTCAATTTCACGACATATTAGTTAACTTTACCTATTTAAAGAAATAATAACTTATAGGTTTTATAAAAAAAATTACCTATAGGTAAATATAACATATTTAGGTCACGTTGTTCTGCACTTGAGATTTTAGACGTTTCACTTTACGATAAAAATCGGAAGTATAATGATATGATTTATTATTTTTCGAACTCATTTTATTAATTATTTTTCGCACTCATTAAAGCTCTATCTACGCCATACGTAAATTAAGATTACGACGAATGGTTTTTTTAAAATGGCCGAAATTCTTAAGAATAATAACGAAGACTAACTAAACAACCTAATTGTTAAAATAACCTAAATAATATAAATTTTACAAATAGGTCATGTATGACTCTTTTTAAATTGGTGGTTTCTAGTCGAATTTACTTTGTGGTAGATTTTTCAGGTAATTGCTACAACAAAGTTAATAAATATTTCTTCAAGGTGACTTATAGGTCAACTAAATGAGCATTCGACTATTTGGTTGAAATTAGGTAGATAAACAGGTAGAATTTTGCTACGATCTCGACCTAATATTACTTTAAAGGAGAGTAAATAAAAGCGGCCAAATAGGTTAATATGGAGGCATAAAATTACGTTAAATTTTTAACCAAATCTACCTAGTTGGATATTCTACTATAAAGACAATTTTTAGTTGCCAAACAGGTAGATATTACCTAAATATGGCACCTAATTTTACTACAAAGGAAATTTAACTTTGAAGTAATTGTTGGTTATTTTTTTTAGTAGTTTTTCCCTTATTGATATGGTTAAAGTTACTTTTAAGCAGATTTGTGTAAAAGGCAGATTTCTTGGTATAATTTACGTAAATTTAAATATAAATTAAAACCGTTTGGTAAATTTACATTAGAGGTATATTTTTCTAGTCAATTTTACGTAATAATTACCTCAATAAGTAAATTCGTCTTTAACAAAGTCGAGTTATAACTAATGTTATAGAAAATGTTTGCTGGGAAACGTTTGAAAATCGCCGTCTGCGGGGTGACATGATAATTTGTTTTCGTATTTTAAAATATAATTTTGGAAATTCAAAATGTATGTTCATCGTGGACAGTGAAAATCGACTACGTGGTCATAAATGGAAGCTGAAAAAAGAACAATTTTTTACGAAAACGAGGCAAATTTTTTTATTTAATCGAATATTCCACACTTGGAATTCTCTACCGGAGAATGTTGTAAATGCTCCATCTGTCAATGTTTTCAAGAACGAACTTGATAATTTTCTATTTTTTAATTAACATTTCATTTGTTTCATTGTTTATTCATCGGTTGTACCTGTAATTGATTTAGTTTTTAGTAATATTGTTTTATATTCAGTTAATATGGCTTATGGGTCTTATGGCCCCTGCTCTTATCAAATTATAATAATAATAATAATAATAATAATAATAATAATAATAATAATAAATACACAGGACTATTCCAAAGATAATACCTGAATACGGGGAAAGCAGGGTAATACAATAGACCCAAGAGGCCGCAGTATTCTGGACCAAACCTAACCGTACCTGCTTACAACCGATAAAGATAAAGATAGGTTTAGGCAGTTAATAAAATTAGAAAATCATACTATGGTAAGAATGTCACATAATAATATCGTATTGTGTGCTGCATAACATTTGCATTGACCAGGATGATGACTTCAATAAAGATAATATTCCTAATGAGGAAGTCATCGACTTGGCTGATGCAAATGAAGTTCCTGAAAATGAAGCAGTCCAAAAAAGAAATGAAATTGCTCATCAGTTGTACCATTAGAGATTATTATTTATGCTTTACTAGTACTTTAAATAAACACCTGTAGTACATTGAAATGGAGCAAAGCCCAACTACAGTTGCTTAAATATAGTATATCTAAAATAAATAACTTGAAGTATAAATAAAATAAACACTCAATGTAGGTATTTTTGTAATATAAAGTGATCCATAAAAACATTTCTAAAATAAGCCTTAACACTTTTTAAATTCATTATTGCCTACTTTAGAAATATTTTTTGTTAATCACACTTAAAAACAAAAATGAAAACATGAACAGTAACAAAACAAAAGCAAACTTTAAGTTTTATAATCTAATTTATATTTAAATTTACCTGCTTAAAATTTTATTTTTCGTTTTCCTTTTCAAATAGTTTTTTAACAAATTTAATTTTTCTTTGTGCTGCCTCTCTTTGTTTTCTTCTTTCTCTTTATGAATTTTGGCTAAAAATTCAATTATTCCACTTTTTTAGTTTTCTTCTTTGGACTAAAATCATTATTACGACTACTAGTACTAGTACTAGGAGTATTTTGTTTTGAGGTTGATTGTTTTATTTTTATTTTGGTTGCACTGATTTGTACTTCAGGTTCAATACTGTCATCGATAGATTTGATTTTCGAAATTTCTTCTCCAGAAGTTTAACTTTTCTTCTGAATCTGATTTTTTCTTTTTAATATAGTTTTCAAACGAGTTTCACACAGAAGAGGAGAATATTTGAGGTTTAATTGATATTTAATTTCATTGCTGGCATGTTGCCAAAGTGCTTTTTTATTTCGAAATTTTTTAAGTGGTCCTACATTAGGTAACCCAGAATAATACAAGTCTAGCAATAGCTTAGTATCTCCATCACCCCATTTAAATTTGCTGTTAATATTTATTTGATTTGGTACCGATGCTATTGTGCATTTATTTTCACTCTCCTCCACAATTAATCTTTCGTCAATAAATGCAATGCATGCAATACCTGCAATAAAAAAATATAGCCATTACAAGAAATGAGATTACAAGAGTTTGCCCATGTCATGACTTTCTGTCAAGCTCGGTTCTGGTCTGTTAGTGAATTTGTAGTTTTTTAGAAATATAAATGTACAAACCCTAGCGAATATTCTGATCATACATACTATTTTTTACTATTTCACATAATACACACACACACCGTTTTCGCCTGTAATTATTTGCCTTTTCTCATCTAATACTTTCCTCAACACATAATATTTATTATCGTCCATTTTTTCCCAAAACAGTTTAATGTTTATTTTATCCACAAAATTACAAAATGTTTCAGAAATATATGTTATAAAAATAGTGACATGTGACATAAAATTCCGGTAAAAAAATTCGTTCATTCATTGCTCTGTGCTTGTGCTGTTAAAGTCGCTATTCCTTCGATCACAAGCGATCTAATGTTGATCAAGTGACGTCACTGCTCTCATCTGGGTCGCCCCAGGACAGTCCAAATCGAAAGCGCTATTAATTATTGTAAAATAGTAATTTTCTCACTTTATTTCGATGAAATACACATACAAAAAAAAAAAGAAAAAGGTATAAATTTAATAATTGTAGTTCCACTTTCTTATGAAGTATAATATACTTTTTTACTTCCTCTACAATGAAAAGCTTTTCAACATTTACTGTGAAGAAATGCTGTTTTTTAACATTCAATGATTAAGAAAAAAAAAATTTTTTTTGACAGGTTGTTTTAATGACTTTACGATACATGAACGCCATCTAGTCTTTATTAATTTAATACATCTCATTAGACATGGTTAAAGACCTTAATATCCTTTCTATTCACTGGTAAACCCTCAAGCGTAACAAATGATTTACATACTGATTTTAAATTTTTTACAACTTTAGTCTTATATTTTATATTATTTAATCGGTTAATGAGTAAAACTTCATATCCAAATATTTTCCATTGCTTGTAATTCAATTTACTCCTCCCATTGGCACTCGTTCAAATATTTTAAAGATCATAAAACTTTTATTTTCACTGTATCTGCACCACAGAATCACAAACCACGAGTCAGTATCGGTTTATGGCTGTGCTGCCAGGTACACTTCAACACATTTCATAATTATTTCATTAGCAATTTGACGGCGAAGGGATGAAACTGATATAATTTTCTTAAGCACGGGTTTACTGACTAATTACATTTTCTATGAGCAAGAAAATATCCAGGAGGAATTCTAATCTCATCACATATCCAAATGGAATGACTGATCACAGCACAGACTTGGGGAGTTGGGATTAAATGTTTGTGTAATAACTAAGACATGCGTCTTAACTTAGTCTCGTATTTTATGGGATTAGGAAGTTGGAGTTCTTTTCAAAATATATAACCGTGTATTACCTAGAAATAAATTTGGGAAAATATTAAGAAAGCAGAGGAATTTTCATGAATTTTTGCACAACTATTCTAGACATTCTAAACATATACTTATTGGTATATAGAGAATATAATATTCCAATTTTCATATTTACGAAAAATTATATTCTTACCTGTTTTAGGAAAGTTATTATTTCTTTTTAAATTAATTGAATATCTGGCAATATTTGGAACACGATCCCCAAATATTGCCGTAAAAATATCCGTTTGACTTTATTTAGGAATATAAATCCGTAATAAATGAAAGAGAAAAAATTCGGATACTGAAATAGGTGTTCGTTTTTTTGTGAATGGCCAATCTGCAACACTTCTCTTCCATATTATACAAATTTCTTGGTTTCAAATGACTTCAGTTTAGTCATAACATTTTTCATTTTTGTAAATTAATTATTTACAATTACGTCTGACTACAACAGCTGATGAATAATACGGTGTATGGAAAACAAATGGAGAACGTGAAATTGCGATGTGATGTAAAATTGGTGAGAAGTCTGTCATCCTTCGATAAATACCACTACTACGAAACACGAAGAATAATAGAAAAATACTTAGTCCTTTTATACCGACTAGAAAGGAAAATCCTATTGAACAAGCCTGTGTATGGAGGGTTTGTTGTACTGGAGTTATCCAAGTTACTAATGTATAGGTTTAACTACAACTTCTTGAAGACTAAATATGGTGCTAGTGTTAGACTATTATACAATGATACAGACTTGTTATTCATCTATGTGATAAGTGATATTGTTTATAAGTTATATATTTTTTTAATGCTATAGTGAGATAAATTTAAAGAATGAAAAATTAACTTTTTTAAAAAAATTTATTTTACTTTACAAACGTTTTACTCTGATAAAAGATAAGAAATGATAATATTTAGAATTTTGCATATATTTATGACTTAGCTTGCGCTGACGCAGCAGGTCGAAGACCGGCTTGCATATAACTCCTCCCCTGTTAGATGGAGGCTTTGGGTTCTTCAGAAGTCGAAGGCTGAATAATTTTGATTTTGATTTATCGATGCCATCTATGGATAATTGATTGATTATTCATTATTGACTGTAATGAATATTTGGAACGAGTGTTGAATAGGAGTATTGATACAGGCTTCTTCATCTTTGATGAGGGCGGTGATGCAAACATCGGTTTTTATTTACAACTTTTCTTATTGCCAAAGGTAGTTTTTCTCAAAAAGGATGTAGATATCTTCCATATATTGGTGTGTTTCGTCAGTCAGAGCCAAATAAGGTTTTTCAGGTATGATAATGGTATCGTGTTTGGTAGGAATTGGGTTTAGGGAAAAATATTTGTATATTTTTGGATAATCATAGGGATTTCTATGGCAAAAATTATTTTATCACTTGTGAAATAACAATTAGTGAACATTATGGAATACCAAAAATGTTTAATCTATATTTAAAATTTCGTTAGTTTTGTAAATATTTTTATGTTTTATTTATTTATTTTCTATATTTTCTAAGAAATTCATAATTCTTGTAGAGAATTTATTCGTCTGCCAAGCCATCAATATAGGATTTATAATAATCAATAACTAGAATTTTTAAATAAATTTATATTGTCTAATTTATTAGGTAATTCATTAATAATAGTCCTAAATAATCATATTTGTTTCTCGAAGATAATGAGTGAATAGATTTTTTTTAAATTCCTGGAACTGTTAAATGTTTCGTGTGAGTCTATTGTCTCGGTAATTTGAGGGGTGAGGGATTGTATGTCTATGTCATGTAAAAAGATATGTTTTGTTTGTAATAATGTGTGTGAACTCAAGTTTACAAGGAAGAATACTAATACCAGTAACTGATATTTCTTGACTTTTAGTTTTCGTCATCAGTTTCAATAGTATTAGTAGGATCATTAGTCTAGGCGTCATTATGTCCCTCTATAGTAGAAAATGGTTTCTTAAGCTCCTTTATATGAATAATATATTTTTTATTTTTACTATTTTCAATTTCTACTTTATTTCTATCTAACAACTTCGTTATGGTAAATGGTCCAATTAAATTATTATTTTTCTTATTCCTAAAGTATGGATTTTTCTTATAACTACTTGATTAACCTTAAATTCTACATTTTCGTTACCATTTACATTATGTTTACTAATTAATTTTTCTTTATCTTTAACTAAAGATTCATTAACTTTATTATAAACATGTTCTAGCTTATCTTTATGATTTTGGACATAACTTGAAAATAATTCCTTACAAATATTTCTTCAGGATTTCTGGAATTTGTATGTCCGAATACAAGCTCAAAAGGTGTAAAACCAGTCGCACTGTGTATTGAGCTATTTTTTTTTTATTTGGTGTCATCGGCGTCGACTACTACGGCCATTAGCCTCCGAACTTGTATTGAGCTATTATTTCCAAGAATTGCATAATTAATTAAATCATCATCATTAGATTACAACTCTTTAAGGATTCGTAAATGTTCGATCAACGTTGAATGGAATCGTTCAATAATTCCATTCGACTCATGGTGACCGGCTGTAGTAAAAGATTTGACCGGTTGGTTTAAATACGTCTGCCGGAGGTCCGAAAACTTGTTTTTGTAAAATATTGTTGAGGTTGTAAATTTTGTCTAGGTAGTATGTTAAATGGTTGAGAAGGAAATTGATTGTATGAATTATTTCTAAAATTCTGATTGTTATAACTAGACCTAGGAATATATGCGCCCAAAAAGTAGTTAAATATGCGCATATATATGCCGCAAAATACTTCAATATATGCGTAAAAAATTGAAAACTATGCAGAACATATGCAATAGAGTAATTTGTTATTTGATCGAAAAGTTTATTATTATTTATTATTTGTTTTATTTTACAATACCTAATATAATACTTAATAATTATTTAATTATTAACTAATTATATTTACAAATCAACATTATTATAAAATGAATGAACAATTAGATGTTTTTCTAAATTATCTGTATTAAATGATTTTCTCCTATCAGTAAGTATGTACTTGTACAAAGAAAAACTCCTTTCGACATCTACAGAAGTAATAGGTGCAAACTTAAATTTTCCTGAAATATCTGGATGAATAGTATTAATATCTTCAAAGTTACCAGAATAAATATTAGCAAGGTTTCTTAAAACAATAAATCCTTCATTTTTTAAAATTACATTTGAAAATTTATGAAAAATCGTCTTTCCAATATCGCCCTGGACATTTTTACACTCTGATTCAAAGGTCTTAATTAAATTTACGGAAGTCACCAAAGGTAAATTTGTTTGTTCTAAATCTAATATAATATTGGGTACAAATGCATAATTTTTTAAAAACACTAATTGCTTTGGTAATATGTGATTTTGAAACAACTTCTTTGTATTAGATATTCCCTTAAATAAATCATCAAAATCAAATATGATTTCTTTAATTTTTTCATAATTATCTGCGTAAAAAAGGCAGCTTTAAGCCAGGTACCCCACCGAGTAATCACATGTTCCGGTGGCATCTGTATTTCAGGAAAATTTTCTTTGTACAATTGAGTTCTTAGAAATATTTTTTTTACATTAATAATTAAATCATTTATTAAAGGAAAGTTAGACCTAATTTCTTCTGCAACTCTGTTAAGGACATGAGCCAAACACGTAACATGGATTAAGTTATCATAAAACATTTTTAAATTTTGTGCGACTTTTACCATGTACGGGGCAGCATCGGATAACAACAATAAACATTTTTCTGTTGGAACGGCTTCCGAAACTGTCAACACCACGTTTGCGTAATATACTTTGCTCTGGAATATTAAATTTACAGTATTTTTGCAAAAATGATCGGAGATTTGGATTATTTAATCGTATCAAAGGGATATTCGAAGTCACTAAAGCTTTGCATAAATCTTCATTAAAAATAGCTTCTAGACGATCCAGATTCTAAATATTGTTTTAAGGGAAGTTGACTTTGTCTGCGAGTGTCTTTAGATTTCTGCTTTGCTATATGTGAGGGTGTTTTCGCGTGTTGGTCGATTTGAAACTTTTTATTACATGGAATCTAAAACAAATAAATTCCTGTAGATGTTGAAGTTTTAATTAAATTAAATAAATGCGTATGTTGTAAAGTTGCCCTACTTTTTTTTAACTGTGAGTTGAAATAATATTTTACTGTTGTTTGATTTACCATTGTGAAAGGTCAAAATAAATTATATAATAAAAAAGTACTTACAATTAGAACATGTTTTACAAAACACCTGGTTACCACCTTTTACAACAAAATCTGAATGAGATTTTACCCACGACTCAATTAATTTTGCCATTTTTCCCACTGGTTAACACAACACAACAATAAAGACTGAAATGAAGTTGAAAGTAAACTGAGTCATTTAGAAAGTTGAAGATATTAATACAACTACCTGAAAGGATATTTAGCAAAATTTGTTGGTTTAAGGAGGGTGTTTATAATTTAATCCTCTCAAGTACCTACACCATTAACCGTAATTTATTACAGGAAAAAGTTAATCCTTCAAAATTTTAGGAAATCGACCTGTAAAAGCATTTCACAAAATATTATTTTGGTCCAAAACTCATAATTTTAATATGTCCAGCCAATAAGTACTTCAGCTATATGCCAAAAAATTAACAAAATGTCAATATATGCATTCAAAATCAAAAATTGTATATAAATGCAACATATGCAAAATATGACGTTTTGCATATATTCCTAGCTCTAGTTATAACCATTATATTTATTTTTGAAACTATTATTAGGACCTTGGTGTGAGTTTGGTCTTTGATTAATAAAATTTTGATAATTATTTCTACTTTGGTGACTATTTTGGTGACCATTTCGGGGGTTAGATTTACTATTATTATTAATATTAGAATTTTGAAAAAATTCATTTTGTTTCTGACTTAATATGAAATTTTCTTCTTCTAAAACATGAGACATTGCCTTTTCAAGTGAATTAGGATTTTTTAATCTTACTAAATCTTGTACACGGCCAGTTAAACCACGAATAAAAGTTTTTAAAGCTAATTCATCATAATTTCTAATTCTAAACGTTCTTTCTACCGTAGTTAAATTCATTGAAATTAATTTTGAGGCAATGGCACTCCTAGATTGCTGAATACGTTGTGCTAAATTTATAAAAGATTCTTAATGGCCTTAGAATAATTAATTCTTGAACTAAACAATCAAGGTTTCGTTGGTCTCCAAAACTAAGTCTTAGAAGATTTTTTAAACTATCCCAAACTCTTACTTCTGGTCTAGAACCTACTAATCTTAATGCATTATCAGATAATTTTATTGTGTCTATATGCATTTTCATTAAAGGGTAGTTAACAACACTAACAGGAACAACTGAATCTTGACTACCGTTACCCATTGTGTTTGTTTTTAGACTTAAATTACTGTTTCTATTAATTCGTCAATTTTTGCAAATTTAATTTAAAGTTAAAAATCTCTAAAATATTATGTACATTAATATTTAAAGTTTAAAACTTGGAATCATATACTCAATATTCACGCAAAAACTATAAATGTTTATTTTATTTCTCAAAATTACTTATCTCCTAAATTTCTTTTAAATATATTATATTCGTTAATAATTTAAAAGATAAAAATCATGGAATTTTATAGTCATTAGTTATCCACAACTGATTCCCTAATTTTACCAAAGATAAAAAATGTAAAAGGAAAAGAAAGGATTGGCTTCCCACGTCCTAGGTTGATGGTTCTGCTCCACGAAGAATTGAAATTCACGACGTCTTCACTTTGTTCACAAGAAAAACGCCTTGACGCATCCGAATGACTGCGCCAGATAAATTTAAAGAATGAAAAATTAACTTTTTAAAAAATTTTAATTTTACTTTACAAAAGTTTTACTCTTGCAAGCTTGCAAGCTTGCATTTAGAGTTCATATAACTAGCGACATATTAAAGTCATTTTTATTTGATACTTCGAAGGTTTAAAATTAAACTATTATTTCTAATAGAAATTATATCACACAGTTATACCAATATAGCTCATATTCCTGCTAAATATCTAACATTTGCTAAAATGAAATTTAGAATTATACGGTCATAGAGTAGCTATCTCTATTTCAATCCTGTAGTACATACACAGCTAACAAGTTGTCTAGCTGTCTAGGGGTATATCCAAATAACGAGACGTGTCGCCTGCAGGCGCTGGAGAAGTGTTGGGAGACAATGGCGACCGAGGCGGAATATGAGTGGTCTTTAGACACAACCGCACTCTTGTGCTCGGATTATGTATGTTGTAAAATCCTCGACGCTCCTTGTTCTGCGTGGCGGAGGGAAGGAACGTTGAAAGTCAGAACTATGCCTGACATTGGAGGTTCGTCGGTGAACTATAGGTAGTCTGATGAAACCGTACGGCGTCGAAAATTCCTTAAATGTGACACCAAAAATTTCAGAAATGTTTGGAATATTAAGAATGTAGTAGCGATAATGAGATATTTTAATAATTTCATAAAAAAAGTTTATAATAGTAAAATTTCTAGAAAATTCTGCATATTTTTGCCTTGGACAATTCTTGTTATTTAAGTGGGGAGGGGATGAAACGTA
Source organism: Psylliodes chrysocephalus (assembly GCA_927349885.1). NCBI lineage: Eukaryota > Metazoa > Arthropoda > Insecta > Coleoptera > Chrysomelidae > Psylliodes > Psylliodes chrysocephalus. The sequence goes on from OV651817.1 coordinate 76,300,230, forward strand.
ATTTGAATAAATGCTTGTAAGTCCGGTTCTGTTTAACCGAAGTTTGTAAGCTTGGACTGTTTGAAAACAGATCTTCTTCTATAAAGCATAACTTATAAATTGAATCCAATCTAATAAGTAAGGATCACGCTAGAGGGCGCTGTTTAACTTTTTGGTAGTATACGCCGAAACATGAACGGCGAATTTTACTATTTAAATTTTATGGAATGCTTCTAGAAACTTTTAAACACATTACACAATACACATAACTATTTTGGGTCCGCTGACACATTTTTTTTTGGAATGGGACGTTTCTACGCGGCCGTTTCATCGCCGCCGATTCTACGCCGCCGTTTCTTCGCCGGCCGTTTCATCGCCGGCCGTTTCATCGCCGAGCCCTTTCTACGCCAGCCGTTTTATCGCCGGCCGTTTCATCGCCGGCCGTTTCATCACCGGCCCTTTCATCGCCGTTAAGTTATACGTTATACGCATAGAGTTTACAGAGACAATTATGATTTACAGGACACTACAACTAAACATAGTTTTAAAGAATTAGAAAGCCGTTTTTTAAATCGTATAACAATTCTTTCTATTGAGATAGAGAATAATTTCTTTATTTTGGCCGAGTTTTCTATTATTTATATTAAATCAAAATAAATTTGTTTATAGATTTCAAATTTTATCGAAATTTAAAAAATATACAATTTATTTATGATGATAAAGCTATACATTTTAACTGTTTTAGTGCAGATATGATCTAATTAAAGGAGTACCTACCTTAAAAAAAATTATTTTGTAAGTGTAAGTTTATTTTTTGCAATCTTTTATTTCCACTTTTAAATATTCTGAGATTTGTTTGAGAAAAGTATTATATAATTATAAATATTTTTACATGCATCATGTTTTGATTAATATTTCATAATTCTGCAATTATTTTTTTATTGTTATTATTCTTGTCAAAGTTGTTTTTTTTGGTATATTATTTATTTTTTATATTATTCATTTTTTTTATGTAAATCACTTATTTTTTAATTAGTACATTTCTATCATTAATATTAAATTATTGTAGTAATTTCTACAGTGTTCAGATAAATTAGTTTTTTTTTTAAGAAATAAAAAATATTTTCTAAAATTTATTTTAAACTACGTCTGTACACGTTAAATTAAAAACATATAACTAAAAATAAATAAACCAGTTATAATATAAACCTAACTGTTTTTAAAATTGGTAAATGAAAGAAACAACCTTTCAAATTAACTCCAGGAAAACATTCAGTCATGGCAGCAATCGCAGCTTGCTTAAAATCACACATAATGGATATTGGACTTAAAAAGCTTTAAATAAAAAATTAATCGAACTAGCCTTCTATTAAAAAAAAGTTGGGCTTTGCTACAACTTCCCAACTAATTAAAAAAAAACCTATTTGTAATATGCTCCATTCAGATGCTGCATCGTTTTATTTTCCCTTAAACATATTGTTATTTATCATGATTACGCAATTTCTGATATATTTGTTCCCTGAGCCTCTGAGTTCAAGAACCTTGGTTTAACATTTGATAGTAAACTTTCTTTTAGTTCACATGTTAGTAGAATTTCCAATGAAGCATTTAAAATGTTGGGATTTTTCATCAGAAATACCTTTAAAGATATTGATACGCTGTTACTATTATATTATTCTTATGTGTGCTCTAAACTAGAATATGCCTCTGTCACATGATATTTGCATTACCACATTAGAACGAGTACAGCGTAGGTTCTTGAAATATTTGAGTTTTAAAGAAGATTGTCTCTAACTATCCAGTTATCGGATACCCCTACATAAATCTCCTTAACAGATTTTGGGTTAAATCACTGGAAGATAGGCGTGATACTGCAGGATTAATTTTTATTCACAAAGTCATAAGTGCATCTATTGACTGCTCCGAGAACTTAAGTATGATTAACTTTCTTGTACCTAGAATTACGTCTAGAGTAAATTCCTCTTTCTGTTTACCAACTGCGAGGACTAACATACAAAATCACTCACCTTTGTATAGAATATGCAACTGCTATAATAAAATTGGTTCATCACTTGATATTTTTTCCTGCAGCATTGCTTCAATAGAACGTATAACGACTACTTAATATATATTGTGTACTTATTTGTAAATATGTTTTAATATTTTTATTTTTTTTTTTTGTATAGTTACCATTTGTTCATATTTGTATTTTTATAATCTGTAAGTTTTCCTACCCTGTAATTGGATTTATCTGTTGGGTATAGTGTAATAAAAAAAAATTAAAATTGACGTCTTAGGAATTTTGCGACAAACCTTTATTAATTAATTTACAAAAGTTGTTCCAGATAAAAATCCCACTCTGTAATTATATTATCATTATTTACACATATGTATACAACACTAAAAATAATTATCAAGGTTTGAATCCTGCTCATGTTTGTGTATTTATTTGATTATTATTCAACACTTGCACGTGGAAGCTCTGGAACCTTTGGAAGAAGAAATTATCTCCTTGAAAAAATGTTAATTAAAATCTATACTTAGTAATAATCTTAAATTATTTCAACACATATTAAATAGTTATGATTTGACTAATAAATATGGAGTTAAAAAAATACAATTTTATAACTTTTCTACTTGACTAAATTGATGTTGTAAATAAGTTCTCCATGTGAATGCCTATAGTTAGAGACGCCCATGTTAACTTACTTGTTTAGCAACGTTATCTTTGAATATGAAGAACTTTATGTTTTCGAATCCCAAAAGAGAATTCCAAGAACGGTTGGGAAACAATGTAATAAAACTTATACCCAGAACGATTCAGAAATAATTTTGTAAACAATTCAATAAAATGACTGAGCAGAAATAGTGCAGCTCAACAACATTGACTTTGTCGATGGAGCTGTCAGCTGCGGGTAACGAAGTAGACTGTTATAAATATGGTCGTTTTCGACAGTTTTTCAGAGATAGATACGAGAGTAGGTTGACTTCAACACCTAATTGACTCAGTAATTGAATGGCCAGTAAACATGCACAATCTTTCATTGATTTTATCTGCTTTTTTTAAATTTTGACATATACGCAATTTTATTTTAGAAGTTTGAAATGCGATTACTAACCATACTTTTATTTTAGTGTCTAAAATATTTTGATTATACTGGAGGTTAAGACGGCTAGTCCATAGTAAAAAAAAACTTGTTGCAGAAAAAGGAAAAGTGTTCAGAATCAAAAATAATTAAGTTAGATTTGCTTAAAAAACTAGTCGAGAAGATGAAAAATTCGAAAAACATCTACTAAGATAAGAAGTATCAGAACTACAGGTCTTATTAGTGACAAACTGGAATTCTCTCTAAAGAAATCTATATTAAGACTAGTTTGAGCTAGTTATCCCCAAACCAAAAAAAAGAAGATTATTAAACAGAAAAGGAATTATAAAACCAACGCAAATGACGAAACAAATTCTAAAAGGCAGCGAATAGACGATAACTCATAAAAGGTGCACAAAAATATATCCATTGAACCACAGGCAAAAAGTTTGAACGGAGAACAGCTCTTGAAAACAAGTAGATCAAATATGACAGGGCGTCATAAAAAAAACGAAAAGGTGACAATATTAAGTGCAGATGATTAAAGGAAAGCTACTACATTCTTTGATGAAGTAGGCAAGCAGTTCTGTTGCCATGAGCTGCAACAAGAAAAACACGACGAACCACATTAAGTAAAAATAAACCCGATCAAGTACATATGAAAGAAGAGATGTCAAGAAGCCCTAGCTCCTTCTTGTAGACATGAACCAAAATAAGAAAGATCTCGTGAATTTGACAGATGGTATGGACTTTCAGGACCGACACAATATGTTCTTTTGTTCGCTGTTGGTGCAGTGTCCACCAGTGTAAATTACACCAGTTGCACCACCTTTATTTACCTAGTTTACTTCCTCCTTATTCCTGATACACATGTCGAGTGTAATACACTCCTGCTAAATAGCTGGTGGAGAAAACATCCACCAGAGGACACTACATCACCGACAGGAAGGTGTAGTGGATTTTACACCGGACCAAACGAAAGGTATGGTTTGCATTGGTGTAGTTCATTCCTACACCAGTGAGAAGAACAAAAGAACCTAATGTTATACAAATAGCAACATGAAAGAACTACCAGGGGAAACTTCCAGTAAACTATAGATTATATCCAAAAATGTTAAAACCTATTAAACCGATAGCCTACACTGTCCCAGGTACGAACAACAAAGACAAGAGGGAATTCAAAAAGTAGTGTCAGTCTTCGAAAGCCTATTATAGGAACTGGTGACTAAGTATACTAGTTTACCCTAATCCTTAGCCCCATTTTAGAAGACCAATGAATTTAATTGACCAGACAAAGACCAACTGACAAAGAGCTACTTAGCTTGAAATCAGAGTGCCATAGTTCCAGTGTAGTTAAAACAGAAATCACGGGCATTCTCATAGCAGCAAAAGAAATCACCAGAAACAATATCACTGAAAGGAACATGTTCATGTATACAGATAGCAAACAAGTACTACCTCCCTGAACAGACCACGAATTTACTCAAGGTTAGTACTAGAATTTCACGAAGCTTTGGCTGAAGTATTCATCAACAACGCGGTAACCTTAAAATGGATCAAAGATCACGCCACATTGAAAGGTAAGCGTCTTGCTGATTCACTATCCAAGAAAGCAGTCAACCAATTACTTTTTAAAACTGGTTTTTCTATTGGCCTGACTAAATTGGTGGTGACAGACCTAATGAAAGAGCATTTCCTTGTGAAATTCAAGGAAAGATTGGATAAAACAAGAACCTTCAGAGTTGCCAGAGAGCATTTAAGTTATCCTGACAACACTGCAGCAAACAAATACTTTACTATGACTAGACAGGCATTCTGACTGGTCATTGTCAAGAACGAAAGCATCTCCATATCATGGGGCTGTCAGAATCCGCACTTAGCAGAGGGTGCGAACAAAAAGATGAAACCACATTCTCTATGATTGCTCGACGCTCTCATTTATTAGGAGATTTGTGTTCGGAGAGTATCGGCTAACACCAGCCAATATAAGAGAAGCACCTCTTGGAGACGTTGTCAACTCCAATAAATCTGTAGGCTGGCTCACGATCTAGAAGGTACCTATCATCTTAGGAGCATGCACAATGAGTCTAGTGAAGCCTTAGTACCTTGGGGGTAACCCTCCCTCTGCACGTTACAGATACGACGATATGCTGGTAAAAACACAAGTAAATTACCATATTTTGATATTGTACTCTGACTTGGAATATCGTACGATAATTTTAGGATTTATTTAGCGATAATCAGTAGTTACACTGAACCTGATTTGTCTCTTGCGGTAGTAGTTCTCAGAATATTTTAAACTTGAGCCAACTAGCCAACCTCTGGTTACAAGGTATGTGTAGATAGCTGTCTCAAGATAAAAATAGGTCAATTTTTTTCGCTGCTAAGAACTCGCTTCCTATACAAAAATAAATTATGTTTTTCACAATATTTTGTTAAAATTTCCAACAATTTAAAAAATTAATTAACACATTTAAAATTTCCAACAATTAAAAAAATAATTATTAATAACAATATGTAATTCCAACAACACAAAAGGAATTACTTAACAGATATTGAATAAATCTAAATTGATTTAAAAAAAATTAATCTTATAACTAAACAAAAAGTAGCAATCTAAATTCTACTTTGATCTTTTAATGACATTATTAACTCACCGCTAACTGCAGCCGATATACTTGTATTCGGTTCAACGATTAAATCATAAATGAATGATCAAGAAGATTTAACATCGACTGACCAAATAAATCTCCCACTTCGCAAAATTTCCCTTTCTCAGGAATATTGCGTGCGTCGACAATTAAACTTCAAATTATTTTAATTCGAATTTTAAAAAGGGAATTTTACAAGGTAACAGTTAATGGAATAGTGACAGCAGGTCGAACTGCAAATGAGGAGTTCGCGTTCAAAACCAGTTATATCCATTTTTAAAAAATTTTCAGGAAACGAAAAACACGATTTATATTTTGTACTTGAAGGGAATTTTGTTTGAACCAGTTTGACAAAAAGGGCCATTGATTTTTTTAAGAAAAAATATAACAATTTTGAGAAATATTACTTGTTTATTGAAAAAGTTACAAGCAAAATTAAAAATCACTGAAAATAACTTTTACTTTCTCAAAATAAAATGAAAAATATTTCTTTTCCAAAAATTACAAAATTTTAACTTTTTATTAGAGGCGTATGGTGGATTATTCATGTAAACAGTCACACTTTCCGTTTACTTCTCCAGTTACATATTCCCAAGTTTTTGTACCAGAAGAGGTCTTCCCTACTTTCCTATTCTTCGTCAAAATGTTCTTTTATGAGATGCTTTAAGGTTTTTTCTTTTTATGCGGTATCGAATTGCCCAATGGTTGTCGGCTTAGGTCTAAGTAATTTTCAGATATCCCTTTATTAAGAAGAGTTTCCCAGGTAATGGCTGTCGAAACAACCACTAATATTGGTGCGTCATCACTTTTAGAGGAGCTTGTTTCTTGTTATCAATAAACTTTTTAATATTTATTTTTTACAATCCGAAATTCCTTTTATTTTTTAAAAACTTTTTCTAGTTCTTTTACATTGAAAATCTGCCAATCAGTACCAAGAGTTTTTACCGAACCTACTTCTGAGTAAATTTCATTGTATTTTTCTTTGGATATTATGACGGGATTTGCTCTTAAAATCTCTGTTCCACTCGTCCTCGAACTGGATATGTTATGATTATTTCCTGTACATTTTCTGGGGACTTGTGTTTTAGCCAGTAAATTACGGAGTGAATGTTATGCGAATTTTTATTTTGGTCATCGCAGAATAATCTGGTAAGGTTCATATTTTCACAATTTAAAGTTCCAAGATGATTCAACAATGCTGATCCAATTTGAGAAGCTCTTCTTCCAGCTAAATCTTCCATCCAAATATAAAATGTTGGCTCTGTTGAAATCATGGGCACGCAGCAAAAGAAATACAGGCTAATATGGTGAGCATAGAAGTCATCTCCAATAGGTGTACGGGGAAGAGGCAGAACCTGGTCAAAACAAAAAGTAATCTGGATTTTCATGGCAAAGTTCATAGAAAGTATTGGCTACTTTTTTATGCATGCGATATTCCAGTATAATATTGTTTTTATTTTCTGGGTCATTGCTTTGTTTTAACTGCTCTTTCAACCTCGTACACTGGGAGCATACATCGGAGGCAGGGATGAGAAACCAATATTAAAATCATGTATGAAGACATTTCTCAACATATGATAAGAGATCCGGTAGTTGGGCGCACATTTTTCGATATACATTCTATGCAATTTTTTCACTGAAAGATTTGCTGAAAGGTATATATGTTTAGATTTGTTTCTGATGTAGTGACTTTCTTTTCCACGCAATTTACCGATAAACTCTCATACTCTTTCCTTTTTAGTTGCGCTTTTCTGGGACTTTCTATCCCCTCCCTTTTTTTCACTAGAAATGCTACCCGTCTCCAAAACTTTTGCAACTGTTGTGAGGCGATTGTATGGTATACCAAAAATAGCAGCCAAAAATTCTTTACGGACTCGAAGACCATTTTTGCCAAACTTTGACATGTAGCAAACTGTTGCTTTTCTTGTCCGGATTTCTTTACTTTCTCTGTGTCGTTTAGCCGTCATAACACACATGTAACGACATACAGGGGTCGACATAAGTCTGGCAACAAATTTGCATAAAAAAATGCAGCGTCAAAATTAATTTATTTGAAGAAATTATAAAGGGGATTCGAAAAAGGATTAGTTTAAGTGATTAAATTGATGCCTATCTTGATCAATGCATTGACCGCAACGTTTCGCAATGGAGAGACAGGTCAGGCGAAGAATGTTAAGGTGTCCGCGAAGATTTTTAAGATCTTCTTCAATTGCAGTTCGGAGCTCGGGAAGGGTGCGTGGTCCTATTGAAAAAACGCGGTCCTTGAGAAAATGGTAGGGTGTCAGGTCACAGGAGCGTGCGGGCCATTCAAAAATTCCTCGTCTCCCTATCCATTCTCCAAAATAATCATTAAGGAACTCCCGCACACATAACGCGTAGTGCGGCGAAGCTTCATCCTGCATGAAACGACGGATGTTCGCGAGTATTCGTTGTTCATTTGTCCACGTAAATCTTAAAGCATGCATTTCCAGATAACTTTGGCCAGACTTATGCCGATTTTTCGAGCGTTGCCAGACTTATGCCGACCCCTGTAAAAGTGTATCTTGGAGAACTTTACTTAAATGATTATAAAACTGCTGTCGTAGAATTAATATGTCTTGCGTGCCCACCTTACAACATTCAAAGGTTTTTCTATTATGATTACGAGGTCGACTAAAATTTTCTAGACTAGCATCAAGATCTAAATACATAAAAAATTAGATAAATCTTACCCACAGTAGAAAATTTAACCTCTCTTTTGTCTCTTACGACGATTTTACTGTGTTTCCTGCTTTTTTCTTTTCCTACTTCCATCATTTCCTTTACTCACACTAATGTCGTCTACTTCCATGATTATTTACACTTTTTTAGCTTATTTTCTTTGAAAATTCTTACATACACATACACACAATAGCTGTTATTACTGCGATTCCCGCCAACAAACTAAAACCACAGCTTATACAATACAGCTAAAACACTCTCTTGGCGGCAACGGTTTGCGTCGATTTCGTCGCGCATCGCTTAAGCTCCGCCTTCGAAGGGAAAAGACGGTTTTGGCGTTCAGAAGCGTACTTAGGTAAGGTGTTGAGTCGTGCGTATAATTTCGTTGATTGTATAATTTCGTGGAGCCTATAATTTCGTTGATTTTGTTAAAGTCAAAGGTACTGTTATTATTTTGGTGACTCTTTAGCTGTGAGTAGAATGAGTGAAAAAAAAAGACATCATTCTGTTTGTGCAGTCAAAAGCTGTTTTAATAAGGGTTATACCTGCAAGAAAACATTCTTTAGTTTTCCCAAGGACCCAAACCGATAAGTACCACATTATAAGAAATTTTCATTTTTAAAAATATAATTTATACAGGGTATCCCATTAGTGCGTTATTGTTCATTATTTTGTTATAGACAAGCAAGAAAGTTTTAAATAAAAGTTATATGGATTTGAAAAATATCTACATATTTTAAAAATATCTTTGGATATACAGGGTGTCACGTTTTTGCCTGGCAAATTAAAATGTACGTTTTTTAAATGGAACACCTTGTATTTTATTTTATGATAAAATTGTTAACACCCTAAATTATTGTAAAGACGAATTGATACAGAAAAATTTTATCAGGTATGTGTGCGATACCTATCTTAAATATAACAAAGATCACGTCGAATTAGATGATTTTTCTTTTTATTGCTTTTTAAAGGCATATGATAACGCCAATCCAGATACATTTGGAAATCTGTAACTGTCAAATGATGAATTTGTAGAACTAATATTCAATATTGAAAAGATATTTCAAAATAATTTTGAAGAATTGGCTACAAAAAATAACATTTGTACCACACTTTTAGAATTAATTAACCCAATACCCTTTAGTCATCCATGCTAACGTTTTCCAAAAGAATAACTTATTTTATTGTATGTTTAATCTCAATAACTAAAAAATATACTGACAATTAGTTTGACAGAATTGCCATTTATTTAAAAATTTAAAAATAATAGCAGTCGGTTGATTAAAATATGAACGGTGATTGGCGAATTAATTTTTTTTTGCAGTGTTCTCACTACCTAGAATGGATATGAAATATATTCGTTCAATTGAAGGCAATAACATACTTTTTCGTTTTGTAATCTGTGCATGGATATTAGCCAATCTACGCACATACTACAAAACGAAAAAGTATGTTATTGACTACGAATATATTTTATATTCATTTTAGGTAGTGAGAACACTTTAACAAAATTAAATCTACAAATCACAGTTCATATTTTGGTCATCCAACTCCTATTATTTAAATTTTTTTAAATAAGTGACAATTCTGTTAAACTAATTGTCAATATATATTTTAGTTATTGATATTAAATATACATTAAAATTTTTGTGTAGACTCGATAAATAATAGCATTTTTGTTTTTATTGTGTCCACATTTAAAAAAAAAATAAATTTTAATCAAACTACATGATACTAATTTAATTACGAGTATTAAAACTAAAGTCCTGAAAGTTTCGGTGAAGATGAAGACAGAGCATCTGCCTTCCACGCGAAAAGCCCGGGATCGAATCTAGGCCGAGGACTAATTAATTTTTCATGTTTATTTTATTTTATAAATTAGTCAACTTCGTAAATTATTTTAAAATTAGTTATTTTGTCTAAATAACCTAAAATATTTTTTTAAATTTGTAGATTTTCGTTAGTGGGTCGTAGAAAAAATATACTGACCATATCGAGTGGATTGTTCATATCACAATCAGACGATTGAGTACTCTGCCTACGACGTCGTGCTCAAACTTCGTCTTTGTGTGATATTGCTATCATATCCACCCTTGTTGAACAAACTATAATTTATTTGTTTTCTTGGTTTAAACCAAAACTTAAGTTTTACATCAGAAATAGGAACTAAATTAATTTACTTTTCAAGTACAAATTTAGTACCTACCTAAAATAAGTACTAATTATGTAATATCGTGTAATATTGTAATTCAAATTTCACATTACTATAAAGTTTCAAAATTCCCTACTTCGGTATGGTCAGATAAAAATTGAATATATTATATTAATAAAAACTGTCAAAGTATTACTTCTACAAATCTGTATTTCAATTAATAAGAATACATCTAAATATAACCAATATTGTTAAAATAAAAGCACAAATTCTTTATAATTCCAAAATACCATAGAGTTCCCAGACCTCAGTCGAAGCATTCGTTTATCTAGGTATAAACCCTTTGCGCGAAGAGTAACACTTGCCAGAGACACGGGGTACCACTTGATTTGCATCCACGAGCGTGACACAATTCTTTAACAATTGAAGCCCTTGGTGTAAAAAGGATCCAAACCACAATTTGTCGTGAAGTGACTGTTTTAGCTCAAAACATTTGTTAACTAGGATTTTACTAGCCACATACAAATTATTTTACCTCTAATCCGAAAGATGTGCTATTTTTCGTAATATTTATATTTAAATAATGTTTCTAATTATATTTGACAGATTTAAAACAAATTAAAAATTTAATTTCCCAAAACTTACTTAATATGGCATGTAACCAACCTTATTACGCCAATTTTTCAATAATAAAAAAATTGTTTAATCCGGGCCCGACTTTTCCCTCGAATCTAACAGAGATAGCACCATTCCGTCTTGCTTGGTTCTCGACCGCCAGATCAAAGACGCCGACACGGAGTTGTGGAGCTGTATTGTATAAGCTGTGCTAAAACGCCGACAATATTCGTTTAAACGTGGTTTTGTGGATATATCTGCTTTTGATCGCAACTGATAACTGGTTTTGATACAAAACCCTAACATTAGCTACTGATTAAAATGGTTTATATTACGATTTGATCCAAAATGAGCATGGGAGTCGATAGATCTCACAAAGATCAATGGGAAGCCGACAAAACACGATTTTGTGGAAAAAATGGATATATCTGGTTTTGAACTCTTCAAATAATGAAATTGCTAAATAAAATGCACCTATTTTATTGTAGGATGTGAAAAATATAGTTTGACAGTACAAATAAAAACAAAATTGATATAAATTCGAATAAAAAAGTGACTATTTTTACTTTTGTCGAGCTTAGAAATTTTCATAAAACTCCAACTCCTACACAAAACAGACGCGCAACAAAAGATAATTTCCTGAAACATGATGAAAATTAGCAATTTTAATACATTTTTTTTTTGTCAAAATACATTCGGAAACCTAATGGCCTCGCCTAACAATGGCCCTGTCAGAAACGCTTCCTTAAATTAAAACGAGTGCAGTAAGCTCATTAATGTGGTAATGTAGTTACGAGGCAAAGGCTTGTTTTTTCTTTCTAATAGCGGACGCGTCGTCAACTTCGTCATCCTAATAATTTTATTATCTAACGCATTTACATTTCGCTCGCTTTTGTTGTAATTTGATGGGTAAAGTCTTTGAAATATAATGTTATTCATAAGTTAATGTTCACGGATTCTTTCGGCGAATGCCTTTTCTTAATGAATTCTTTGAAATTACTGGTAATAAAATAAAACGGCATTTGAGCCGTAGGTTCTGGCAAATATTGTAATATTTTGACTGTCTGACAAAAATAAACCAGGAAATTGAATTCAATAATATGTTTTTTTTACACCTAAGGTTACCAGATTTCAAAACCAGTCCTAACATGTCCGGAATTTTAGTATATTTTCCGGAATGCACCAGGAATTATAAATTGTTCGGAATTTTCAAGAAAATCATTAAACTTATTAAGGTATACTTAAATTCCTGTATGAACAGTTTTTTTGACTGTTAAATTTACTTTCCTTTATTTTTTTTTATAATTTTATATTACATTAAATGTTTAATAGATGGTTGTTGTCAAAAAGCACTTATGTAGTTGTGTTGTGTTTGTGTATTATAGTCACCTTATACGTATTTTCTAATAAAATGTCACCATTTACGTGTTTTAGATAATTATGGGACTATCTGTGTTTTGGGGGTTAGGGGAGGCGGTTACCAAACAAAATATATAAATTCAAACCTCAATCGTGTAAGGACTTTATATTGTCTTTAACTTGGCTTCGTAGCCCTTAAGGGTTCTACTCTTGATGTTGAACCTAACACGGAAAACACAGTGTTCTGAAAACAAATATAATATAATTTAAAACTCTTATATAAAATATGTCCTAACTCGACATACACAAATATATAGGGCTCACTATAATAACAAATAGAAAATAAAAGATTAACTTAGCAACTTTAACAAATATCTTGGGCACATGTCACAACCCTTAGCTAACTATTCAAAACGCAATTATTCAAAATACAAAAAAAAGACTTAATTTAAACTATAGAGATCCTGAGCCTTCGGTTGGAGTCTCAGTGATTTGGAGCTGCTACTGGTAAAATCCTACAAGGGGAACCTTCAACGGGGAGGATCCTTCCCTGTGGAAAATGTCCAGCGCAACCCTCGACATTACCATTATAACTTCTCCATAGTTTTTTATTATGCTTAATAATTATTATTAAATAACCAACCTTGCACATTAAACAAAGTTTTATGTACAGGATGTTATTTAAATAATTAATTAAAATTAGTAAAAATATGAATTTATACGAAGCGTGACATTATTATGTACCGTTTTATGTTTAATTTTTAGTTGAGGAACTGTTATTGTTTTTATTTTTTGACAGAAGGTACTTATCTTAATTAAACGTTTAGTAAATATTTTATAAATTGTAGTTTTATTATTTTGTTCAGATTTTTAAAAAAATATTCAGAAATTTTAGAAAATTCGTAGTACACAAGGAACGAGAATCTATTTAAATTTGAACAAAAGACCAAAAGATGACGAAAGGTATTGAGATGTTGAATTTTTAATTTTTGTAAAACATTGGCCGTATTCAACGTCGTCAAACATGTTTTAAAATCAGAGAAACAAGCCCTTTAATTATAAAAAAAATTAATAATTAAATATGGATGATTTAAGGAGGGTTGAAATTAAAAAAAAATCAAAATGAAAAGCGATATTAACATGAAATTTTTAGTAAAAATCAAGCTCTATAAGGAGATGAGGCCTATTGATTAAGAAAACAATCTGGTTGAAAATGGGGGTTAAGGGGGTCTGTTAAACTGGCAAGAGTATCATTTAGAATGCCAGGCATTATATATCTTTATTCTAGTTTGTATCTGTGTAATATTATGTATTGTGATGGGACTGATCTTATAAAATAAACATTTAAAACATTTTAGTTCTTATTTATAATAAAAGGTATTTAAAAAATATATTTTTTATTTGACATTTGTGACAAATTGTGAAAATGATTAAACTTACAATAAAAACTGAAAAATGGTAGGTAAAGTTTCATATATTTTTTACCCAAAAATCAAGCTTTCTACCCAAAAATCAAGCTTTCTACATAACCTAATATTTATTTAAAACCAATTTTAAATTATGAAGAAAAGTCAATTTACTAACTAATAATGTTTATAGATGGTTTTCAACTTATTAAAAACAAAACAAATATTACACTAACTAAAATATTCAGTTATTGATAATTGTATTACTTGAAAACAGTATGATGTTGATAATATTAACTACACTTAATACAAACTCAAATAATAAAAAAACAGCGGTATTGGCACTTACACAAAGTTTTGATCCAAACTTACAAATGATAAAATTATTGGTAAAAGTTAACATCCATTTAAAATTACCACGAGCCGCCACTGAAGAATATAACACATTGTATCAATGTCACCCTTAGGTAATACAAATTGCCTGATGGTCGGAATAGTTGTCGGTAATCCCAGAAGAATAGCAACGGGAAATTGTTAGTAAATTTCACGATCATTTAGTCATGGAACATTTGGAATCAGCAAGACCTAAGTTCGAATCTCTGTCCTAAACTATTAGCCAAAAATAGAGTTCTAGTCTCAAGTAATACTATTTAACCTAACAAACATTTAAAAACGAATGTGAAACATTAACTATTTTTGTTTTGGGAACAATTAGGGCATATGAATTCATCCTTGTCATTTTCATGCAAGACATAATCTTATATCAGCCTGGCGATCTTCAATACATACATCAAGACAGAACCACGATTCACTACTTTTAAAATTCTTGTTTTTTCTTTTTATTGTTTCTATTGTTTATATTATCTTGTTCTTTTTGGTGTTTGTATATTTTCTTTTTTTGCTGTTCTTTGTTTTTTGTTTCTTCTTATTGTTTGGATAGGTGTTTGTTTCTTTTACTTTTGGGTGATTTTTGCTAATAATTGCTAGTTTTCGCTTCGTAGCAGCTATCTTGAGTAGTGAGATTAGTAAGCCCATACCTTTAAATGAAGTGTCTGGTTATAGAACTTTTTGGGAGTAAATGGTACCATATTTTCATCTTCGCTGTTTATATCGTCAGATAAACCATCATGAACACTGAAATCTGATTCATAATGAGACGACTCGCTGTATAAACGATGCACCAAAATAATCATTTTTGGGTAATGAACATAATAATAATATGCCTAAAAATGCTTCGTTTTTGAAACACATGTTTTTTAGCAAAAAAGTTTATTTTGATGTCCCTTTTACCACCCCTAAAAATTTGTCGGTATATTTACAGGATCCTTTGTATATTTGAATCAGTACAATGTAGGTACTCATCAGATTCTTTTTTACAACTAAGAATATAATAAAACAGAGTTTAGAAGTTACATGGAAACTAGTACTAAACAAATAAAAATATTATTTACCTATATTGATTTATAGTTATTACAAAATACATTATGGGCAGGTTGTACAAAGGATGTTGTAAACTCAGTTTAGCTAACAGGAGTTTTATTTTTAACTGGTTATATTTAAAAAAAAAATGTCATTTTTAAAACAATAACCGATGTGTATACAACAAGGTTCACAGTTTAAACCAGCCATACTCATCCTTTTTTCCTTCGGACCACATTCATATATGTGCTATGTTACACGGGCCACAATATTTTTGGATGATGACCTTTTTTTTTAGGACATCTATTTAAAATTAGTTAAACACAAATAAATAAAACATAAATATATCCCGTTGTGTTACTGCAAAAACAAGATAACTCACATTTTTAGAGTTTCCATAAAACACTATTCAAACGTTTAAAACTAAATAAAAAATCAGTAAAAGCTTCAAATCGTTTATAAACTTTAATGAAGAAGGTAGCGTGTAGATTATCTAAGTAATAGGACATAGAGGTTAAAATTAGATAACGTAGCACAAGTTTCCTGAAGTAATTAGGCAAAAATAAAAGAATGTATTTTGCGTTTCAGCTTTTAAATAGGTACTATAAAAAATGGTGGAAAGTTCATAACTTTTAAATATTTGTTAAATATCACTTATTAAAATATTAGCTAGCACATTTCGCAAAGTATAAGAATACAGGACTCACACTCCTGATATTCGATGGTGCAAAATCGCATCTAAATATTGTTGAAGCTTCAAACATTATGGTGTTACTTTATTTTGTCTTCCAAGTAACACCACGCGTCAACTGCAGTTTGTGAATAAAACAATCTTTAAAAGTTATGGGATCAGGGAGTTTTAAATTTTAACTCAACCCGGGAAAAATTTAACCAAAATGCGATTTGGTGAAATATTTAGTGAATTTTGGTTAATAAAGCGATGACACCAGCTAAAATCATATCTGCATTCAAAACAACTGGCATATTTCCTTTTGACCCAGACATCATACCTGAATTAGCATTTTCACACAGTCTTATAATGCATGTTGAAGAAAATGTTTTTTACAACAGTTAGAATACGTCGACGATAACAACGTAAATAAGCCATCAACTTCTACAGTTCATGAAAACGGTCCCTGCACAAGTGGAATAAGAAATAAAAAAAATCAACAAAACGCCTTCGTTTATATAGCGAGTCGTCTCATTATGAATCAGATTTCAGTGTTTATGTTGGTTTATCTGACGATATAAACAGCGAAGATAAAAATATGGTACCATTTACTCCCCAAAAAGTTCTATAACCAAACACTTCTTTTAAAGGTATGGGCTTACTAATTTCACTCCTACTCAAGATAGCTGCTACGAAGCAAAAACTAGCAATTATTAGCAAAAACCTCCCAAAGGTAAAAGTAACAAACACTTTTCCAAACAATAAGAAAAAACAAAAAACAAAGAACAGGGGTGGTAAAAGGGACATCAAAATAAACTTTTTTGCTTAAAAACATGTGTTTCAAAAACGAAGCATTTTTAAGCATATTATTATTATGTTCTTTACCCAAAAATGATTATTTTGATGCACTTACCACCTTTAAACGTTTGTCAGTATGTTAATGAGACATCCTATATAATTCCTACAAAAAAATCTTTTTGAAATAAACTCCGAATTCTATTTATTGATATTTTTTATTTTCTAGGTTCAACAACTCAAAAAAATGGTATGAGATTAGGCAGATTTAATGCTACGGCACATTGTTGTACGAAGACGTGGCTTGTACGAATTTGAGGTATCATTTGAAGACCTCGGGGGAAAATAGTAACAAGCCACATCACAAATAAAATTGAAATACCATCTTTTTTTAATGCCTAAAGAACGTAACAAGCCACAGTGAAGATATTGTGACATTTCGGCAAGAGATGGCGCTACAGAACTCTAATGATGTTCTTCCGTCAAAAGTAAATGCTGATAAATTTTGACAGAAAAACGAAACAAGCCACACATTTTCAAGATGGCAAGTGGCAGCGGCAGTGCAGTTAAGCGAAAGTTGTTTATTTATGATGAAAACAGTGATCAAAGTGATATTTCGAGTGAGGCGGATGATAGTGTAAAGGATAAAGACTATTTTAATTCAAGTTGTAGCAGTGAGGCCAGCAGAGTCTTCACTTCAGAGGTAAATAAAATATAACATGGCTTGTTACTTTTTTCACCAAAATTTTAAAAGGATCCGAAAAGTTTTTTTTTTTTTAATTACGGCAGTTCAATGTATCTTAGAATATGTTTAAGCATTTTATTTTTACCTGAGTTGATCAAACGGCCCATTTTTCTAAAAAAGGTGTAATATATTAACGAAAAGAGGTTATCTCAGATGCCTTGTGGCTTATTACCTTCTTGCATAAAAAAAAAATCGAATAAAAAAAAGTGATGTGTTAAAAAGGCCGCCAGAAAATATCAAATCAATACAGACAGCATTGACTATTTTTTTAGAGGTAAATAAAATATAACGTGGATTGTTACTTTTTTAATCAAGATATTTTAACGGCAAGAAGTTATAAAATCCGCGGATTTGTGGCTTGTTACCTTTTTGCATAAAAAAAAACGATTTAATGAAAACGTTTATTTTTTATCCTAGGATGAAGCAGCCGCCGATGAAGGCACTACTAGACGATTTATAAAAACGCCAGAAAAAAAGAAGGCCGCCAGGAAAAAGCAAACCAACATCGAGTGCAGAAAAAAAGTTAAAGCTCAACATAAACGAAATTTGGGATATGGGTATACTAGTACAAAAGACAAGAATCGAATGCAGAATCTTTTGTAATGAATACAACATTGGTTTTAAGCTTCCCAAAAGCGACACGTGTGCAACATGTGATAAATATAATATCTTGCTTGATACCCATAAAGATGATGAGAATAAACTTAAGGAGCCTAAGATAAATTTAGAGTTGCACCAAAGACGAGCAAAAGCAATGCAGACAAACATGAAGAATGAAATCCAAAGGTCTAGGAATAAGGATAATTTGGACGTAATATGCTTTGATTTACAACAAGCGTTGCCAGTTCCTCAACTTACTGTAGGTAAAGCTTTCTACTTACGAAAAATCTGGATGTACAATTTAGGAATTTATGATGGTAAAACTGGAATTACAGATACAAGAGCTTGAAACATTAGAAAAGAAGTACGTTGGTCCTCTGGCTATTAATGAAAAAAAGTTGAAGAATTTAAGGACTTTACTTCCATATATTCCTCAAGCTTATAGCAACTACTATACCAATATTGGTGTCAATGCCATTGCCAATGCAATCGACCATGATGGTGACGAAGACCAAGATGGTGAAGTGGAAAATATTGATGGTGATATTGGTGACTCTGAATTCGAGCATTGTTTCAATCATTGGAAATTGGAAACCTTAAGTGCCTTTGATTGTAATAATAAATATTTATATCCACAAGTTGTTTCATTCTTTGGTAAAAAAAATAAACAGGTACAATATTTTTCAAAAACGTAACAAGCCACCATTTTTTAAATTTTTTTTCTTTTTTTCAAAATCCGTCACGATTTTTTTCTTATTGTATATATGAAATAAAACCATTTGCTAGTATAAGCAAAAAAAAATATTATTTACAGGTATATTTTGATAATCCTGATTTCAGGATTTAATAAAAAATTTCAATCCCTTTTTTCTCGAAACTATTAAAATGTGGCTTGTTACCATTTTCCCCCGAGGTCTTCATTTGATCGAAAACAGTGCATGGCCATGTTAGATAGCTATACTCA
The DNA here is from genome assembly GCA_927349885.1 of Psylliodes chrysocephalus. Classification (NCBI taxonomy): domain Eukaryota; kingdom Metazoa; phylum Arthropoda; class Insecta; order Coleoptera; family Chrysomelidae; genus Psylliodes; species Psylliodes chrysocephalus. Next base: position 76,319,371 of record OV651817.1, read on the forward strand.
ATACCATAATACGTCATGCGTAAACTCGATGAAATTTCATCGACTAAGTATCATATACCTCTGTAATGTTTTGTATCATTAGGAATATCAATATTGTAAACAATTATGATCGGGGTTTTCTAACTTTTTCTCTAGGTCAGGGAGGTAAATGAAAACTATATAATTTATGGTAATAAATATTGAAAATATATATACTTTTAAGAGTTTTATGTCAGCCATAGTTTTATACCGAACATAAAAATAAACTAAAATTATACATTAACAATACATTTATAACATTCATCGACTCTCTCCTGGCTAAAATATTACTTATTTATCTATTCAGCTCTGTTCCGTCTATTTTTTGACTTCAGTCTTCTTCTGATACTTCCATTCCATTCCAGTGTAGTATGCATGGTTTTCAGAATATCAAGTGTTACACCTATCCGATGCTGGGTCCTGCAAACTTCATTTCCAGTACACCTGCTTATCTGACAACTATCTTATGTCAATCTTAATTGAACATTCGTTTCTTGCCTATTACTCTTATACTCAACTAGAAGTTGCTTCGCCTCGGCCGCAAATTCGGCCAAAACACAGCCTTGGTACACAAATGTCTATTTTACCGCTGGCTTCATTACAATGATCGATGGTTTAATACAAAAAACTCAAGTAAAGTGTAAAATTATCTCATGTCTAGTATACTCTTATACACTTGAGTATTAACCTATATTATTTTTGATTGAAGACGTATACATTTAAAAATGTCGTTTACTTAAAAATAAAAATATTTAATTTTGATATTTTATTTAACTCGATCAAAATATTTTAATAATTTTTTTCCATTTATATACCTTATACCGGACCTGTATGTACTCTAGTAGCTGACAGTGTTGCCGTCACCCAGACAGCACAACTGAATCCATTGGATGTCCATCGGAAGTCCATTCATGGACATATCGGCTCTCCAAAGGACGTCCAGCATTTTACCAAAGGACATCCAATGGACATCCACTGGACTATACAAATGTCCCACTCATGGACATCCATTTGGACTCCATGAATGGTCCATATATGGACTATTTTTGTATTGCTTTTGGACATTTTATGGACATCTGACGGACATCACCACCTATATTAATATGAAATAAAATAATTGCGAACTATGGACTTATTTTTATTGTCATAAATAGTATCAAGCATATATTAGTTTTATATGCACTCCTTTCTATTGACCTTCTCTGTCATTTTCTTAAGGCTATTTCGCTTAGTTTTTAAGCAGCACCATTATCACTCTCAGCAGCAGCTAAAAAAAAACATTTTATACAAACATTGAGTCTTAAATCAATCGTTTAATACACGCCTGATCAGGCAAAAGTGATAGTTAAAAATGTAAAACTTTTAGATAAAATGTTATTAACTAATATGAAAATATGCATTCACTAATGTACTTTAACTCTATACTTACATATAAACAAAAAAACTGCTCATTATATCTTAAAATTACCATTTTACTTTCATACCATCATATTATGCGAATTATTTTGTGAGAATATTAGAAATTATGGAAACAAAACATCTTTTTATAAGTTCGTCATGTCCGTGTCCCTGGTTTTGGTAACTGCTGAATCTAAAATTGCAATAAAAATATATATTTGTGAACATTAAAGAGAAATAACTTATGAAACCACTTTCAATGCATTAATTCTTAAACGTTACAAAACGATTCTATTTTAATAAAAGTAAAACTTACAGCTTCTTTAAAAATATTTGTATCTTCTAAATAGCCTCTTCTGCTAATGTCTCATGCCATATAAATAGAAACTTGAATTTTTTTCTTCTCCTTTGAAAGTTTTCTCACCTCTTAGTTACAATAATAATTGTGTTGACATCATCTCGAATTTGCAGCATATAAGTTAGCTTTTAGTAAAGCCATTTTCTTAAATAGGTAGGTAAATCATTTAAAAAAAGTTCTAAAGGAAAGGTATTCTTTGAATGTAAATCGAAAACATAAAGTTTAAAATATAATTGATAGGTTATATTAGTTTAAAACAAACGATTTGCTTTTTAATTTTTAGATTTTTAAATGATTTAATTAATAAATATACTTACTTTCTTACCAGATAAACATCTATGTGCTAAATATAGGCTGTGTTTTCTTTTTATCAATCTTAACCTCATTCTTCTTTTCTTCTTCGAGTCTGGCCTGAGTGGCCTTTTACTTTTCTATCTTGTCAACAGAGGTGAGATAAGAGAAAAATTATTTGATTTATTTTAATTAAAACCTAGTAGTAAATAATTAAATTATACAAGAAGAATTATAATAATTTATTTTAAGTTAGTCATTTTTATAGTGTCCATCATGGACATTTTTTGGACATCCATTGGACTTCTGAATGGGTATATCCATTGGATAACGGAAAACGGATGTCCAATGAATATCCATATGCAGTTCATGGACATCCAGGACATTATTTGGACAAAATATGGACGTCCAATGGAAGTCTTGTGCTATCTGGGCAGTTGCCGTCACATATTCAAAAATGAAATTCATCGTGTTACATATTTTTTGACATAAAGAGAGAAATTTAAAGTGACGTCTTGTATTACTTCTAATGAAAAATCGATAATGCAAGTTTTCTAACCTTAAAAAAAAATCGTGATTATATCGCAAACAAAATTAAGTTGGATCTTAAAGGTAAATAAATGTATCTGTTGTTTCTATATTCTAAAGGACAGAACCTTTTGATTTAAAAAAATCTAAATAAAATGGGGCTTAGGGGCCTTGATACAAAATAAAATTAAAATCAAAAACCAAACACCAAAAAGCCATATCAACGTAAAATGTTTAGTAAAAATTCAAGCCCTATAAGAAAAATAAATAAAGGAATGAAATCTATTGATTCTGCAAAATCCGATTCAAATGAGTGTTAAGAGAATCTGTTAATTTGTGAAGAGTATAATATAAAATGCCATCCATTATATATCTTTATTCTAGTTAATTTAATATAAACCGATACTTTTTATCGTTTACTTCATAAAGCTTACCAACAAATCTAGCATTATTGTTCCTTTTAGTTGCTCACTTCATTTTTATTTTTCCCAATACGTGCATTCGAAGGATTTATACTTAAAGTTGATCCACCTCGAACGACTGCCATTTCGAGATATAAATACTTGATTTCTACAAGAATAAACACACTTAGAAAAGGTCATAAACTTTCTTACTTTTCACCGGATTTTCCAATATCAAAGTCTTTCGAGCGGGAAGTTATTATTGGAAAGAGGATGTAAAATTTGCGATGACCAACAAAGGATAAACTTTTCTTAAAGTCTTTGGAAATTGCACAACTAACTGTACTGATTTATAAGAACACTTTTTAACCCTTATTGGGTATCAATTCGAATTAAATCGTTTACTTCGTTTCTATAAAAATATATGATTTCAACATTTACGTTATATTCGTGAATGCAATGGCATACTTTATCACACTAGAGCAGTAATGTGACAACCTAATTTCATCCAAGGTGGTTTATTGGAAAGGTTAATAATTATGATAAAGTCCATGAATATTTTAAATATTTTTAATTAAAATGTGCTCCAAGTGAAGCATTTACAATCTGATCATTAATACCAATTAGCAATTTTTTTCTAACCTAACTTATTCATGGTTAAAAAACTTCATATATTAAGAATGAAAAATTACATTTTTATTCCAAATGTGGTCTGTATTCTTAAAAAAAAAATGAATGAAACCCAAAATAAATACCACACAATTTATTGTAAAGATTACTAAACGACTGGTTATGGCCTTTTCAGGCCCTCTTCAGGCCAATCTGTAGATACTTTCTTTGTAGATAAAATTATATGGAATATTTCATCAAAAAATCTTTCTTTTAATTTTAAGCTTGTAAGTTTTTATCAGTAGAGAGTTTAAATAATCACATGAAAGAAAATAAAATTATAGGCAGCATTCAATTACTTGTCAGTTCCAAATGGTAAAAATGTTTCTGTCAAATTTGTATTCAACGAATTTTACTGAATAGAGACTTAATTCTAATCTTTATTTGATTATACAAAGCATTATGCTTGAACCGTCAATGGATAATCACATACATTGTCTGTTTTATTTGCATAACACTAATGGCTCTAAAATATCTGCTTCTAAATTATATGACAAATTCCTTAAGTTCCTCGGGTGTATGTGGAGAAAGGAAGCAGTGGCGTGCCGGAATTATTTAGGAAGAATTTACTTAGAATTGAGATTAAAATTTACTATTTATAATAAATCCAAAAGTTTAATTATGAGTAAATACATTTTTACACAACAAAAAGGTGGAAAGTCTGCGTCTTTATGGATGTTTGCTAAGATTTGGCGCGACAACGAAATACCTAAAATAAAAATTGATAGTGTATAAGGGAAGAATATTCGGGTTGAGATAGTATTGGCATTAGGGCAGAAACAGTAAAGAAATTAATGAATAAATTAGACAATCACATATCCATCTCATTAATCAACGTTTTAGAGAACAGAAATATCAAAACTGTTTAAAAACTATGAACCTGTTTTTCAAAATATATAAAAAGAATGAAAAATTGAGACTACTACAAATGGGCCATGTTCACATGTGAGATATGCTGTTTTATAAATTATATTGTAATAGTTAGTCGCTATACAAGTTATTCTAAATAGTCAGTTCGTTAAAAAAGCCAAAAGTTTTTAAATTAAGCCCAATTGAAATTTAAAATTTGAAATTATACGTCATCGGGAATAGACCAATCATCTTGTGTCGAAGTTTTTTTGTTATACAAAACCAAGCCAACGAACAAACCGACAAACAGAATGTCGAAGTGAACGCACATCTAAGTGACATTAAAATTGACACCACCTAACCTTAGTTTTTTGTTTTGGTTTAATTTTATTATTAATATGAAAATCAGCTGGATTTATAAAAGTTGAATCAAGTGTTTTACCCATTGTAAACGAAAATATGATTACCGAAATGATTACTGCATTTTTTAACAATACTCAGTTTACAAAATTCAGAATGGTAAGACTTTGTTTTAATAGTAGGTAGTTACAGTTTATATGGAGCAAGTAAAACATATTTATCTCCGGTTTTATTTTTAGATCTGCCAAGCAAGGATATGGGGATAATTTCTTTTTCCATAAGAGAGAAGGAGACAAATTACACCTAAACATAAAGTACGGCAAAAACCTTCTGATGAGGTTGTTGTAATTAACAAAAATGAAATTTTTAGTGCACAATATACTTAGGATATGCTGCATGTCAAGGTTTGTAATATTTATTATGCTTTTTTGTTTTTATATTACATATAATAAACAGTGTATAAGGCCCTTTATTCCTATAAATATTTTTTTCTAATTTTGACATATAGACATTTTTTGTAATCGCAGCAAGTGTTAAAATAATCTAGAAACAGATTTTGTTAGTGAACCTAGTAATAATTATGATACCAAAGAATGCTGCAGAGCACCTATGAAATTTAAAGTTAAAAAATATGCCATATTTTTAGGCTATTTTTATACCCTTTTCAAAAATTTTATGCTCCTTGTTTTTTGCAAAACTTAAAATGCTCTATAGCTTCGAACGAAGTCAGCAAAGCACCTCTGTTTTATAAAGTTTTTTCTTTAAAAACAGCAACACCATATATTTATGCACTCGAAATATTATATTTTTAAAAATACATGGTGCTTACTAACCTTCGAAAGAAGCCAGCAGAGCAATTCGGTTTTTTAAAGCTTTTTTCTAAAAACCACACCCCATTTTTAGAATATTTTTAGACTCTTGAAATATTGTAAAACTTTACTAAAAAAATTGCTATTTTTAAATAATACAGGGTGCTTTGTTGGAACAAAGTCAGCAGGACACTTCAGTTTTTTAATTTGTTTTTTTTTATATATAAAAACAACTACTTATGACACATGTTTAGGCTGTTTTAAAATCCTAAAAATGTGGTAAGTACATTTGTTTTCAGAAAAAAACTTTGAAGTCAGCAAGGAATTGCGATTTTTTTTTTAAATGCCAAATTTCGAATATTTTATAATATTGTAGGAGCCAAAAAACGTGGTGTGGTTTAAAAAAAAACTGGGGTGCTCTGCTGGATTCGTTTGAAACTAACAAAGCATCCCGTAATTTTTTATTTTATAATACTCAATAGCCTAAAATGAGACATAGCTGTTTAAACAAAAAATTGTATTTTTAAAAATGACAGTTTTTTTCGAAAAGCTCTATAATATTTCAAAAATGTGAAAATGTGGTGAGATTGTTTTTTTTTTAAGTTTTGAAAATCCGAGGTTCTTTACTGGATTCGTTCAGAGCTAGTAAAGCTCTGCTTGTCTTGTTACATAAAATAAAGGCATTTTGTAGCTGGTTATATAGTTATTTTGTAACTGCATATCTAACCCTTTTATTTTTTTCAGTTGGTTGTAAATATGTGGCTTCATAGAAGAAGTGAGGAACCATCTGTAACATCTACTCAGTGTTATTGGAAAGGCTCTAATTTATCAAAATGCGTAAATATTGATGTACACTTGGCTAGATTGTTAAAGAAACCTCTTCATCCACTACAGGAAAATAAATCAGTACTTTTATATTCTTAGGATTTGTATATATATTTTTTATTTGTAAATAAATTGTTTTTTACTTCATTTTTCTAATTTTTTATTAAATGGTTAATAAATAAAATTTTCACAGATTTTTATATTTTTGTTTGTAAACAATAATTGAAGAGTTTTTATTAAAAATAACCAATGTTAATAATAATAACTTAAGTCAATATTATTCTTTCTCCTTTTTTAATGCTATTATCAATAAAGGTATTACTTTAGCTTGACCTATGATCAATTTTTAAATTTTGTGATATATTTGGTTCGACAGAAAAAAAATTATAACCCTTTGACATTGATTGTTTTTACTTAGATTTTCATAAAAAATAAACGGAACTGCAAACATGTTTTACTATCGTAATAACGAATAGCAACATTAAATTTTTTTTTCACATTTATCACTGTTGTCATTTTCATAATGGATTGATAAGAAGGCACTTTCTGGTTTTTTGAAAAAGGTGGCAAGAATTGTGATATTTTTAAATTTATCACCAGTGATACCACATGTAGTTACCCGATTTATTGGAATATATAGACTTTGCTACCACATTCAACTGAACTTGGTTGTTTTTAATATTTATCACTGTGACATAGGCGTTTTTGTCAAAATGTTTCATTTTAAACTGCTGTAAATAGGTGCCTTTGTTTTGGTAGTTTTAGTCCCAAAAAAATCTATGCATATACAGGTACTCATTCCTCTTTGATTTGTTCGAAAAGTTAAAATTTTATAAAAAATTACATTGGCTGTTTAAAAACTCATTATAATCCCTGAAATGTGATAATTAGGTAAATTAAATTAAAAAAACAAACAAAAAAAATTTATTAAATTAATATTTACTCTTACAAAATAGGTTCTTGTAAGTTAACAAGCAATTATGCAGATATTACTAAGTAAATGTACTTGCTTAAAATTCACACACGAATGTGGTTTTAACATGTTAAATTAACTAACCCTTCTTATAACTCTTTCCACATGTATTCTTAGAGATGCTATTCTTTTACTTAATTGTACATCTTCTGGAGAACTTTTTTCATTCTGTGATACACTAGGTGTGGCTTTACTAAAGTGCATCCCATGTTTTCAAGTAGCTGAATATTCTGAAACCCCTTTCTGCCATTATATGGGATCCAGGAACCAGTTTGTTTAAATACCCACATTTTTCTATTATTTCTTTATCACTAGTTCTTCCACAAAATGATGAATAAATTCGGTATCTTCAAAACTTTCAGGAGATTCTGCATTTTCTTCCAGAAGGGTTTTTAGGTTATACACCTAAGAATTTATAGTAGCCTCATTTTCAATTTCCTGAAGGGGACAATTAGCAGAAATTGCTGCTACATCTTGATAATCCGGTGTATTTTTATTAAAAATTTCACGAGAAACATCGCTAGTAGAAGGTTGATTTTCTTCTTTCCAAATTTCTAGGAACACTAATAAATATTTTTGAAGATGAATGTGAATCATTATCACATTCTGGAACAAAACACTTTTTCGTAGTCATAATATTTATAAAAAGTACAAAATTAAACACTCAAATTCCAAATAAATTCTTGATCGAGACACTATGATGACAGATGTCATACACAGTGCTGCCATTTTGCCATTTTCTGAATTATTAAGTGTCTTTTAAAACAATGAAACTTTAAATATGGTAAAAGTTTAAACAGAAATAATACTTTCAAAAAACATTTGATATTATATATTTAAAAGATATTTGTTTAACGATGTCTTAGAAGTCTAAAAGTAAGAAGGAGTACACAAACGAACGTACATCACTTCTCGTAAACCTTCTAGCCGGCAACGTTGTGCGCTAGCTCCTATTGGTCTATTCCTGGTGACGTCATAAATTTTAAAAAAATTCATAACTCCGGCAAATGAATAGATAAAAAAAAATAAAAAAATGTAGTTTTATTTTTAACTCTACTATTCATAAAAAAAATTTCAAAATTTTTGAACATGCCCCATTCCCAACAGACATAAAGTATTAACACTACATCAATATGGCTTTAGAGAGGTAAAATCCACAGAGCATGCAATATATACACTTACATCTATTATGTATGAAGCAATAGACCCTAAAACGCCAACCCATTGCGTATTTGTTGACGTCTCGAAAACCTTCAATATGATGTGCCATATAAAAATTATTGGAGAAAATACAGCAGTGGGTATGTGAATTAGGGGAACTGCATATAATTTATAGAAAAATTACATGAACAATAGAGTGCAATATGTAAGTAATGATATATTTATATTGGAGTACAACATGAGCTTGTTATATAAAATTTACTATTTTAAATAAACATTATTATTACATAAGTAAAAAATAGTAACCAGAGATGTGTTAAAAAACGAAAACACTAAAACATTTGACAAAATAGATACATCATTTCACGTTATTCTTAAAACCAACAGGCACCTGTCAGATAAAGTTTTATACCAATAATTTAAAAACAAAAAAGCACCAGGAGACAATAATTTAAAATATACTTGTAAAAGCTTTAAAATAATGACATAGTTTCGTATCCAAAGAACAGATCTTTCTTTTTGTTAATTCGTTTTTAAGAGTACTCATTACGTTGTAAATATTCAATATTCTTTTACACTTATCTTTAAGGTATTTGAGAGTTTTGCTAAACAAATTAAATATTGAACTGCAAAAATGAATATAAATCTCAATCAAATCAAAATTCACATCGGTGTTCTTCAATAAAAGTAAATTTTGCAAAATAATAGGTTAATCTTCTCCTATAAACTCAAAAATAAAGTTATTGATTGCTTCCCAGTTTAATAGTAGTGTCCATGCAAGGTAAGAGGCTCGACCATCTGCTTCCTACATGGTATTTGAGCTCTTGAAACTAACCATCAACACTTTTGACGAATTTTTTAAGATCTTTCCTTCTAACAGCTGACTGTGAGAAGTGGCTATACATTTTTAGGATTACATTTTCGTTATCATAAGATAAAAAGTTCATGGAGTGTCTCATGCAGTTATGCACTATGTGTGCATAACAATTTTCTTTAATTGAATTAGGAACCAACTTTTTCATGTAGATTAGATTAGGAGTTGGACGTTATTTGTCCTTGTCCACCGCGACCTTTTCAGATCTATTGTGGGACTCCGTTTGTTTTAGAGTATGTCGTCTAGCCTGCTCTTTTTTATTAGACTTAGTAGCTTTGACAGTGGCTCCCGCATGTAGTTGCATGCAATTGGCTTTTCTTCGCCCAATGTTAGGAACCTCATTCCAGCCAAGCCTTCACATTGGCACAGGACGTGGAATGATGTTTCCTCCTCTTCTTCTTCTTCTTCACAGAACCTGCACAAAGTTGCTTCTTCTGCTGGATTTATGACACTCATGTGCCTTTTGAGGCGACACTGTCCAGTAAGAAGGCCTACTGTTATCAGGTCTTTCGTTACCTTGGCTGATGGTTCCTTGATGAACTGTTTGGCCTGTCTCAATCTTGGATAGTTGTTTCAACATTCCTAAAACTCTTTTTGTATCCATTGTTTAATTGATGCCTTGCACAATGCCTTAGCTACTTCACAGAAGGGTTCAAGGCTTGTCATGGCCTTATCTGAGACTTCTCGAGCCAATTTGTCGGCCTTTTTGTTGCTCTGATATCCCTAATGGCCTGACACACAGGCTAGGGTCACCTTGTTTTGACTACTTAGCTCTGCCAGGTCTTCTAACAGTCTTTCACCAGTCGTAATTTGATTTCTGGTAGAGAATTGCCTTTAGAGCTGCTTGGCTATCAGAGTATATGGCAATAGTTTTGCCTGATACTTGCTAATTTAGTATTTCTCTTGCACAGTGTTGTATGGCTATTAGTTCAGCCAGGAACACTATTGCTTATTTTTCTAAACTCAGCGAAATCGTTGTTTTCGACTTGGCTCCTTCCTTGGTTTTTGAACCGTCTGTGTATCAGACGAGTTCAGCCTGCACGGGAGGTCACTGTTTCCAGGATTCTTCTTCAAGATCCCCTAAAAATATGTTTGTATGTAGTAATGCATTTTAATTAAAACACTTTTATCTTTGTACCATTAGGTTTTAAGAGTTTCCGTATTTTATTTTATTGTTTTACATTGTTTAGATGTTAGATGACTTTATTGTTGTTTGTAATTTTTAATCTTATGATTGTTTATTCTGTTTTTTTTTTGACTTGCTATAAATTTATGTAACACTAAATAACATAGTTAAATAAAAGTATTCTATTCTATTCATTGGCCAGTAGCTATTCGTCACTAAAGTTAAAATGAAATACCTACGTGTAAAATACATAAGAGGCAAGTGTTTTGAAATTTTCTTTTATTCTTAGACTAAGAATGTTTTCTTCCTGTTTAAGTGGTTTCGGAAGAACTACGTTCCATAGTGGCTGTGGAGAAAATATTATTTCCACACCATTCCGCTACTTCATCAAAAATCTACTGTCATGGTTTATTAGGAGAGAAAATCTGTATCCGTCAACGTTTTCGAGCTCCAAGAGCAATACTAATTTTCGAGCCTACACACTTTACCAAAGTCATAAGACTAACTCGCGCCTCAAGACGTAAGATAATCCTCTAGAATCGAATCCAGTTTGGAAGTTTTCGTCACGTAATCTATCCCGTTCTATACAAGGACGGATAAGCAGTCCCTTATTAATATCGTTATACCTAGCGGGAATTACGAACGAGAGAATACACATGAAATTTCGAATTAGTTTCGAGTTTCGGGAGGAGGGCGTTGGCATTTAATTGCGCTGGGTAAATGCCTAATTCGTCTACTTGATTAACAAATACGTCTAATTATAGTTGGATAATTTTTTTTTCGTCTGTCGTGTGAATTCTGCTAATAATAATTTGCGATATTAACAATTTATTTGGTTGTATAAGTAATGACTATTAACTGTCAGGTAAAGGATGAAAATGTCATACAGGTTTTATATTGGAAATATTATAAATATAAAGTTATTAAAAATAATGACATTAAAACCGAGTATTTAAATATTCTTGGTGAGTATGGTTACCTATCTATCACAAATAAACCTACAAGACAAAAATCTTCCATTGCTCTCATTTTCTTTAAACCAAAAAAAAAATCAAGTAGTTAATATGTCGCGACCATTTTACAAATAGCCCCAGAAAAAACAAAAGTACCATTCCAGGCACGATATAAAAATTCATTAATTATCGAAAATTAGTTGATAATGAGAACTTGACCTGGAATTCTGTTTATTTGGCAGATAATCACAATATCGCTATCAATCTCTTCAGAAATGCACTTCAAACATTGATGAAAAATAGTACAGAATGAAAAATATGTAATAAAAAAATACAGCTTTTGCACCATGGATCCCAAATAGCGTGTTAAAAATCATTAATAAAAATTTAAATAAATAAAAAACTTTATCCTGGAGATGGGACACTAAAAACACAATATCGATTATACAAAAATAATCTAATATTTTGAAAAAAATAAAAACTGAACAAAACTATTACAACAAATAATTACAAAAACATAAAAATAACACTAAATATTTGTGGTCCTTGGTACAAACATGTGGACGAAAGCAAAAACAAAAGGATGTCGAAATTATCAATATCGATAAGAGAGAGCCCTTAAATAACTAATAGCAAATTTGGTAAAAATTAAAATCGACCCTATATAAACACACAACAAGAAGATTGCCTAATTCCATTGCATTTACTCCAACAATGAGAGTGAAATATACAATCTAATCTCTACAACCCTGGAGTTGACGGCACAACAGCAGACTTGTGTATCAGGTATCGTCTCCTCTTGTATATATTGTAAATGGTTGCATCAAAAAAGAGATATGGTCTCAGGTACTCAAACACTCTGTAACAGAAGTGAAATATCTAGCAATATTACTAGACCAACATCGAAGATGGGATAGACATAATAACTACGTTTTAAAAAAATTACAAAAAGTGATATATACCTTTAAGTACTTAAAAGAATACCTACCCGAACAAAAATTAAAAACTTTATAATATTTACTTGTGGAGAGTCAACTCAGATACGGAATACCAATCTGGGGAGCAGCAGTTCGTATTCACATTAATCCTTTGGAAATTCTCCAAAAAAATTCATAATAATAATCCTGTCAAAACGTCGTAGGTATCCTACTAATGATCTTTATAAGATATCCAAAATTATGGACACACGGCAATTATTCTACTTTATTAAGTAAAGGGGCTATGTTCATTCGGGGCCATTCCTTATGTAAATTAACATGGGAAATCGCTAAGGTTCATTCTGGCAATTTTTGTCGCTTTCAAGGTCACGAGTCAAAGTTCGAATAATGACAGCTGTCAATTTTCGTGTCATATGTCAACAGTTTTGCCAACTGTTAGTTGACAATCTAGTGTTGCCAACTGTCAGCTGTCAATCCAGTGTTGCCAACAGTCAACAGTGTTGCCAACCTAACCTAGCTGGAGTCAAGAGTCGCCACGAGATGGCGCAACCTGTCAAATAGACGTCACGCCACCTGTCAGTGATGCGACACTGCTAACGATCCAAGATGGCGGCTATCGTATTCCAAATCCTGCGCAGTGGTATGTGCCTAATTTGAACCTGTGGGAAAACGAGGGAGTGTGGGATCTGCTGTCTCAGGATGGCGACCAGGGGGATGGAGGGGAGTGGATACGTGGCGTCTTCATTCCCCTCCATCCCCCTGGTGGCGTGGCGTGGCGCCAACTGTCAGTGGGTCAACTCGTCTTGCGACACGGCTAAGCAATCCAAGATGGCTGCTCGATACTTCCAAAAAGTCACCATGAAACAGCGTGTTGCCTGTCATATGCCAAAAGTCTCATTGAATAGAATCAAACAGAACAAAATGGAGTGGGCGAAATTACATGCGTTGAAAAGTCATACGACGTGGCCGTAAGGACCTAAGTCGTTGGTGCATTTTAAATGAGGGGAAAATGGAGGAATGGGGGAGTGGGAGGAAATTACATGTTTCGAAGAGAAAAATCAACAAAATGGCCAAAAGGATCTTAGGTAGACAAACGGAAAGACAGAGAGTTAGACGGAAAGACAGACAGACAAAAATACAGACAGACAAAAAGACAGGCAGATGGAAGGAGGAGACAAATATATGCTCATAGACAGATAAATCATAGAAATTCATATAAATTCAATTGGAATTACATCGAGGAGAGCGTTTTCAACAATGCGATGCAGCTGTCAAAATGATAGGAAGAGGGAAGCCAAAAAGGTCTAAACTTTGTAGGAGCACTGAAGAACACTTAGAAATCATACAGAGAGCAGTGAAGACCTAAGATGATGAAAAAGAAGAAACCACTGCTGAAATTGAAGAGGAAGAGCGAAAAGGGGACATACAGTCGGATATTCGTAGAAAATCAAAGAAATCTATGGAAAATCATAGATAACCTTGAAAATTCGTAAAATTTATTGATACCAGAAGCCAATAAGGCCCAAACATTGGAGGAACACTGAAAAAAAATATTTAAAAATCATGTAGAGAGTGGTACAGGCCTAAGACGAAGAACAAAAAACTACTGGAGAAGCTGCTGAAGAGTCATCGATGAAGAGTGGAACGTTGAAAGGGTGACAGACAGTCGGATATTCGTAGAAATTTATAGAAAATCGCTAAAAAGAATGGAAAAACATAGAAAATCGTAAAAATCTTCAAAAAGTGCATTGCCAAAGGGACCTTAGTTGGTTAGTACAGAAATTGGAATAACCAGGGAGTCGAAGGACTAGAGGAGACATTGCTTCTCTGGATGAAGAAATGACAATGAATACGGGAAGGTGGCTGTCAAAATGTCAGTATTGAGAATAAGTCTAAGAAGAACGCATAGGCATCGTTCGGAATCATTGTTGTTATTGTAGTCATACATTATCGTCGTTTCCTTATTACTTACAAAAATTGCCAGAATGAACCTTAGCGATTTCCCATGAATAAACATAGCCCCTTTACTTTAATATATGCTTAAAATACTATTATAGTAATAAAAAAGGACCTTATGCAGACCACTAGTACCATACTGGATAGAAGGAACTTCATACCTATCCATTTGTAGAAAAAGTCATTATTACATTGACACTAAATTGTATAACTCACTCCCTAGAACATTGAAATTAATAAATAATAAAATTAATTTTAAAAAACATATAAAGGAATTTCAAATAAAATAGTAATAGAACTTTTATTATCAATTTAGTAGAAACTAGGGAATAATATATTTATACGTTTATTTACTATTTTTACTTACTCCTCTAGTTTTGCTTTCCTTTTAATAACAGTACCAATTTTTAGTATTTTTATTATTTTTTAAAAATTTCAAATGATCAAAAGTATTCATTTTTAGTTTTAGTTCTAGTTTTTGGTTAGATGTAATTATTCACGAGGCGATGACAATCCCATGTTACAACCGATCTCATCCGTCGACTCCGGCACGCAAACATAGTGGGATTTAGGGCGCATCTGCTTTTTATAAATTTGTAGTTCTTCCAGTTAATGGGCAACACCCAAGAAAAACTTTAGCTGAATCTGCATATGTACTTCACAACATTGTTTTTATACAGGCAGACAGTGTCGGATAGGGCCGATAGAATAACGGTCCAAAGGCTGGTATGCTCTTGTTCAAGCAGTGGGCTCTCGTTTAGTCAGTTTTCCCTCGTTTAGTCAGTGGGCTCCCTTTCACTCAGTGGGTCCTCGTTCAGGCAGAAGGCCTTAGAAAAAACAAAGAATCAAATGCGACGTAACCCTATTTATTATACGTTGCAAAAACAAATTAATAAGTGGGATCTTCTTCCTTCTGAACCGGCAGGCCCTGGAGGTCCCAACTAGACACTGCTGGTAGATAGATCTACATCAGCAAACTTAATGCGCCTAACACATACCGCGGATCATTTAGACATTGGTGGTCAGGT